>JASPKZ010005302.1:0-328837 GCA_030220185.1 Diploptera punctata | reverse complement strand
CATCTCTCTCTTCTCTCCCTATCTCTTTTTCTCTCTCTTTTCTCTCTCTTTTTCTCTCTTTAATGTTAATACAGAGTAGCAACTGAATAGGAGAACATTTTAGAGCTATGGAAAATATAAACATAAACAGTAATGTTTCCTCTGTATAAATTTAATCACAGGTTAGTTTATATCTTTACATATAAAAATGAACACCTGTGAGTCTACGAATTAAATTAATGTTTTTATTACCTCACCTCATATCCTTTTTCTTCTATACTGCAGTTTCGGAGCTTATCTCTATCTTCAGTAGCTTCTGGTCGACTGGTGTTATGTCGTTTCTTGGCGAATCTCTGAGTCTGTCTGTCCTTTATGGACTCAAAAACAAATTGACCTATTTTAATGGGTTTTCTACCAATATTTAGATTTTTTGGGACAATTAACTTATATAACATATTACCGTACATACTACAGGACCGTAACTAAAAAAAAAACAAAAGGTGCGTCGGTGCACTAAAGAAGTCACTTTTGGACGCTTAAATGGCTTATGCTGCCTAAACCATAACATAGGTACACCAAATTAATGTACACAGAATTGAATAGGCCTATGTCAAAAAATTCTACAAGAAAGCCCGCGACTGCATATCTATCTTTTACGAATAACTCACAATAACCATTTTTGTCTTTCAGCTCATTAATGCCAAGAAGAATCCTGTGCAATGCTGGGTAATGAGCTAGATTTCAATAATTTTTAATGTATCTGAGTGTATATTGGCCGGATGGAGCTTCTGCTCTTTCCGACATGGGACAGGATTGCATTGTTGGATTAGTTGCTTGTTTCTGTATGCTCTCATTGCGTCGATGATAATGAAAATGTTCCTCGTTTGTCGGATTTCATCTATATTTTCCGGGAAATTCCTATTTGAGGAGATGGAGAAAAACGTTTGATCAATTCACCTCATCTGTAAACAAGAAAGAGACAAACTATTAGCATTCTGCTTCTTTTACTCTTATCTCCTATTCCTCTTTGACTATGGAGCAAAAATTGAACCATTGCTCCCTTACAACCTCCCTGGTTCTGGATTCAAATTTCTTTGCCAAACATTTCTGACAAACACGTGTATTTCCCTTGCGAATAACGACACTTCGTACTCTTATACATCAGTGTAAGGATGGTGATACCTGATTTATTCTAAAATAGGGACGTTCCCTTTAGTCGTTCTTAGGTTAACAGTTTCGCATTACTTCATACCATTTGTATCCTGTATGATACATGAATACATGAGAGGTTATACACTCTATAAACTACTCAACATTTCTATCGTTGATTTTATATTAATTTTACGTAAGGTACTTCATGCTTGTATTTTTCTTTAATTTGGTTGAAGTAGGATGATAGCATTGTGTAACTCATAAAAACTTAATACTTTTTTTTCAATGCTGCCAGGTTGTAATTTCTGATATTTCTGGCTTTCTCCCCTGGCATTGGCGAAATTGTAATTCATTTCTTAGATTGGGGCACCTGGAAGGCGGGGTTACGTTACCCCGTTGATATGATGGTCGATAAATGATAATGAAGCGCCAGGAGAGTCATTTACCTAAATTTAACCTAAATTCCAGATCATTGGCAATCACAGGACTAATTCCCTTTAAATAGGTACAAATGTACTGTATCATAAATGATAAACTCTCAATATAATCATATTTACCCCTATTTTTTTACAAAATAAATAAATAATTTTGCTCCTTGGAAACTCTGGTAACAAAAACGAAATTATAAATCTCTAAATCACTTTTGAGCTCACGTAAAAATCCCAAAAATTTCACCCCAATGATAGGTTTTGCTTTCAAAACTGTTGTTACTCTGTGTTCAAATATTCCATTAAATACAAAAATAACATAGTTTCTTCTTCATTTCCACCGTAGTTAAACCTTTAATCTCACAGGTACTTTCATATGCTACATCCCGCCTGTTGACTCACAGTGACAAGACCTATCTTGAGAGAGATTTTAAACTTTCAATCATACACATATGTTTATGAACATGCAAGGACATATATAGCCTCCCCAAAATGAGTGATCAGCTCAACTGAGGATCAGTAACAACATAACACCATTCACATACACATTCATACTAAACATGGTAAATAGATACTAATTGACCAGATGGTGTTCGGGGACTGTTTGGCCCTTAAAATTTCAACGTCAAAATCCCAATGGCATAATAGCATTTTGCCAACGTTTCGGGAGAGCAAAAAACAATCTCTGTATTCATTATTGCAAGCATTATCTGTATGTTATGGCACTTATATCATGGTGGAATCTTAGCGTCAAGATGCCATAACATGCCAGATAATATTTATAGTAATGAAAAAAAAAACTTCTGAAAACGTGGCAAAATGTAATTATTAGGGCAAGGCAATTAATGATTTTGCATCTTTTTCTTATGAAGGTTAAAACATTGCTTGCATATATGAAAATGTATGACATTAAAAAACGGATTAAATAAAAGCAATTCGTTAGGGCATTTTTTTTTACATTTTCTTAACTTTTCTAGGGATATGTCATTTTTTGGCATTTTTAGGCCATTTTGAGTATTTTTTACACTTTTCCGGAAGGCTTTGACATTATTTGTATTCGATTTAAGATTTCTATTATAATTCAGTATTTTTCCTTGTCAATACAATTTCTTGGAATTAAGTAGTTGTTTTGCTAACTACTACCCCTATTTTTCGAGGTATGTGCATAATTATCTTGCCCATTTCTAGGAATTTTATTCAGTTTCTTAGAGCTTCTACCCTTATTCTGATTGTTAACTGCAATTCAAAATTGCTGTAAAAGTGCACTATGTAATTGAAATGGATTTTCTGCAATAAAAGGTACTGTAATATGTATGTTTTAAGTACTTTTCATTTAATATTTTGATGTTAAGTTAAATGTTAGGTAATTCAGTAATCAAGTGAGTACTTAATCTAATAAATAGTATTTTTATTGATAATTCTTAACTTTTTATTTATCATTTTTATATTTTATTGGTCATTTTTTACATTTTTTAGGTCATAAATGCATTTTTTATTTTGCATTTTTTTACCAATTTATAGGTCATTAAATGCCTTTCCCTAGTAATTAGCCTATGTTATGTTGGAAATTTGGCATCGGTTTGTCTTATAGATGACGAACAACTCCGGGGGGAAAAAGCACCCAGGAAACTTTTCCCGGGCGGGCATAGAGCCCAGCTCACTACGTACTGTATGAAGCAGTGACGCAACCTTACCCCGAGACCACAACTATCGAAGTTATAACATTTCATTTAGTAAAAATGTTAAAATATTAAAATAAATAACTGATATATAAGTGGTCCTCAACTAAATGGATTTCTGTTTTAAAAAAACTTCATCTGCTATTTAGTTAGTTAGACCTTTCAGAATATGTTCACATCGGTATGTTATTTGGTACCATGTATCAGGTACTTATTTTAATATTTTAAAATTTGACGAGCCTCATGAGCTAGCGGTCAGCGTTTCTGACTACTGTTCATGAGGTCCTGGGTTCTTTTCCCGGTCAAACCATACAATTTTTTCCTTAAAGGGAATAATTTATGTGTTGCCCATGGTCTGTAATTTAAGTTAAGAACTCTCCTGGCGCTTCATTATCATTTATCACCCATCATCGGGGTCCATCGCTATGGTCTCGAGGTAGCGTGCTGCCTTATCACGCAGCGGGCCCCGGGTTCGATCCCTGGTCGGGGAAATTTTTCTGGGTGAAGTTTTTACCGGGGTTTTTCCTCACCTGTAAGACAAATGTCAGGAAAACTTTAAGGCCCAATCGGTCCCCAAAATCATATGACCATCATCATCATCCTTCACCGGTGTGGAAAGCAACAGGAAGCTACCACACCTACAATTCCATAGTAAAGCTGCAAGCATAGCATGAAAATGCTGTGATTGCAATGAAAGATCTGGCCTCGGGCAGAATTACTATCGATGGATGGATGGATGGATATCATCGGGGTAACGTAACTCTACCTTCTAGGCACTCCAACTTCAGAAATGGGTTACAATTAAGCCAATGCCAGGAGAGAACACCAGAAATGTCGAAATTACAACCTGGGGCATTGAAAAAAAAAATACTACATAATTTCAACTGTCCTTTTTACAATCAATTTTAGAAATATTAACATTTTATTTGTCATAATTCCACCTCAGGACTGATAAAGGTACTTGACAATATCCATTGGCTCGTGGTTCAGGATAGCTAGAATGATAACTGGATTGTTTATATAATGTATTAGAGCATAAAACACAGGTCAACATGGGGGATGTTATTGGTATAACTTCCACTCCTAGCAAGAAAATAACTTATGTTCTAGCAAGAAAATTTATTTTATTGCCACAACAACAATCTGCCCCCTAAATTTCAATTTGGTATCACAGCCCCCACGTGTATAGAGATTCATATAACGCACCGGGGGTAGAGGGTTTTAATCTAAATATGAGAGAATCACGCCAACTTGTGAGATCAATATCTCTTACATCACACGCTACAGCAGCATAAACTCTTCGACCATCTGAAACCCTCCAATCACATTCAAATTACTCAAATTAGTCAGCTTTTTACCTACTCATTCACTTGTTAAGTTAATCCATTACATTCAATTATTCACTGTCGTTCTTTAATTTGACACAACTTGGAGAAAGTAGGAAGCAGGTTCATTGAATATTCTTCTATCTATCTTTGGGTTTTTACAGATTCTGCCGTCTTACCGTGCCAAACCTCCAAAGCCTACGATCTAGGGCATCTTCAGTGCTTAGCCCTCTTGCTTGCATTACTATCTTCATTCTTTCGTTCCAGGTTAGCTTTGGTTTCCCTCTTTTCTTCTTTCTGCTCGGTTGTCATTGATATAGTAGTTTCGGCCATCGCTCATCACCCATTCTTAACCCTTAAATTGGTAAAACACCAATTTCTTCTCTTAGATATTTGAATGTGGCGAACCGCAGTGAAAACGGAATCTTGTATAACTGTTATTATTAGGTATATTGTATAATTAGACACACACTTAAGTGGTTTATTTTTGTTCGTTTTCTTCTGATTTATTTAAAATGTTGAATTAACTAAACCAACTGATGTATCTAAAAGGATACAACACGAATTTAAGGGTTAAAATATGTCCTTACCATTTTAATTCCTTCTCCTCAATTCTTTCAATGATGCTTCCTTCTGCTTCAATTATGTTTCTAATTTCCTTATTTGTGACATGTTCTAATTTTGACTTTCTGGCACTTCTGCGTAAATAATCAATTTCTAGAGCTATTAGTCGATTCTTGTAGTACTTATTGATTATCCATACCTCACTTCCATACACTGCAACATATTCCACCAATGTTTTACCGATATATTTTTGTGTGTCTTTCAAAATATGCTTATCCCACCATATGGAATATTCTTCACTTGTTAAATTTAATCTGTCTTACCGACTGTAGAATGCAGGCTTTCACGCCCGGTAGTCAGGTACTTCAAGATTCTAGGCTATATGGTCATGGTCCATAACTGATGTTTCTCCCAAACGTTTCTCCCTCGACTACGGGGAGAGCATCATTAGTGGCTAGTTCTTCTAGGTGGTGTTTCTGAGCTTCTGACAAGGGAACACTACGTAGATGGGTTCGCTACTGAAGATGCTCTCTGTAGCCGAGGAAGAAACGTCTTGGAGAACAACCAGTTATGGACCACGGCCTTATAGCCCTGAATCTTCAAGTACCATGCCTGTCCCGACCGGGAATCGAACCCGGGCCCGCTGCGTGACAAGGTAGGTCGCTACCTCGAGACCACAGCGGTGGATGATATCAATAAGTAATTTAAAATTGTCAGTCACGTGATATGACGTAATCATAGTTTATTGTAACTTATATTTTGTTTATGCATTTTAGCCTGTTTTTATTCAATCAATGACTAGTCCTGATAATGATACCTCGCTATCGAAACGCGTTGACTATTTTAAGATTTTAGTTTGATTTGGGTTTCTTGATAATGTGTGATGTTTTATTATCGCCAAGAAGATCCTATTTATTAACATATTTAATTCATAGAGCTTTTTACTTTCTACTTTAGAGTATGTATACTTCCATTACGATTTGAAATTTTTAATGTATTTACAAAATGCATTTCCTCAATTTAGAAAATGAATTGTCTGTATCGCTTTGTCCTTGAGGCAATCCCCTAATGAGGAAACTTGTATAGGCCTATAATAAATAATATACAGTCCCTATGTATTTGTGGGTTCTAACAGTAAGACGTCGTATCATGTCTAGAATTTTCAGTTATATCTAGCAGGCTGTGTGTTCACTTTGCAAGTGAACTGTATTGTTCACACCAACTCTACTGTTTTTCTTAATTCCCTTGTAGCGTTCCTCTCTCACTTACTTTCTAATCTCAAGTATTGTCAGTAACTGCGGATAGAATGTATATTAAGACCTTGGAAGCTGATATAAAAACAGAACAAACAAAGGTGTTAAATCTTAGATTTAATGTGTATATTAATACAAGTTTAGCGATGATGCTATTGTTTACGCGTCTTCGCCTTTTTTTAAGCAGTGGGAAATTCAAATGTAATTTTCCCTTTTTTCTTCTATGTTTTTCACATTCGAATTCCCTCTGTTTATCTTTGTTTTCTAGAGTTTCATTTGTTTGCGTCAGACCGATCTTATTGTTTATCTATTTATGAAAGCTGTAGGTCTGGTTGCTTGTTCTTAGTAATTTACTTACTCATAGTAAAACATTATCGTCTCGACCTTTAAGTAGTAAGGTCGAGCTTTCTCTACAGTTAAGTTTTGTCTCAACACTTACGTCTCGACCATAGAGTAGTAAGGTCGAGCTCTCTCTCTATACAGTATCGTCTCAACACCTTCAAGCTGTAAGGTCGAGCTCTCTCATCAAGTTGAGTTCCGCTCCATGCCGCGAGCAGACCGCCCTGTTTCACATTGTGAACAGGATGTGTGTTTTGAGTTCTGCTAATCTTTCAGCAGACCGTCCTGCTTCATTCGAGCAGGGTATAATGTTACTTTGAATTTTCAAGTTGTACATAGACCCTCGACGAGATGGTCCAGCTGTCTCTACGCTACGTTCTACAAGATAGATAAAAGTTTACGTTTACTAGTTTAGTCCTATCCTCGCTACGAGCAGGCCGCTCCTGTTCTATTAGAGCAGGTTGCTTCATCGTTTTTCAAGATACTATTAAACTGTATTACCTCAAGATAAAGTGCAGTTCTGCTAGTCCACGTGACTTAGTGAACAATATTCAAGAAGCAATATTGAAAATATTTATATTAGAAACAGCCGTCAGACTTCAACTTTGGCCGCGCAAATTTGTTAATCACAGTGACCACTACTAAAGGACATCGTATCCCATTAGCAATTGAACTGACCGGGAAAAATTTAAAATGTGTTGAAATCCAACAAAACGATTTAGGTCAAACTAACTTAATAATGAGATAGTTGGACCGTTCTTCTGTGCAAATAAACAATGAATCGATGAGCACTAGCTTAAGTGGTAAAATGCATGCTTCTTGACCAACGGGTCTGAGTTCGATACCCGGCGCGTTTAAAAATTGTAATTGAAAAATTTTCATCTTGAGACTACAAAGAGTATGATGTACGATTTTTAATTGTATATTGCGTGCTGTATTAACTCCAGATCCTCCGCACTACGTATGTTGAGAAAGTACAGTCCAGTTCAGGTAACTGTAGCCGTCTTGCAGAAACCGAAGGCCCGTGGCAGGAGAAAACATTACCGAGTGCGGGAGGAAACTAGTAGCCATGCAAAAAACGTTTTCTTATTAATGATGATAATTAATCATAATTAAATATTGTTACAAAAAACTACGCTATTCTATAATGAATACTTCAACTTTATTAGACATCAAAATATTCACTAACACAGAACTAATAGATAAGAAAATGCAATGTGTAGTAACTATTATGTTTTCTAAACTGAGGATAGTTGCTGGAAGCACCTGCAACTCGTCCTCCCCTCTCGCCGCACCATACACCATAGACCCCACAAATACGGCTACAGAAGCCAGAACTGCACAATATGTAGTAATATTGATAGCGATTCTTCCGTCAGAAGGTGACGTTAAGCTTGCTCTCACAAGGGAACTGTCAACCATTGCATGCCGAAACCTACCTTGAAATGTCTTCCACAGAAGCTTGTGACGTAACAAGGACATGTTAAAAAATTATCATAAGTATTGTTAGGACTATTTAACGAATAAAATTAAGCTGTTTACTCACAAATCATTATTTAACTATAGTTATTTTAAAATATTTATATATTTAATGTAAACGGCGATGTTTGAAAACAAATGAGAAACGATAGGTACGCTTCATCTGCTTCTTTTGTCTATCACTGCAACCAGATCATACTATTTATTGCCAAAGGAACGCAATATTGTAAGAATACTCTCTAGTGGAGAAAAAATGAAACATCAAAATGTATATTAATTCATTACTGATGTCGTATGATGTAAATATGACAATTATATTTTTCTGGATTATTACCTGGGTAAAAATACATTTAAGAAAGTGCAAACAGTGGTTTCTTTTTTTGGTCGTATAATAAATTGCTACAAATGTTTTTATATTAACTCCTGCAAGCGCTATGTGTTGACATCTATGCAATGTATATACAATCTGGTAGTCGTATTTCTTGGGGGTTCAGTCACTGCAAAATAATGGTCAGACCTGTTCAGAATTTTAAAAAGGAGGAGCTTTCTTTAATATGGTAGATTTAACACTGAAAAATATTTCGTGAAACACGACTCTGATTGGTTGTAAAACAGAAATCATTGAAACGTGATTGGTCATTGACTGCCATTTGGGGCATGAGTTAAATACTCTGTCGCGTTTAACTGCAAGACACTAAAATCTAGCGCCAAATCTCTCGTTTAATTTTTAGAGAAATAATGCAACTCGTGAATTAGTAGATTGATATAACCCTCACACCCTCAGGGGTCCTCATCTAGAGGATATGTGGATGGCGACCACAAGGTGCCCAAGCTGAGCAAAACATTTCTTCCACTTACTTGTGTTTTGCACTCCTTTAACTTTACTATCTAACCTCCCTTGGTTAACTCTTGTTTTTTTCGACCCCGACGCTATTAGGGCATCCGAGGGCTAGGGAGTCTTTCCTTTCTTCCATTTCTTCTTTCCTTTATTTTCTTTTCTTCTCCAGAAAAGCCTGACCAGAGGCTATAAGATGGCAGCCCCATCACTGGTCTTGCCTTCTTTTGGCCAGCAACCAATCGAAGGGACTATTATTATGCCTTCAAATCTTATATGAGAATTTTCCGGAAGGATCAAACTATTTACTCTGGAGGGAAAATTTTCTATAGGATCGTAACAGGCCTTGGCCTAATACTTGGAAGGAAGAAGAAGAAGAAGAAGATATAACCCTCACTACCCACCGTCCGCGCCACTCTGCCCTTACTCAAGCAGGGAATTCGTCAGCTCCTTACAGTGGGTTGCCATTGCTGGACTCTGGCTTCGATATCTGTGCCTTGCAGCTAAAAAAGGCAGATGATTTTTGGACACGACCATGATATATCACAACGCTTCAGTAGTCTTTACACAATAAAATACGTGCCATCTGCATAAAGTAGTGTGTCAAAATAGTGTTTAAGTTGATAATTGAGCACATTAACTCCATCTTTACGCCCAGCGCGAAACCCGAAGCACGAAAAGTGCAGTGGGAACTCACGCGTTTAAAATGCACTGGTAGAGATAGAAAATTGTATACATACTTGTTCATAATTTTCGCTCGGTATCGCTAGAGATATTCCGAGAGGTTGGGGTGAGATGAAAATGGGGAGGTTCCTACGTTCATCAAATGTATAATCTTATTCTGGTGCTAGGATGAATTTTATTTCGGAAACTTCCGCGGTAGTCTACCCCGCTGTAACTGATTTATTTTAGATTCTCCGATACTAGGTTTTGCCAACAATAATATATTATATGTCCACTGCTGTGGTCTCGAAGTAGCGTGCTGCCTTTTCATGCAGCAGGCCCGGGTTCGATCCCCGGTCAGGACAGTTTCCTGGGTGAGGTTTTTATCGGGATTTATCCTCACCTATAAGATAAATATCAGGAAACTTTAAGACTCAAACGGTCCCCGAACATCATATGGCATTGCAGTCATCATGATTCATATTCATCTTAGATTAAGCTTAGGATTAAGGACTCTCCTGGCGCTTCACTATCATCATCATCATCATCATCACACATCATATCATCGGGGCAACGTAACCCCGCCTTCCAGGCCCAACCTCAGGAGTGGGTTACAATTACGCCGAAGCCAGGAGAGAATACTGGAAATGTCCAAAAGGACAAACCTGGGGCATTAAAATAAATAAATATAAATATATTACAGTGTTGACAACGAGAATACAATATCAGAGCCGTTCACATTAATGATAATCATCCAGTCCATATACACTTGACTGACTTACATGTTATAACTTATATACAAGGTATTCCTACGAGAGCGGGAAGGGAGTCATGAAAATTGGTTCTTCACGAAGAAGCTGTCACTGTGTTATAATCCAAAGTTTATAGGCTTTATTAAACTTTAATTATTCCCCTATAAATATTTGGTTTTTACAATTATTAGGGCTTTTTAGACAGTTTATTTAATATAAATGCATATCTGGTTGACGTGTACCAATCACGTATCGGCACGAAGAGTTATTCTTAAAGCTTTCACGTCAGGGGAAAGCGACCCACTTGGAAATATATATATATATATATATATATATAAACTCGAGGTTTCAACCCCTAAAGGAGACTCGTCGGGGGTTGGAGAGATGGCTGTGACCCCCATGTGGCTGTTTGCAGCGAGCGTCCTCGACTCCGAGGTCTCCTACCAGGGACGAACGTAAGTGGGCGTACTTCTTCTTCACTTCCTGGTTTAGGCAAGAGTTGTCTGTTTATTCTTATTCATAGAGTAGTACTTGTCCACCGCTGTGGTCTCGAGGTAGCGTGCTGCCTTGTCACGCAGCGGGCCCGGGTTCGATCCCCAGTCGGGGGACAGTTTTTCTGGGTGAGGTTTTTATCGGGGTTTTTCCTCACCTGTAAGACAAATGTCAGGAAAACTTTTAAGGCCCAAATGGTCCCCGAAATCATATTCCCATCACAATCATCATCATTCATATTCATCTTAGATTAAGTTTAGGATTAGGGGCTCTCCTGGCGCACCACTATCATCCATCATATCATCGGGGTAACGTAATCCACCTTCCAGGCGCCCCAACCTCATAAGTGGGTTACAATTACGCCATTACCAGGAGAGAAAACAGAAATGTCTAAAATGGAAAAACTGGGGCATTAAAAAAAAGTATTTGTATTAGATTTAGATATGCCTACTAAACTCAGCATATAACTTCGTATAATATTAAAGACTATTTAACTCATGCCCCAAATGGGAGTCAATGACCAATCACGTTTCAATGATTTCTGTTTTACAACCAATCAGAGTCGTGTTTCACCAAATATTTATCAGTGTTATAATTACCATATTAAAGAAAGCTCCTCCTTACAATATTGCGTTCCTTTGGCAATAAATAGTATGATCTGGTTGCAGTGATAAACAAAAGAAGCAGTAGAAGCGTACCTATCGTTTATCATTTGTTTTCAAACATCGCCGTTTACATTAGATATATAAATATTTTAAAATAACTACAGTTAAATAACGATTTGTGAGTAAACAGCTTAAATTTTATTCGTTAAATAGTCCTAACAAATGCCACTCTTGATTTCCAAATTCTCTAGATAAATTCACTCCTCACTTCGTGAGTCGTGAATTTATCGATAATTTGGAAATCACTCGTGGCATTACTTATGAAAATCTCTTAGTAGAAATAACTTTGCATCAGCTCTCTTTATAACCTGTGTAATTGATTAACCTCTACATTTTAATATGGTTCACATTTATCTTATTTTTAATTTGTTAAATATATTTTTTCGTTTTAGATTTACTTTATTTATGTGACTGCCTCTGATTCCTTAGTTTTTGCTATACTTTGGAGGGTTAGGTAAATCCTGACCTTGATTTAATGTTAAGCCCGTCTCATTGATTGTACTCGACCTATAAAAGAATATTTCCACCACTAACAGGAGACGGGCCTTAACACACTGCTTGATGATTTAAAATTGAAGTTTACCTTGCAGCAATTGCACTCTTGCTCAATCTTGAAACTGGCTCAAGCGTTGATTCAGTTCCGAGTTGTTTTTATTTTAATCATATAGACCTACAGTGCAGTTCAGTTATGAAATACAATATCCAATAACGCTTATTCGTAGAGTATGTGAAACATCCTGAGATATCTGTTGGACATTTCAGTAATTCTCAATTATATTTTTTTTTTACAGCTAAGAACATAACGTTTTATAGGTCTTCCAGGCAGTGTTTTAGTACAGAGTTGGCTGCGTCCCACCTTCGTACATACATCTTTTATCTCTACTATGAAAATGAAATGAATGGGAAAGGTTGATTGTGGAAGAAATATGGAACCCGGTATTCATCACGAATAGGCTCTTCTTCTTCGCGGTTTAGGCTTATTTACTAGCCTGTTCCGGCTCCAAATTGCTGCTCTTTCCATCTTTTCCTTGGTCTTCCCAAACTTCTTCCTCGTGGTGAATAGTTGTATGCTGCTTTTGGTATTCTATTCTCAGTCATCCTTGCGAAGTGTTCTTTCCAGTTTTTTCTGTATTTCTGTATTGTTGAGTTTAATTCCTCTACTTTTAGTTGTTGTCTTATTTCTGTGTTATGTTTTTTGTCTGTTCTTTGATATCCTGCTATTGGTCTGAGGAATCTCATTTCAGCAGCTTGTATTCTGGCAGATTGTTGTGTTGTCACTGTCCATGTTTCGGATACATAAGTAATAATAGGCACTGCCATTGTCTTGTATAATTTCATTATAGAGTCTTTCCTGACTATATTTTTCAAAGTTCTTTTTAGTGTACCTGTTATATAATTAAACTTATTTATTTTGTTATTTATATCTGTTTCTGCTGTGTATGATATTTCGCAACCTAGGAAGTTATATATTACTACTTGTTCTATTAGTTTATTTTCTAATATTATATTTGTCCGAACTGGATGAGCGCCCTTGAAGGTCATTGTATTTTTATTTTTGTGAGGATATTTCCATGTTCTATTTATTTCATATTTCATTTAGTTTATATAGCATTCTTTGTAGTTCGCCTTCTGTTTTTGCTATTAAAATCTGGTCATGTGCAAAGGCTACTGTTTTATTACTATATTTCCTAAGTTAATTCCCCCAGTCGTCATTTGCTTGCATGATCTTATCATGTCGTCGAATAGGCATAAAGGGGAAGAAAAAAAGTTAATGAGGTTGGCTCGTCCCGTTAATAGAATCAGAGCCCTTCAGAATACAAGTCCCACAAATTAACACATAGTAATTTATACACATCCAGAAGTTTAAGGAATTTGGGAAATTCCTCTTCAGAAAAAAACATCCGCATGTATTTGTTTAAGATTCGAATCCGAGACCTATATTCTCTAGTCAGGAGGAAACTGGTCTTGGTAATTTACTTATAATTTTAAAATACTAAAGCGTTTAATTTCTTTAGGTAAGCCAGAATAATATGTGTGTATATCAGAGTTTTGTGAGGTACCAATTTTATATTTTGTACTTTTCCAGAAAGTTCGCCTCATGAAAAATAATATAGTAACTGAGACAAGGAACATCATGTATATCTTTTAATGCTAATACCCAGTATGAAAATGGAGACAGATGGCGACAGGCAACATAGACTTATATCTGTCACTGATGTCGAAAAAATAAAACATTAACTCGTGAAAAAGTTTTACAGTTGTATCTGCTACAAGAGTTAGCGTTATTTAGTTCAATTGTATTGTTTTCTTTTGTAATCTTGGTTTCTTAATAGATTAATCGATACTTTCTGATTTTTGGTTGTCTATTTGATTAATTTTAATCTCAGCTTATTGTGCATAAAATCGTAATTACTTATAATTATTCCATTTTTTAATTTTAGGGAAGGCGGGCGGGGGGGGCACGGGGGGAAGGAAGAAGGCCGGGAGAGGCGGAACGATGCAGGTGGGAGGGGAAAGGACAGGAGGAGAACGAGAGGAGGAGGAAGAAAGGAGGAGGAGGAGGAAGGAGGAGGGAGGAGAGAGGAGGAGGGAGAAGGAGGAGAGCGGAGGAGGAGGAGGAGAGGGAAGAGGAGGAGGAGGAGGCCGGCGAGGAGGAGGAGGAGGAGGAGGAGGAGGAGGAGGAGGAGGAGGGAGGAGGAGGAGGAGGAGGAGGAGTGGGGGCGGAAGAGGAGGAGGAGGAGGAGGAGGGCGGGAGGAGGAGGAGGAGGAGGAGGAGGAGTGAGAGGAGGAGGAGGAGGAGGAGGAGGAGGAAGGGGAGGAGGAGGAGGAGGTGGAGGAGGAGGAGGAGGGAGGAGGATGAGGAGGGAGGAGGAGAGGAGGAGGAGGAGGATGGAGGAGGAGGTAGGAGGAGGAGGAGGAGGAGGGAGGAGGAGGAGGAGGAGAGAGGGAAGGAGGAGGAGGAGGAGGAGGAGGAGGAGGAGGATGGGAGAAGGAGGAGGAGGAAGGAGGAGGAGGAGGAGGAGGAGAGGAGAGAGGAGGAGGAGAAGGAGGAGGAGGAGGAGGAGGAGGAGGAGGAGGAAGGAGGGAGAAGGAGGAGGAGGAGGAGGAGGGAGGAGGAGGAGGAGGAGGAGGAGTGAGGAGGAGGAGGAGGAGGAGGAGGAGAAGGAGGAGGAGGAGGGAGGAGGAGGAGGAGGAGGATGAGGAGGGAGGAGAAGGAGGAGGAGAGGAGGAGGAGGAGGAGGAGGAGGAGGAGAAGGAGGAGGAGGAGGAGGAGGAGAAGGAGGAGGAGGAGGAGGAGGCGGAGGAGGAGGAGGAGGAGGAGGAGGGAGGAGGAGGAGAAGGAGGACGAAGGAGGAGGAGGAGGAGGAGGAGGAGGAGGGAGGAGGGAGGAGGAGGGAGGAGAGGAGGAGGAGGAGGAGGAGAAGGGGAGAGGAGGAGGAGGTAGGAGGGAGGAGGAGGAGGAGGAGGAGGAGGAGAGGAGAGGAGGAGGAGGAGGCGGAGAAGGAGGAGGAGGAGGAGGAGGAGGAGGAGGGAGGAGGAGGAGAGGAGGAGGAGGAGGAGAGGAGAAGGAGGGAGGAGGAGGAGGAGGAGGAGGAGGAGGAGGAGGAGAGAGGAGGAGGAGGAGAGGAGAGAGAAGGAGGGAGGAGGAGGAGGAGGAGGAGGAGGAGGAGGAGGAGGAGGAGGAGGAGGAGAGAGGAGGAGGAGGAGGAGAGAGGAGGAGAGAGGAGGAGGAGGAGGAGGAGGAAGGAGTAGAGGAGGAGGAGGATGAGGAGGAGGAGGAGGAGGAGGCATGAGGAGAGGAGGAGGAGGACGGAGGGAGGAGGAGGAGGAGAGGAGGATGGGAGGAGGAGGAGGAGGGAGGAGAGAGAAGGGAGAAGGAGGAGTGAGGAGGAGGCAGAGAGGAGGAGGAGGAGGAGGAGGAGGAGAGGAGAATAGTAGGAGAGGAGGAGGACGGATGAGGAGGAGGAGGAGGAGGAGGAGGAGGAGAAGGAGGAGGAGGAGGAGGAGGAGGAGGAGGGGAGGAAGGAGGAGAAGAGGAGGAGGAGGAGGAGGAGGATGGAGGAGGAGGAGGAGAAGGAGGTAGGCGGAGGAGGAAGGAGGAGGAGCGAGGAGGAGGAGGAAGAGGAGGAGAAGAGGAGGAGAGGAGGAGGGGAAGGGAGGAGAGGGAGAGGAGGAGGAGGAGGGGGAGAAGGAGGAGGAGTGAGGCAGGAGGAGGGCAGGAGGCCGGAGAGGAGGAGGAGAAGGAGTAGGAGAAGTGAGGATGCGAGAAGGAGGAGGAGTAGATGGTAGGGCGGCAGGAGCGGAGGAGAAGGAGGAGTGATGAGGAGGAGAGGCGGAGGAGGGAGGAGGAGTAGGAGGAGGAGAAGGAGGGGAGGAGGAGGAGGAGAAGGAGGAGGAGAAGGAGGGGAGGAGAGGGGGGAGAGGAGACGGAGGAGGAGAAGGAGGAGGATGGAGGAGGGAGGAGGAGAAGGAGGAGGAGAAGGAGGAGAGGAAGGAGGAGGATGAGGAGGAGGAGAGGAGGAGGAGAAGGAGGAGGAGAAGGAGGAGGACGGAGAGGAGGAGGAGGAAGGAGGAGGAGAAGGAGGAGGAGAAGGAGGAGAGAAGGAGGAGGAGAAGGAGGAGGAGAAGGAGGAGGAGAAGGAGGAGGAGAAGGAGGAGGAGAAGGAGGAGGAGGAGGAGGAGGGAGGAGGAGGAGGAGAAGGAGGAGAAGGAGGAGGAGGAGGAGGAGTAGGAGGAGGAGAAGGAGGAGGAGGATGAAGGAGGAGGAGGAGGAAGGAGAAGGAGGAGAAAGGAGAAGGAGGAGGAGGCAGGAGGAGGAGGAGGAGGAGGAGAGGTAGGAGGAGGAGGAGGGAGGAGGATGGAGGAGGAGAGGATGAGGAGGTAGGATGAGGAGGAGGAGGAGGAGTAGGAGGGAGGAGGAGGAGGAGGACGGAGGAGAGGAGGAGGAGGATGATGGGGAGGAGGAGGAGGAGGAGACAAGAAGGAGGAGGAGAAGGAGGAGGAGAAGGAGGAGGAGAAGGAGGAGGAGTGAGGAGAAGGAGGAGGAGAAGGAGAGATGAGGAGGAGAAGGAGGAGGAGAAGGAGGAGGAGGAGGAGGAGGAGGAGGGAAGGCGGAGTGAGGAGAAGGAGGAGGAGGAGTAGGAGGAGGAGGCGAAGGAGGAGTGGAGGAGGAGGAGGAGAAGGGAGAGGTAGGAGGAGGAGGAGGGAAGGAGGAGGAGGAGGAGAAGGAGGAGGAGGAGGAGAAGGAGGAGGAGGAGGAGAAGGAGGAGTATGAGTAGAAGTGAGGAGAAGGAGGAGGCGGAGTAGAATGATTAGGAGGATGAGGAGAAGGAGGAGGAGGAGTAGAAGTATGAGGAGGAGGATAAGTGATGATTTGAGTAGTATGATGAGGAGTATGATTATGAGTATAAGAAGTATGATAGTGATAATGGAGTATTAGTATTATGATTATTATTATGTAGTATTGATGATGAGTATAAATATTATAAATATGATTATTATTATTATTATTATAAATATTATATAATATTATTATTATTATGTAGTATTATTATTATTATTATTATGATTGTAATTATAATTATTGTAATTATAATTATTATTATTATTATTATTATTATTATTATTATTATTATTATTATTATTATTATTATTATTATTATTATTATTATTATTATTATTATTATTATTATGTCCACCGCTGTAGTCTCGGGGTAGCGTGCTGCCTTGTCACGCAGCGGGCCCGGGTTCGATCCCCGGTCGGGACGGTTTTTCTGGATGAGGTTTTGATCGGGGTTTTTCCTCACCTGTAAGACAAATGTCAGGAAAACTTTAAGGCCCAAACGGTCCCCGAAATCATATGGCCATCGCAATCATCATCATTCATATTCATCTTAGGTTAAGCTTAGGATTAGGGACTCTCCTGGCGCATCATTATCATCATCACCACCCATCATATCATCGGGACAACGTAACCCCGCCTTCCAGGCGCCCCAACCTCAGAAGTGGGTTATACGTACGCCATGCCAGGAGAAAAACCAGGAATGTCGAAAGACAAACCTGGGACATTTGAAAAAAAAATTATTATTATTATTATTTTATTATTATTATTATTATTTTATTATTATTATTATTATTATTATTATTATTATTATTATTATCATTATTACTATTATTTTATTATCATTATTTTATTATCATTATTATTATTATCATTATTATTATTATTATTATTATTATTATTTTATATTATTATTATTATTATTATTATTATTATTATTATTATTATTATTATTATTTATTATTACCAGTAATGATTGAACTGATGTTCCAATATAAAATGGCAAAATGAGTGTAGAGCGAGAGACATTAAAAGATATTGGATGTGGCATCAATTTTGACTTATACTCGTAAACACGAAGACAGAAAGAAACGCACAGGCAGTCTGCAGCCGACATTTCAAGAGTTAGGTCACAGACACGCAAAATCTCCTGAGGATGTCTACCGCAGTAGCAGACGAAACGTTGAGTGTTAATAAAACCAGACCATGGCAATTTAGCCCGAAAGACATAAAAGACATGAATCAATACACCTGCCGTGAAAGTCTATAATTTTACATAAAGAAAGGAGTGTTTATACAGGTACATTGTTACCATCTAACCTTACCGGAATGTTCCTTAGTTCAACACAAGCTATGAATGTAATAACACAAACAGTATGCGTTCAATACGAAAGCTGTTGTTATACGGTGATTAGTAAATTTATTTAACTATTTATATTTGTAGAACATTGGTTGGCACTTGTTCCATTTTTTTTTTACCAAGAGATCAAATGCAAACCCAATTAGATAGGACAGTGCTTATTATGTATTAGTCAAGCAAGCTAGAACTAGGACATCATGTAACGTGTGTCTCAATGAAAACGTAATTTATGTGATCTATTTATTAAAATAGCTTCGGTCTTTGATGTGCCTATATTTATTATAATTTGAGACTTTACATACAAACTTTTTATCACATAAATTCATTTTGCGGGGTAGCCATGTATTTCCATTATTTTCCATAACTTGTGGCTTGAATGTGTGAGATATATTACAAAAAAAAATGCCTTGAATGTGTGAGAGACATTTTTTTTTGTAAGTACCCAAGAATCAGATCCATATAAAAGAACAGGAACCGCCATAATTTTATAAAACCTGAGCTGAGTTTCTCGTCGAGTCTTTCGGAGGGTTCTTCTTATGGTGCCACACATAATTTGATATCGGTTTAATTTATTGTGTATATCCCAACCGTAACTGTATGTTATATCTGAACCAACATAATTAAAGTGTGCTATCTGTTCTATTATTTCATTATTGATTACTATTTTTGCTCTGACTGGCACTTTGCCCTGAAAAGCCATAATTTTAGTTTTTGAAGTTGAGGCTTTGAGATTATAATAGAGTCCTAATTGATTCAACATGTAAATGGCTCTTTGTAAATCATCCTCTGACTTCTGTATAATTACCAGATCGTCTGCATACATTAAAATATTCATATATATTTCCTTATTAATTTGTATTCCTATGGAATATGATTTTTTTTTTCATTTTCGTATAACCTCGTCAAAATATATATTAAACAATATAGGTGATAATGTACACCCTTGTCGAATATGTAAATTTAGTAAAATTCAAAATAGTTATGAGGTGGTATCCGTGAATATGTTCAATGCTCTTTCATATTGTTTGGGAGAACATTTATTTTCATTTCGTTATTTTCAGTCATCATATTCAACAATTTTCTAGGGCTATTCCCATATATCTTCACTAGTACTAGACAATATATAACAATTTTATCATTAGCCCTAGGCACCCGGTACTAATTCGGTTAAAAAATATATGCAACATACCAAAATCATTTTTTCAGCTTATTCTTAAGTTATGTGCATGAAAATTATGTCACTAATTAAACAAGTCTTCCTGAACGTAATGACACTCTTTCTAGACATATTTCTTCGTGAGTAATTTAAAATACAAAAAATGAAAATAGAAATCCAACTTCTTAAAAGTATTGTCTGGGTACAATTGTCTCAAAAAGTACTTATCCAATTGTTTCCAAAATGTATTATGTTATTGTCCATAGTGCATTTGACAATAATAAGATTTGCTCGTGTTTTCTGATGTGAATTGTGATTTATTTTTAAAAAATCAAAGACAAGATTTTTTTGTTAAAATTTTTCATATATATATTTTTTTTTTATTTCAGGCATTATCAATAGCACAAAGTTAAAATGAACTTATTATTATAGAGCTCATTAAACTGCTTATCCATGCCAAAAAAAATTTCTCCTATAGTTCATACACTGCTCAAAACAATTATATAGTTTCAAAGAAAATTGTACCATAATTTGAAAAAATACAAGTTACGGGAAAATACAAAAAACAAAAAAGTGTGCACATTAGCAGAACACAGAAACGCTATTTTTAAAATAAATTTTTATGGGTTTAAATGTCCAAAATTGACAAAATAATATTACACAACGATAAAACAGACCTTCCAGGATATTTTGAAGCAAAAAAGAAAATCGATTTTTTAACACAAATAAGTACTGTGTGCCCTTAAAGAATCTTCCTGTTTCAATATTTAAAAGAACAGTTAAATCAGTATCGACTTCGAACCCTCTTTACAGTGTCCATGAGTATTTTAGCATTGACTGATTGAGACACCTCAGTAATTAACATTGCTGATTGGCATTGCCATACATTGTACTATGTTTTTGACAATAAACCAATGTATATTATCGATAAATAAATCGCGTAAATTTCTGTCTATATTCTCAAGAATTTTAATGCTTCTTAATGTTCATTGATATTATTTTAATGTTGCAAAATACTTACTTATGTACTCACTGGCATTACCGAACCCGTAGGATCATGGCCGCGCGGACATAAGCCCTCCATATATCCCTATCCTGAGCCAATGATTTCCAATCATTCCCTGTATAATCTACTTCCCTCAAATCATAGTTAATGTTGTTTTCCCGCCTCATTCTTGGTCTACCAACTGGGCGTTTTCCCACTGGCTTTCCTACAAGAAGCTTCCATGCACGTCTTTCATTCCCCATACGCGCAGCATGTCCTGCCCATCGCAGCCTACTAGACTTAACTGTTCTTATTATATCTGGCTTCCTATAAAGACCATGTAGTTCATTGTTATGTAGTCTTCTCCATTCACTTGTCTGTTCATCTCTCTTTGGTCCAAAGATTTTCCTAAGAACTTTATTCTCAAAAACTCGTAATCTCATTTCCTCCCTTAAAGTAAGAGTCCATGTTTCGCACCCATATAATATAACTGGTAGAATAATAGTTTTATATTTTTTTTCAGTTTAACGTTTTTTGAAAGGGGTTAGGACATCAAAAGTCTCTGCAATGCATAATAGCACGCATTTCCAGAATTGTTGCAAAATAGAGAAGTTATTTTAAGGACACTTAAGATTTTTCACAACCCAGGAAGAGTTTTTGTCTTGCTAGATGTCAGACAAGCAATTAATTTGAATTAGTAACGAGACTGGTCATGTCTTCTGAAGATATAGAAAGCTATGGCTTGTGAAATGTGAATGGTTATCTCAGAATCCCAAGCCCTGTGTTAATTTGCTAGTAAAGCCCTTTGTATTCCCAAGAAGATGTGTGTTAGCAATTCTCACAACTTGGAGCTGCTCTAAGACTGTTTAAGCTCCAGCCGGACTCTCTTGTCCTCCGACGTCCTTCTCTCTCTCTCTCTTTCTCTATCCAATTACATCTCTATCCCTTTTTTTCTTCTTCTTATTAATTTAAGTCCTGCATTATTTGTGCTTTTCTTTCATTTGCTATGACGACCTCTGTGGTATAATGGTTAGGGTAACTTGCTGATATTTCAAAAGACCGAGATTGATTCGAGTCTAAGCCATGTAAATTTATCTTCATGTATAAGATGTCCACCGCTGGCTGTGGCCTCGAGGTAGCGAGCTGCCTTGTCACTCAGCGGGTTCGATCCCCAGTCGGGGCAGTTTTTCTGGGTGAGGTTTTCATCGGGGTTTTTCCTCACCTCTAAGACAAATGTCAGGAAAACATTAAGGCCCAAACGGTCCCCGAAATCATATGGCAATCATCATCATTCTTATCATTATCATAGCCCGGTGTGGAAAGCAACAGGAAACTACCACACCTACAATTCCCTAGTAAAGCTGCAAGCATAGCATGAAAATGCTATGATTGCAGTGAAGGACCTGCCTTCGGGCAGAATTACTATGGATGGATGTATAAGATGTGGTACAGGATCTGTACAAACTCGTTAGTATCGGGATAAGATTCGTTGATAAAGAAAAGAGAATAAACTTGGTCCATCTGAAGGACATGTGCCGTTATTTTTGCATGCAAACTTATAAATGCCATTAATGGAAGAACGTGAAGTTATGTTTTATATCATACTAGTAAATACCCGGCGTGCACTGCTACGCCTTAATAAATGCTGTTTTTTTTTTTTTTAGTTGATTAAGTTCAAAGAAAATTACGGACGAAAGTGTGGTTAGTGAGGGAAACCGAGGTAGCGTGCTGCCCGGTCGGAGCAGTTTTTCTGGGTGAGGTTTTTATCGGGGTTTTTCCTCACCTGTGAGACAAATGTCAAGATACTTTAAGCCCAAACGGTCCCCAACATCATCTGGCCTCTCCTGGCGCATCGTTACCCATCGTCATCACCCATCATATCATTGGGGCAGCGTAACTCCGCCTTCCAGGCGCCCCAACTTCAGAAGTGGGTTACAATACGCCAATGCCAGGAGAGAATACCTGAAATGTCGAATGACAAACAGGTGTCATTGAAAAAACAGTATAGTTATTTTATTACAACATAATTATTTAGGTTGGCAACCCCGGAATGTAGGAAGTTGAACTTTCAACCATGGTCGCCATTGCTGTAAGTACGACAAAACGCACTATCGCGCACAAAAATAATTTACTGTATAAATACCTGGGTTATGAAATCTCCTGTCTTAAAAACGAAGATCTATTTAGCAAACTTAATAAATTTAATTATATATGTGGAACAATCAAAAGGATATTTAAAAGCACAAGAAAAGAAACAAAACTAACATTTTATAAAGTAGTGGCAGTCCCCTTACTATTGTATGGTAGTGAATTTTGGGTTTTAACTAAAAGAGAAGAGAAGATCATAGAAGCAGCTGAAATGAGATTTCTGAGAAGTGTGGCTGGTTGCAAACTTCTTGATAAGAGAAGAAATGAGCTAAATATCTTTAAACTCTTAGATAGAATAAAATAATCTAGAAAAAACTGGAAAGAACATGTTCAAAGAATGGAAGATGATCGCGTTTCCAAAATTATACTTAAATACAAACCAAAAGGACGCAGGAATGTTGTTAGACCGAAGAAGAGATGGATCCAACTTTTGATTGAGAATCTATGAGACCGGAACAAGCCACATGGGCTTAATCCGTGATTGTTGATGATGATGATGATGATGAAGTCGCAAGTCTGAGCAACAATATATACATAAATACACAGCTTGCTGATTACAACTAAAGCTTCTTCTTTTCATTATCGTCTTCTTCTCCTTCTTTAGTTTTCTATGTTTCCTCATACCTTCCAGAATCTCATAAAATATCTTATAGAGAATTTTTATTTCGACCTACTCTATGTTCTACATATTCCAGCTACATAAAATGTCTAAACGTAATAAACTTTCATTTTCTTCTCGTTATTACATCACAACCATTTATTTAGGATCGAAATAATATGATGTTGAAGCATCCATACTGCATAATAGCAATGCCCATATTAAAACGAAAGTGGCATCGCAGAGCTAAGATGCGTTCATATACTCTTCATAAATGATATATGGTGAAGAGGGTTCGTGCGCAATCGTGGCAACAAAACAAAGAAGGTGGATTTAAGAGAGAAATTTACATGAATATCTTTTTGGGCTTCGCTGTTCTATAATATTGATGTTTTGTAACAATAATACATATCTAACATACCAACTCACTGGCACTATCAAACCCGTAGGTTCATGGCCGCGAGGACATAAGCTTTCTATACACCCCTAACCTGAGCGAATGTTTTCAAATCATCCCTGTATAATCTACTTCCCTCAAATCATGGTTAATGTTATTCTTGGTCTACCAACTGGGCATTTTTCCCTCTGGTTTTCATGCAAGAAGCTTCCATGCGCGCCTTTCATTCCCCATTCGTGCCACATATCCAGTCCATCGTAGTCTACAGACTTAACTGTTCTTATTATATCTGGTTTCCTATAATGACCATGTAGTTCAGTTATGAAAGTCTTCACCATTCACATGTCTGTTCATCTCTCTTTGGTCAAAAATTTTCTACGAACTTTCTTCTCAATTACCCCTAATCTCCTTTCCTCCCTTAAAGTAAGAGTCCATATTTCGCATTCATATAACATACCTGGAATAAAACAGTTTTATAATTTTTAGTTTTATACTTTTTGAGAGAAGTTGGATCGACAAGAGTCCCTGTAATAGCATGCACTTCCAGAAAATTGAGCCTGCGTTTAATTTCTCTGTGCATCTCATTCCTCTTTGTAATTATTGTTCCTAGGTATTTGAATTTAACAAATATAATAGTCTAATTTCTTTAAATCACGCCATTGTGCTAACCTAACTGCTGATAGCACGGTTAAAAAGATGATCTGCCATAAGACCAGTTCTAACATATGGTTGTGAATGCCGAACAGAAACTCAAAAAACAAAACAAATCAATGAAACAGCTAAAATGAAAGTTTTAAGGAAAATCGTAGGAAAATCGCTGAGAGAGAAAATTCGCAGCTCTTTTATTAGAGAATAATGTGAAATTGAACCTATAAATCTTTGGATAAATGATAGAAGATTAAATTGGAATGATCACATAGATAGAATGGAGAACAGTAGATTAGTGAAGAAAATACGTGATTGGACACCCCAGCAGAAAAGGCCATTAGGAAGACCACAACTACGATGGAAGGATGTCACCATACCCCGGACCTGTAGTGAATGAACACGCAACAAGCTGCCAGCTTTCATGCGTCGAGGAAGAAGAAGAAGAAGAAGAAGAAGAAGCCCTCAGTAAAGATCAGCCGTCTCTTTGATTCATGACATGCAGCCTGGCTGGTACTGTAGTTGTTTGTCGTAGTATCATCATGTTTCCACTTTACAGTCAGAAATGGTTGATTTTAGGAGCTTCATAGGGCTTAAAGATCTCTGATGTAGTTACTACCTATATTCATCATGACACGTTGAAAGTAATTGAGGCCTTCATATCTAACCGTGTTGCTATTATTTCCAATAATCAACAGAACACAACATGTTGTGTTCACGCAAACTGGTGTGAGGTTCGTCGCCTGATCTTAGTAATTCTAATCGGGACCGTCAATATATTTTTGATGACATAGTCCGTTTATTAAATTAATTTTATTAACGTTAAAAGTGAATATAACGATTAACTTGACATGGTATCATTACATTATCATGGTGGAGTGACTTGCGTGCTTAAAAGGCACAGATTGATATGCCTTCCGTTGCATTACTGCCGAAAGGCTGACCCTTGCCATATAGATCGATGGCGATAGCCCAGACGAAAAAAGTACCTTGCTCGAAATAGTGACGATCTTTCACCGTAAAAATAAACCGTCAAGAAACGCGGACATGGGTTACACTGGGGTAACGTTTTCCGGAGGTAATGGTTCCCCATTCGATTCTCCGGGCGGGGGACTACTTCAGGGAATCCATGCCAAAAGCTCAAACAAAAGGACATGTTACTAAGAACATGGAATGTTAGGACATTATACAGTAGTAGAGGAATGAAAGAGAGGCATGGAAGCTTATTGTAGGAAAAGCAGAGAGAAAACGCCCAGTTGGTAGACGGAGAATGAAGTGGGAGAAAAACATTAACCATGATTTGAGGGAAGTACATTATACAGGGGATGAATGGAAAACATTAACTCAGGATAGGGATGTATGGAGAACATTAGCTCAGGATAAGAATGCATGGAGAGCTTATGTCCGCGCGTCCATGAACTTACGGATTCGATAATATCAGTAAGTTAGTTAGTTGGTATCTTTTGGCAACGGAAATGGATTTTATACGAAGGGCAGCAAGAATTTCAAGAAGAGAAAAAATTAGGAACTCAGTTACAAGGGAGAAAATAAAGATTGAAGACTCTATTTTAGATTATATTAAAACTTAGCAATTAAGATGTTACGGACCTGTCCAGCGAATGGAAGAGGATCGGCTACCAAAACCTGTTTTGGAATGGAAACCTGAGGGAAGACCTAAAACCTCCTGGAATCAGGGAATATATTTATACACGAAGGAGAAACATTTACAGCCAGGAGATTGGATGGACCGACAAAATTGCTATTGGGAATCGGACGATGTCAAAGGCATTAATCAAACGATGATCTATCTATCTAGTTAATAGGTTTGAACTCCTGGTGTATTGAATTAATGCCATCGCTTTTGCCAATTAAAAAAAGTGTTTGAAGCTAAAACAAACGAATAGCAATATTTAATTAAATTATATTGGAATAATTTATTCTACTGTTAAAGGGATGTTTAACAGAGCATGCGCGTAGTTGCGATGTTTGTTCAACTGTAGATGGACCTCTCCCTCTGAAATGAAGCTTACGTCTTTTGTTATTCCAGGGATTGTTAGCAGCATGTTTACTTAAGCAATACACTCTGCTGGTTCCTCTATCGTTCCATGATTCTGTTTTAAAACCCAATTAAAATATCACACACACATTAATCTATAGGGATTTTATAAAATGTAATTATAATTTCTGTAATGAAAACATTGTTTGTGTACTTTCTCTTTAATTGTAACTGTTGGTTGCGGATGCTAGTCTGTCCGATTATATTAACTTCAATATTAAATTCTTAATTAGCTGATGTGGGTTCGGAATAAAAATTCTATCAAAATCTCTTCTTGGTGAAGAATGTCTTACTCCAATACTGTTCATTACAATCGGTACACGGAATTTTTAAGAGATGGAAAATTTGTGTCTGTCCATGAACGCTTGGGAAGTTCAATGGTAAAGTGTCAGTTAGCAAAGCTGGAGATCCTGGGTTAAAATCTCGGTTCAGGCATACTTTTTTCCCTTTCATTGAACTTTGCAACTTATTTAAAACTATATGTACGGCAGTAAAAACTTTAAGTAATTTTAGCAAAACAAAAATAGTTTTTTTAATTGCTGTATTTTGTTTATCTATGCTGACTGAGTGGCAGAAAACATCTTATGATCTTAACTCTGCCAAAATAAATAAGACGTTATTATTATTATTATTATTATTATTATTATTATTATTATTATTATTACTATTATTATTATTATTATTATTATTATTATTATTATTATTATTATTATTATTATTATTATTATTATTATTATTATTATTATTATTATTAGTATTATTAAATTGGTACGGACACATTAGAAGAATGGAAGAAGGAAGACATCCTAAGATAATCATGGATTGGGAACCACAGGGAAGGAAAAAGAAGGGTAGACTAACTGTTACGTGGATTCAGGGAATCAATGAAGCTAAGAGGGAATGGGAAATAGAAGAAGATATATGGATGAACAGACAGGAATGGAAAAATGTGTTGAAACAAATGTGTAGTTAACTGTGAACATGGGTACCGGAAAAATGTATATTCATTGTAAAAGCCGGAATAATAAAATTATTATTATTATTATTATTATTATTATTATTATTATTATTATTATTATTATGACGATGGAAATGGATTTCTTGAGGAAAGCAGCAAGATGTTCAAAATTAGAAAAAATAAGAAATACTGTCATAGGAGAAATTAGTTATTCAATAGTAGTTTATATAAGATTAATGCAATTAAATTGGTGTGGGCATGTACGACAAATGCAAGAAGAAAGGTTATCCAGAAAAACATTAGAATGGTGTCCATCTGGAGAAAGAAGAAGGAAAGGAAGACCTTGAAAATCGTGTATGTAAAAAATAACCGCAATGAGAACAAGAGGACTGGAGGATATGAAATGGACGGATAGAGACGAGTGGAAAAAGAAAATATAACTTTAGGCACAGAAAGATGTGCAAACATTGAAAATGTGTATATAAGTAAATAAATATATTATTATTATTGTTATTATTATTATCATTATTATTATTGTTGTTATTATTATTATCATCATCATCATTATCGAGCGATACTATAACATTTGAAACTCTACTTCGCGAGATACCGAGCACCGGTACAAATTCCGGTGTCTATCGCCCAAGGTTTTTCGCGGATTTCCTCAATTACCAAGGAAACTCATAGGTTAGATTACATTGTCATTTCTAATTTCGTGATTATTCATTATTTCCCATCTATAGGTTGGTACTCTGTAATGGGAAAATTCTATTCTACGTATTCGAATTCTACAATGAACCCAGCCGGACGGATTTAAAAAACAACAGTGGAAAGAACATCTAGAAAGAATGCCAACTACAAGATTAACTAAACAAATATTGATTTATAAAGTTGGTGGAAAGAGATCAGTGACTTAGAAGAAGATGGCTGCAATGCACTTGGAGACGGAACAGGCAAATTCAATACATCTTGAAGCGAAGATGATGATTATTATTTCACATTATGTTATAAATTAATGAATAGTGAATAAGCATAACAATATACACAGTCTAAGCGCCATTATGTTGAGGGATTATTATTAATTCTAAAAATGTTCTGGTTCAGTATAATGATAGGTTACAAATTCTTGTTCAAGGATCAAAAACTGAAAATAAATTTATAATTTTCAGGCTATCATTTTAGAACCTTTTTTTTTTCAGAAAACGGATGGGGAAGAAAAGAGTAATCTAATATTCATCCATCCATAGTAATTCTGCCAGAGGGCAGGTCTTTTACTGCAATCTTAGCATTTTCATGCTATGCTTGCAGCTTTACTAGAGAATTCTAGGTGTGGTAGATTCCCGTTGCTTTCCACACCGGTGGATGATGATGATAAAGATGATGATGGCCGTATGATTTCGGGGACCGTTTGGGAGTTAAAGTTTTCCTGACATTTGTCTTACAGGTGAGGAAAAACACCGATAAAAACCTCACCCGGAAAAACTGCCCGGACCTGGGATCTAACCCGGACCCGCTGCGTGACAAGGCTGCACGCTACCTCGAGACCACAGCGGTGGACTAACCTAATATGTAAAAATGTTTGTTTGTTTGTTTGTTTGAACTTTATGCGCGGCCATACCGTTGATCCGATTGTGATGGCGTTTTTTGCAAAATGTTCAGGAGATTCCTGGGATGAACATATGCTATAAGAGAGTTATGATACTCAACTCCTACACCCTTTGTAGTGAAACAACGTAAAAAAAAAGTCATTTTTTACGCTTAAATGACTTACGCTGCCTAAACCATAACAAATACACAAAATCAATGTACACAGAATTGAATATCTCAAAACATTCTACAAAAAAGGCCGCGACAGCATATGTTTATCTTTTACGGATAATTCACATTAGCCATTTTTGTCTTTCATTGATGCTAAGAAAATCGGGATAAGTAGATTCCCGGGCAAACGTGCGCTGCCATACCGTTTATCCGATTGTGATGTGGATTTTTGCAAAATGTTTAGGATTTTCCCGGGAACGTTATAGGCTATAAGAGAGTTTTAATGCTCAAAGCCTTAAAAATCACCCTTTGTAGTGGAAAATGTAAAAAAAAAGTGTCGTTTTGTACGCTTAAATGGCTTACTCTGCCTAAACCATAACAAATAAACCAAATCAATGTACACAGAATTGAATACCTCAAAAAAACTCTACAAAAAAGTCCGCGACAGCATATGTTTATCTTTTACGGATAACTCACAATAACCATTTTTGTCTTTCGTTGATCGGAATAAGCATAGCAGCGCACAGCGGGTATTCTTTTACGGATAACTCAAAATAGCGAATTTAGTCTTTCAAGCTCATTTATATCAAATACATCAGACTACGTAGATTTCCGGCCAACGTCGGGTAAACGGCACGGGGTATCTAAAAATAATTGTGATACATATTTTTCTCCTTTTACTTATTCAACTAAAGGTAAAAACGCATTATGATTTATTTTTAGGCGTAGCAGCGTACGCCGGGTATTAGCTAGTCATTTATAAATGAGAAGAGTATGCCTAAAACAATAAAAATGTAAAAAAGGTTAATCAACTTAATGGTATTATTTGAGGTATAGAAGAATATCATAAAATGATTATTTTAGATTGACACCCTAATGTTATAAAATTAACTAATTCTTCCTCATTCATCAGAAGTAACCGCTAATTTACGATTGATTCGTTTAAGAGACCATCACTTGCTTCCAGTCTATGCCCCAATATCATTGAACCAAACGACGAAATAATTATATGATGCATAAGCTGTAGGCCAGTGATTTTTCTGCAACCTAGATTAATTTTGCAGTTGAAAATAACTCTGATAAAAATTTAGCATCCAATTCATCCTTGACGGGAATCAAAACTGGGTATTTTGTTTGAAAATAAATAATTCTTCTTCTTCTTCCTTCCGAGTATTAGGCCAAGGCCTGTTACGATCCTATAGAAAATTTTCTCTCCAGCGTTTCATAGGACGGCCCAGTGATCTTGGTATATAATTATAAACAGCTTTGGGGATCCGATTTGAACTCATTCTTTCAAGATGGTGTTTCCAATTTAGTTGGTACTGTTTAATATATTCCAAAATTGGCGTAGTCTTCAATTCTTTTTTCCGATCCCATCTGGAGTAACCTGCTGTTCTGCGCATGAATCTCATTTCACAAGCGTTTCATGTTGTCTTCTTAGGAAATAATATTCTCCAAAACACGGTAAAGACTAATATTAATTAGATTTGTTTCAAGTAAGTGATTTTATATTAGTAATTTTCATAGAGGACCAATAAATTCTATAAAATTGTACAAACAAAATTTGAAAATACTGAAATAATGATTATTGGACATTTAGGCCTACACTAGATGATGTAATACCTTTCTAAATTGAGTAACACTAATAAATAATGTTCTCGCCTTTGTAGTGATTTTGGGATAACAAGAGTCCCTGTAATGTATAATAGCATGCGTCTTCAGATTGAGAATATGTTTACTTTCTTTCTGCACATCTCATTCCTGTTTGTAATTATTGTTACTAGTGTTACTATAATGATATTGTGAAAAGAAAAAAAATTAGATACTTCTAAACGAAGACGGCCGTTGGCGATTGTAGTGACACCTACCTGACAGCCGACGAAACGAGAACTATAGATTTGTATATGTGGAAAGAATTGTTAATATTTGTGCCAAGTCTAGAATGGTGTAGTGGACTGCACACTAGTACGGAGAACTAGAGGTCCACGGTTCGATTCCTGGTTCAGACACTAATTTTTTTCTTGTCACAATATCATTATAATATTATAATATGATCCATTATTGGAACTGTGTTAAAATAACAGTATTGGAAAATGTCAAATATTGTTACTATGTGGCGTAAGAGAACCCTACACTCTGTTACCTTTTGTGGGTAAGTAAACCACACTACTGCTACCATTTACGACGTTAGAAAAGCAAACCGCGCTCAGCGTAACACTAGTCCGGGATCGAGTTTTGTTAATGCTGTATTTATTAATGTGATCGTGATATTCAAAGATGTTATCGGTAAGAAAGCAGCCTGCCTCGGGCCCATGAAAGGGCAGCTATTAATTCATCTTTCTTTCCCTGATGAAGATACATACAAATATAGATTCTGATTACTAAATGCATACAGTGAGTGATTTTGTTACAGGATAGTGATCAACTACTATACTTGAATAATAACAAAGGGGCGTTGTATAAAAGATAAGCTTTTAATATAAACAAGTTGAATATACTAAAACAAATAATAAATTAATAACATAAGATGATATTTGATCAATCAATCAAGCATAGCTTGTAGAAACACTAAACAAATAACGTACCAGACATAATGCCACACTCACACAGATGTCCAAGCTTTTAGGAAACACTTCTTCCGTACATAGCTGGACTAACTCAAAATCGACCTCTTCTCGGTCTTAATCAACTTGTCTATAGATAGACCACCATATTAACTTCTTAACTGCATGGTGAGTTAGAATTGGATTCCAGTATTGAATCCGCTATTAAGTAACTAAACGCCACTTGCTAGGCTGATCGAATGATGATGTTCGGTAAGAGTACAATGCATATAAAGGTTCACGAGTAGAGGGGATATGCGCTGTAGAGATGCGCGGCAGAAAGGATGAAAAGGGAAGGGGTAGCCACACGGAAAAGAGGACATTGGCATATTTCATAAATGTTCTGAAGTAGGGAGGAGAACAAAGATACCATACTGAACCGCAGAAAGGCACTTTCGGTTCAACTAGGTACTCATATTCCGCCACTTCAAAATTTTCCTAATTTTTTCTTAAGTGTCCATTCCTATTTTTTTAATTTTTTTTTTTAGATTTCTTCGGTTGAATTCGATACTTTGCAAGACCTATATGTAAATTGAACTTGAACCCTTTCATTCTTTTCGTTTGCGGTTTTGTTAAAATGTTTCCTTAAAATTAATTTAATTTAACTTGAGAAAATAATTTTTCTTTTTTCAATTTACTAGGCATGGGATTCTGTGTTTCGGAGTCCACCCTGAAGAAATTTATGCGACAAACGTCCCCTCGGCCACCCTGTGAGCAAGATAGTGCATGTAGCCAGGGTTAATAAAATACAATTCCACCCTTCAAGTATGTCTGCATAAGAAAGGAAATTCAGATGCTAAGGTTGGCACCGCGCTGTTTTCTCATCGACATGAAGGGGTGGCATCCCCATACTCCTTTCTGCTGCTCATAGTTTAATAAAGTTCCGCATTCCTCGTGCTGCCATATATTCAGTTTTTGTGTCTGGCTTTCCTACATATTGCTCTAAATTAAGTTTTCAGAGCAAAGCAGGCCTGCTCTAGGCTTAATTTCACTTTGAAAGAAGGTTAATATATATTTGTGCTTAGAAATTCCCACACGCTATGGTATTTCTTAACTTAGCTTTTCGTAAGTACACAATTCATTAACAACATTTCCAAAGAGTTTCTAGTAACTGCATTTTACTTTCGGAAAACTTCGGTAGTTCTCGTTAAAATTATCGTTTTTTCTGTTACTTTAAAGCAGAGCATATAATAAATGTACATATACATACATCGTGTTCTGCCTAAGAGCAGGTCTTTCACTGAAATCTCAGCATTCTCCATTCTTCTTCTTCTTCTTCTTCTTCTTCACTTCCTGGTTTAGGCAAGAGTTGCCTGTTCCGTCTTCACTAATAGATCTAAGACCATCTCTTCCGAGGACGTCCGACATCTCTTCTTCCTCTTACAAAATAATGAAAGATTTTATTTGGAATCTACTTTCTTCCATTCTTTTACATGTTCTTTCCACTGCATCTTGTTGTTAAATATATTTTATTTTATGGAGTAGATCTGCAGTTCTTCACGGATATCCTCGTCTCTTACCTGGTCCATTCTAGTGCATCCTTTTACTCTTCTTAAAAATTTCATCTCGGCTGCTTGGATTTTACTTTCTTGTTTGGTAGTGGTAATCCAAGATTCACTCCCATACAAAAGGACAGGGACAGCCATTGTTTTATAAAATTTTAATTTTGTTTGTTTATGGGCTTTATTATTCAATGTTATATTTATTATACCACAAATAGCTTGAAACTTATGTGTTTTGTGTTCAATATCTTTATCATACCCATAGCTGATGTCACATCCTAAATATTTAAAGTGGGATACTTAATTTCGTCTCTAATTACTATTTTTGCACGCAGAGTATTTCTTCCACAAAATACCATTACTTTTGTTTTACTTATTGAAATTTTAAAATTATAATCTCTATATATTGCATTTAGTTTGTAAGCAGCCAATTGTAACAGATCTTCATCATGGTGTAGTAAGACTAAATCATCAAGTTATTAATACTTGAATTATTGTTCTCCATTCTTTCCTTAATTGAGCCTTTGTTTTTGTATCAGCATACAAACCGTTTATTTTAATGCTGTCTATCGTCTATATCATTTTCTGCCTCTAACCTTCTTTCCGTTGACCATTCCTTCTAGAGCATCCGTCAGCATGCAGTTTCTTCTTAGCCAGTGGCCAATCTAATTTCTTTTCCTCTTCTTTATGAGTTCTAGCATTGTCCTGCCTTCACCTACTCTGCCTAGCACATCTTTATTTCTTTATTTTGTCTGTCCATTTTGTACGCTCCATCCTTCCCCATATCCACATCTGAAAAGCTTCCAGTCGCTTTCCTCATTCCGTCGCAATGTCCAAGTATCTGCATCATACAATGTTACACTCCACACAAAGTACTTCACTGGCCTCTTCCGTAATTATTTTGCTAAAGGTCCGCAGAAAATGTTTGTCTACTTATTAGAAGCTTATTTTATCATTGCTATCGCCTGCTTTACTTCTTGACAGTAATTCATGTTACTACTGAGAGTACGACCCAAGTATTTGAAGCTCACCATTTACTCAAAGACCTCATCTTTAATCCTCATGTCTATTTTTTTTTTGCAAATGCCCCAGGTTGTCTTTCGACATTCCTGGTGTTCTCTCCTGGCATGACGTACTTGTAACCCACTTCTGAGGTTGGGGCGCCTGGAAGGCGGGGTTACATTGCCCCGATGATATGATGGATGATGATAGTGGTGCGCCAGGAGAGTCCCTAATCCTAAGCTTAATCTAAGATGAATATGAATGATGATGATTGCGATGGTCATATGATTTCGGGGACCGTTTGGGTCTTAAAGTTTTCCTGACATTTGTCTTACGGGTGAGGAAAAACCCCGATAAAAACCTCACCCAGAAAAACTGTCCCGACCGGGGATCGAACCCGGGCCCGCTGCGTGACAAGGCAGCCCGCTACCTCGAGACCACAGCAGTGGACTCCTCATGTCTATCTTCTTATAATCATGGCCTTCCTCTTATTTACATTTATCTTCATCCCATAATCCTTGCATCTGTCATTTAGCTCCATCAGCATGTTCCAGGTTCTTAAAAATAATTTTTGGTACATACTCCGGACATGGTTGTTATAATGCCAAGCAAACACGTACTGCCGAACGAGTTGACTCATCAAATCTCAGGGCGACGAAACTGATAGCGGTTTTTATTATTTTCCTTCGAGTCAAATCGGGAATGTAATTTCATTACTACGAACCATTTTATTATTTCTTCACATTTGAAACCATCATTGAAATTAAGTCACAATGAATAATTACTCCTGCACACATAAAAAGTAATGCTTTAAATAGAGCATGAGTTAATAAATGAAAAAAAGCCAACCTGGCAAATCCTAAAGATAAAATTCTTATTATTAAACCTAATTGACTTAGAGTAGAAAGAGCAATAATTTTCTTTAAATCATATTCAAAATTTGCAGTTAACGGTTATAGAGTCTTAGAACGGAATTCAATGAATTTCCTAAAGGTATTTTTTTTAAGTTCCAACGCCTTATACACAAGATTATGACAGTGAGAATAGCTACAGGTTGAAGCAAACATATTTTACTACATGCCGACTCTGTCCGCGTGTGTATGCCGCTCCGTAAAACTAGCACAAAGAAGACTCATTGGATAAAATTTAATGAAGAGATTGTTCAAGCCCATAAAAATAATTTGGTTAATTACAAGTTTATAATAATTCCATTCCATAATGTTAAGCCTGAGGGCAGGTCGTTCACTGCAATCATAGCATTTTCATGCTTTGCTTTACAGCTTTACTATGGAATTATAGGTGTGCTGTTAAAAATAAAAATCTGAAATGTATGAAAGTTCATAATGCTATAGTCTGACTACAGTAATCAAATATAATTAAATTTTACTTCGATATTTGATATTATTTTTTTTTGTGAAAGAAAGGCGAAAAGATGAATAGTGTAAGAACAGCTACAGCTTCAGAGAGTATAAGAAACAGCTTACAATTTATAACCCGATATTTGCCTTCTAAAAAATCGATAAAGAGATTTGTTTTGACGTTTCAACAATTGATTTTCACCGATAGATTTATGTTTTTATTATACAGGTAATTGAAACCCAACCATATTGCTAATTGGGCAATGTTTATTACAAGCTTTATATTAGCTTGACCTGTATCTATCTATGTAACGGAATTTTTCAACCCGATTTTCACCCACTTAAAATCATTGGATCGACTTGAAACTTTGTATACTTGTAAAGGACCAATTACAATACAATAATTTCATAAATGTTTTCCAAAATCCTGGCCAGAATCATCAGAAAATCAAAAAAGTGTTTGTGTAATTATGTAACGGATCTTTCAACACGATTTTCGCCCACTTAAAATCATTGGATCGACTTGAAACTTAGTATACTTGTAAAGGACCAATGATTCCGATTGAGGGTCTTTCCACTTTTCAGCGGTTGCCCTTTTACCAGCCGGCTGCTGGCCCTTCACATCCACATGTGTCAACCACACAGGTAGATGATCAACAGTCAGTGTAGGGGTGACATGTGGTTAGCATGTCGAGTCCCCCAGCCGTTATAGCTGGTTCCTCAACCTGGAGCCGCTACTTATTGAAGCTACCCAATTGCCTCACGATGCTGGGTGGGCACCGGTCCCATACTGGCTGAAATACCATGAGAAAATGTCTTCCCCCATGGAGACTCGAACCAGCGCAAGTCCCGTAGCTCTGCGCCAAGGCTTCCAACCTTAACCGCTCGGCTACGGCGCGGGACAAAGGACCAATGACAATACAATAATTTCATTATATTTTTGTAAAATCCTGGCCAGAATCAGCAAAAAATCAAAATAATAAAAACCGGTATAATAGGTTGCGGACTTATCAACTTTTAGTCAATCGTTATAAGAGCTCAGTTGCTAGAGCGGTGGACTGTAGTTAGTGTATAATTTTAGTAATCCATAGGTCGCTGGTTCAAATCCGGCCCGGAGAATTTTTTTGGAAGAGTATTATTTTTAACTTATACTACAATAGTATCGAATTTAAAGATTTTACATTTTTATCTCATTCTGTAAAATATTAAAAGTAAAATATAAAAAATAAATAATAGTTTAAAAAACTAAAACAACACGCTTTATTAGAAATCCGAACTAAAAAATGAAAAATAATTTTAATTTCCAACACGCTTGGGATAAAATTAAAGTGGTCAACAAAAAAAATCACCTCCAACAGATCTAGAATAAAACTAGAGTTATCTACAAAAAAAGTAATTTTATAATCAAAAGCGTGGGGTGTTTTTTATGGTTTTTACATTTTCTTCTTAGAGACTTTACTTTTACCAATATCTGTTTATTATCAAATATATTAATTGATAAAGAGCACCCCACGCTTTTGATGGTTTTTTTTTTGTAGACAACTCTAATTTCATTCGAGATGTGTTGGAGGTGATTTTTTTTGTTGACCACTTTAATTTTATCCCAAGCGTGTTGGCAATTAAAATTACTAACTTACTTACTCACTGGCACTATCGAACCCTAGGTTCATGGCCGCGCGGACATAAGCTCTCCATACATCCCTATCCTGAGCTAATCCTTTCCAATCATTCCCTGTATAATCTACTTCCATCAAATCATAGATAATGTTATTCTCTCACCTCATTCTTGGTCTACCAACTGGGCGTTTTCCCTCTGGTTTTTAAATATCTTGGGTCAATAATTACAGGTTCAGGTACCTGTGAGAGAGATGTACAGACTTAAATTGTAATGGCAAAAATTGCAACTAAGACATTACATGGAATAATTTGGAACAAAAATATTACAAAGGAAACTAAAATGAAAATTTATAAGAGCATAATACAGAATATTTTGTCATATAGTAGTGAAAACTTGGTCTTTCACGGAATTACAAAAGAATAAAATTATAACAGTTGAATTTGATTATTTTAGAAGAAGCCTCCCAAAAAAAGACAGGATAAAATAAGAAATGAATTCCTTTGGAGAGAAATGAATGTCACCACATCTGTTGTTAAGAGGATTGAAAATCAAACGCTTACATGGTATGGCCATGTACAAAGAATGGAAAATGAAAGATGGCCAAAAAATATATACCAGTGGTCACCCCGTCGAAGAAATAAACGTGGCAGACCAAGATGGAAATGGAAAACCTACGTCAGAACTATAATGGATGATAGGAATTTGGAAGAGGGAGATTGGAATGATAGAGATAAATGGATACTGAAGATGGCAAACCTATAAGTGGGGGAAAGCCGAAGAAGAAGTAGAAAGTTTTTACATAATGCAAATAACTTATTTTCTATTCCAGTGGTATAAGCTACCACATGAAATGAATTTATCCCAATATGAAAAATATTATAATAGAACTAGATTATAGAAGTGTCAAAGGGAAGTTTGCGGAGATTGTAATGTAATCTCCATTTTACTTGAACAGCGATTAAGTTCCATAAGTACTGATGCTTCTTGTTCGTTTTGGATAGATGTTGCAGGAACATCCATTTTGCTTACTTGCGTGAAAAAATCTCCAGACTTAGCTTCAATAAACGAGTAGGGGTGTGTATTTATCCACAAATCTGATAACCTTTTAAATGCACCAGTTTAAAGCAGTAATAAGTGATAGAAAAATCAGCATGTGAATTCATAAAAAAAATATTGTATTGTTTGCTTGAAAATATAAAAATTAAACATTTTAAAGATGCAATATGATGAGTTTGTACTAACAGTTGGAGTGCGGTATCTAATTAAAAGTGCAGTTTTTACACGCATTATATTAACTTGACCTGTATCTATCTATCTATCCATCTATCTATCTATGTAACTGAATATTTCAACGTGTTTTTCACCCACTTAAAATAATTGGATCAACTTGAAATTTTGTATACTTGTAAAGGACCCGAGACAATACAATAATTTCATATTTATTTTCTAAAATCCTGGCCAGAATCATCAGAAAATCAAAAAAAAAGTGTCTTTGTATTTATGTAACGGAATCTTTGAACACGATTTTCACCCACTTAGAAACATAGGATAGACTTGAAACTTTGTATACTTGTAAAGACTCGTGACAATACAATAATTTCATATTTATTTTCTAAAATCCCGGCCAGAATCATCAGAAAATCAAAAAAAGTGTATTTGTATTTATGTAACGGAATCTTTGAACACGATTTTCACCCACTTAGAGACATTGGATCGACTTGAAACTTTGTATACTTGTAAAGGACCCGTGACACTACAATAATTTCATATTTTGTTTCTAAATTCCTTGCCAGAATCATCAGAAAATTAAAAAAAATTAAAACTGCTATAATAGGTTACGGACTTGTCGACTTTTTAGTCAGTCGCTGTAAGAGCCCACTTGGTAGAGCGGTGAACTAGTGGTATATAATTTCAGTAATCCATAGGTCGCTGGTTCGAATCCGGCTGGGGAGGATTTTTTTTTTTTAGAAGAGTAATACTTTTAGCTCATACTACATTAGTATGGAATTTAAAGATATTTACATTCTTATCTTATTCTGTGAAATATTAAAACTAAAAAATAAAAAAATAAATAATAGTTTTAAAAAACTAAAACAGCACGCTTTATTAGAAAACCGAACTCAAAAATGAAAAATAATTTTAATTTCCAACACGCTTGGGATAAATTTAAAGTGGTCAACAAAAAAATCATCTCCAACACATAGAATAAAACTAGAATTATCAACAAAAAGAAAATAATTTTACCATCAAAAGCGTGGGGTGCTTTTTATGATTTTTACATGTTCTTCTTAGATACTTTACTTTACCAATATCTGTTTATTATCAAATATGTTACTTGATATAGAGCACCCCACGCTTTTGATGGTAAAATTATTTTCTTTTTGTTGATAATTCTAGTTTTATTCTATATGTGTTGGAAATGATTTTTTATTGACCACTTTAAATTTATCCCAAGCGTGTTGGAATTAAAATTATTTTTCATTTTCGAGTTCCGTTTTCTAATAAAGCGTGCTGTTTTGGTTTTTTAAAACTATTATTTATTTTAATTCACATCTGAACTTCTTCCCATCAAATTGTGGACGTGAACAACGGACATGGTGACTGCTTACACAAAGACATATAAATGCTGGAATAAAACTATAAAAGAAAATAAAGTACTGCCACGTATTATTTGATTACTATTGGATAGTGAAAAACGGGTACTACTGAAAGCACATATAAAACAGGCCAAATTGATACATTAAGTAACGCGTTTTGCATTAATTTTTTAAAAATATATTATTGCTATTTTATGTAACTTAATACACTGCTCAAAACAATTAGAGGAACACTTGTAATAAATTGAATAAGTTATTGTTTTTTAAAGCTGTGATGCTGAAAGTTGGACAATATGTAAATTGGATTATTAATTTTATCATTGGATACAAATTTTAAAGATCCATGGCCTAAATACAGAGAAATTACCTCAAATAACAAATATAGAGATTTTTTTTATTTTGGAAGGCACTGGCCACTTCTAATTGGTAAGCTTCCTGATGTTGCTACAGTGACGAATGTTGATTATTGCCTTGTTTATTGAAGTCTCTGACAAAATGAGGCAATTAAATGAGTTTGAAGTGTATCATGCTCTACACCTTTTACGACAAGGTCAATCTCTGCGACAAGCGGCTAGGGAGCTTGGGGTTTATCCTTCCGTGGTGTCCAGGTTACGCAACAGGCACAGAGAGACAGGTCAGTATTGTAGAAGACGTGGCCAGGGCCGTAAATTTAAAACAAGCCCCCAGGATGACAGATACGTTGTTCTTTCTGCTCTTCGACAGCGTACAAAAACTGCAAAAGACCTGCAGAATGACCTTCATATGGCTTCCGGAATCCGGGTTTCAGACCAAACCATAAGGAACAGATTAAGGAAAGAGAATATTCGTCCAAAAAGGCCCGTTAAAAAACCACGCTTAACAAATGGCCATAAGGCAGCAAGACGTACGTATGCTGAAAACCATGGTGATTGGAACCTGAACCATTGGGAGTCTGTGCTCTTCTCGGACGAATCCAGGTATCGTCTTACACGTTGTGATGGTCGATTGAGGGTGTGGGGACGGCCAGGAGAAAGATTTTCTGCAGAGGCTGTACAGGAAATTGATAGATTTGGAGGAGGTTCCATAATGGTGTGGGCCGGAGTTATGTACAACAATCGTATGGACCTTGTACTTGTTCCCCAGCGACTGAATGCTGTCCGGTATATAGAGCACGTTCTGGAAGAGCATGTAGTACCTGCTGCCATTGGAGTAGGCCCTGGATTTCTGTTTATGCAGGATAATGCCAGGGCACATTCTGCGGCTGTCACCAGGGATTTCCTGAGGAGGAATGAAATTGAGGTAATGGAGTGGCCAGCGGTAGCCCAGACCTCAACCCTATTGAACACTTGTGGGATCTTCTAGACAGGAAGGTCAGGAACCGACATCAAGCTCCACAAACTCTGCAGCAACTTGGAGATGCTCTGAAGGAGGAATGGGAGAATATCCCGCAAGAGGAAATCCAGAATCTTATTGGGAGCATGCCACGAAGGTGCCAAAGTGTCATCGAATGTCGTGGAGGCTATACACGATACTAACTCTATATAACGAGTGTTTAACTTTGAAAAATAAGCACAAGATTCAATTGCTTACATAGCGGAATTATTTGAAAAGTTAATTGTCAGCGTTATTCATTTGTTTTTATTGACATGAGCAATAAATAAATAAATAAATAACCACAAATAATGTACTTTATTAATCTCATGTTTGTACCTTTATCCAATGAAAAAATATTTGCATATTTCATAGTGTTCCTCTAATTGTTTTGAGCAGTGTAGTATTTACGATGCGAGGTTCAGAAGAGGTTTTTACAGAATCGATAATTTCCGAGGTTCTGTAAAACACTTCACAAACGTGTTTGTACTTTTTTTTTTTTTGCGCGATGGGGTTTTCAAAATAATAAATAATGTTAAAATAATATCTTTGTTGGAAATATTTGCGTTCATTATAAACAATATTTGAGTAAGTCAACAGTGTGGGCAATGTTTAATATTTGAAACAACAGGAGGCCTTGAGAACAATTATTGATAACATAGCCGCAAGTACGTATTTATTGTTTTATATTGTTTCAGATAAAGTTCAGTTCATTTTAAATGCAGTGATTTGTTTCGTATAGTGTATATTAACACTACATTTTGGATACATTTTTATACATACATTGTACGTAGTATACATAGAGGGCAGTAGTTTTACTTCCCACACGCGGGTTTGTAAAATGTAATATTACAGTATAGTTATTTTATTACAGTATCTATAGTTATTTAGGTTGGCAACCCCTAAATGTAGGAAGTTGAACTTTCAATCATGGTCGCCATTGCTGCAAGTACGACAAAACGCACTATCGCGCAAAAACGTAATAAGTATTATCTCAAAAACAAAAGCTAATCAATTGATTTAATACTATCGAACTGTACACCTTTTTTCTCTAAAGATTTGCTGGCATGCTCTAGACATAGTTTTAATGTTACGTAACTCGGAAGACAAATAAATAATATTCTATGTATCACAACATTAGACCAGTATCATGGGCTGATTCATAAGGCTCGAGTTCGATTCCCGGTCAGACCACCGGATTTTTTTTCCTCAGGGGAATTATTCTTGCGGTCGCCTATAACCTGGATTTAGATTAAGTTTAGGTTTAAGGACTCTCCAGGAGCTTCATTATCATTCATTACATATCACATCATTAAGGTAAACTAACTCTGCATTCCAGGCGGCTCATCTCAAGAAGTGGGTTACAATTCCGTCATGCCAAGAGAGAATATCAGAAATGTCATAAAGACAACATTGTGGCATACAGAGATTTAGGCGCTCTCCCCCTACAGGGAAGAATTTGAACCATACTAATTTAGTTACACTTGTTTTCGTATAGATGTCATTTTTAGTGGTCCGTGGTTAGCGTTCCGCCTCATACTGACATCTAGGAAACCAAGGTAGTACTAGGACGGAAAAATTCGGTAAATTTTGCTTAGAGGCCTTTTAATTCAGGCTTAAGGATTTTTACGAGCCTGAAAATCTTCAGACTCGGGACCCACGGCTTAAAGTCCCTCCCGGAGGACTTGCTCCTTGCATTTTTCCGTCCTAAAAAATCCATCGACCCCGGCTGGGTTTGAACTCGTGACCCTCGGGACCAGAGGCTAGGAGCATAACTACTAGTCCACCATAGCCGACGGTAGGTATCATATTTATGAATGTATAATAATATAAATAATAATAATAATAATAATAATAATACTTTATTTATTCCGGCAGAGTTAAGGCCATAAGGCCCTCTCTTCCACTCAACCAGCACAAATACAAATAAATATTTGACATATATAGATATACACTATACTAATTATAAACAGTTAAAGATACAATAAATGTAGCAATGTAAATTTCATGTACAAACAACGTTTTATAGGGTAACAACAATAATGATACGATAATAATAATAATAATATAAATATGATAAATTATACGAGAAACACCAATTAATATATATACCTTACACTGGGTAATAATGAAGTCGAGGTTAGAGCAAATATAAATTTAGATTTATTTTAAAAGATGCCAATGTCGGCAGCCCCTTATTTCTTGTGGTAGGGAATTCCAGCTGCGAGAAGTGAAGATGGTATATGACATGGAGTGATGTGATGTCCTATGTTGCGGTATATTAAGCATGAGACTATGTTGTGATCTTGTGTTTAAGTTATGGTTTGAGGATAGATACTGGAAGCGGGATGATAAATAATTGGGAATCGAGGTATGTAGGATCTTAAATAAGAGAATTAGACAGTGCGATTTTCTTCTCTCTTTTAGATGTAGCCATGACAATTCGTGGAATAATGGAGAAATGTGATCGTATTTTCGAACATTAAATATGAATCTGATACACATATTATGGACACGCTGCAGTTTGTCTGACAATCCGTCACTTATGTCAGTTAGTAGAACGTCACAGTAGTCAAAATGCGGCATCACTAAGGTTTGGATTAAAATTCTTTTAAGAGCTGTAGGAAGAAAATGTTTAAGTCGCTTTAGGGAATGCATTATGGAGAAGATCCTTTTAGATGTTTGTTTTACTTACACATGGCATTTAAATTAGAATCTAAGTAAAGTCCCAAGTTTTTAATGTCGTCGGTATAAGGAATTTGTTCATTATCTAATATGACAGCCGGCATATTGCCATTGTTCATGGAGTGTAATAGTCTTGGATGTCCGATAATTATAATATTTCTTAGAATAATCCATGATCATAAATACAACTTATTGGATACAGGAGGTGATTGGAGAATGGAGGTAATACCGGAGAGATTATTCACACCATAAAAATACTTAATAATAAAAAAAAAGTATTTTAATCAAACAAGGCAAAATCTTATCTTGATATTTAATAGCAAGTTTTAAAAGGTGGTTGAATGTGTACCTCTGCCTTAAGACTACAGAGGATTTTAGGGGTGAATAATTGGGTGGTGCGAGCTCTAGGGGAGGTGGCAAAGTTTACGCCCCGAGCAAACTGCTTGTCGATAAACAAGGCAATAAATCAAGCACAAGTTCCACTTAAAGCAAGAAGAATCTGCTTAAAGCAGCGCTGTGCACGGCTTCCTGCTAGTCTCTAACAAGTGACGCTCCAAAACTTTCAAATAATGCAGCAAGGCTAGTGAAGCATTGTAAAAGAATTTAAAGATAATAACGGGTTATCTCTACCAAATACATCACATTTAGTAACAATGGGACAATTATATTAAATAAAGCGGTATTCGATTTTTTACTAGAGAATGCCATCAAATCTTTAGAGGGTGAAGAATGCCTGCAACTCGTTAATAAGCTCTTAGTTTATGCTGATGATGTACGAAGGTGGATCAAATATAAACAGGAATTTGTATCTGGAGGTTCTGGTAGCGAACTGCAAAGGTTGCGGTTTGGAGAGAAGTTGGTGGGGGTGTCTGGAGTAGGGATCTTGATGTGTCGCACTACGAAGAGCGGCCGCTTGCTTCAGTACGCCATGAGCGAGCAAGAGGTACACACGTCTGTTGCGCAACGCATTATTATTAAGTTTTTGGTGAAAGACGGCACTAAACCTTCTGAAATTTTGAGAAGGCTCCATGCGCAGTTCGGGGAAGCAGCCCTTTCGAAGACGCAGGTGTATGATTGGCGCAAAAAAAATTTAGCGGGCCGGGATTCAGTGGAAAATGAGCCCCACCAAAGACGGCAAAGAACAAGCATCACTGCAGACAACATTCGTGCTGTACGGGACATTATTGAGGAGGATCGGCGCGTAACAATTTCTGAAATTGCTTCACACGTTGGAATAAGCTTCGGAAGTGTTCAAGCCATCACCAATGAAGAACTCAAATTCCGAAAATTGTCTGCCAGGTGGTTCCTCGGCTCCTCAGCCAGGAACAAAAAAAATGCATTGGACACCTCTGGAACATCCTCCTTACAGTCCAGATTTGTCACCCTGTGACTACCATTTGTTTGGGCCACTGAAAGAAGACCTGGGAGGAAGGCGGTTTGGTGACAAATGCAGCAGTAGAGGAGTTCGTGCGCAACTGGCTGACTACACGTCATCCCTCATTCTTCAAGGACGGCATCAAAAAGTTGCCAACTCGATGGTAAAAGTGTGTTGGAAATGCAGGAGACTATGTAGAAAAATGAGGTGGTGGTTTTGTATTTTTTTTGTTAATTAAATAAAATTGTAAACAATAATTCCGGTTTATATTTGATGCATCCTCGTATTATTAAAAATTAAAATATAAAATTATGGAATATTCACCTGAAAGGATCGTCTCCTCAACTTAATTAATTATTTAACTGTAGCGCTTTCGGGACTTGTCCCATCATCGGCAGGATTCAAAACAGGTGTTTCACTGAAGATCTGGCAGATTGTCGACAATCTGATAAACGAAAACGAACTCAATACATGTAACCCCCTCTACCAGATCTTCAGCGAAACAGCTGTTTTGAATCCTGCCGATGATGGGACAAGTCCTGAAAGCGCTACAGTTAAATAATTAATTAAGTTGAGGAGACGGACCTTTCAGGTGAATATTCCCATAATTTTATATTTTAATTTTGAATAATACTTCAACGGAACACGTCATGAATCTTATAAAAGTTGATGTATTATTGGGCGATAGCGAGGAGAAATTAGGTGCCAACTCGCACACTATTGAATAACACTGAGAAATTGGGACTGGAAGTAAACTTCAATAAAACTAAATAAATGTTCATACACAGAAATACATTATATAATGGAAATGGATAGTTAATGATATATTAGGGAAATTTTGAAAAAAGTGGCTGAATTCAAATACCTAGGAACAATAAATAAAAATATGAATCAGATGCACAAAGAAATTAAATATAGGTCAATTCTGGAAATGCGTGCTATTACGTATTGCAGAGACTCTCGTCGTCCCAATTTCCCTCAAAAATCATTAAACTGAAAATATATAAAACTGTTATTCTCCCAGTTATATTAAATGCTTGCGAAAAATGGTGTCTTACTTTAAGGAAGGAGAAAGGGTTACGAGTATTTTAGAATAAAGTTCATAGGAAAAATTTTGGATCAAAGATAGATGAACAGACAGGCAAATAGAGAAGACTGTCTTACAGTGAGCTACATTAATATAAAATTATAGAATATTCACCTGAAAGGTCCGTCTCCTCAACTTAATTATCATTTAACTGTAGCGCTTTCGGGACTTGTCCCATCATCGGCAGGATTCAAAACTGGTGTTTCACTGAAGATTTTATATTAATTTTGAATAAACCTCAACGGAACACATCATGAATCTTATAAAAGTTGAGTGAGCTACATGATATATATAGGAAACCAGATAAAATAAATAGTTAAGTTCCGTAGACTTCGATGGGCAGGACATGTGGCAAGAATGGGGAATGAAATATGAGCATGGAAGCTCCTTGTAGGAAAACCAGAGGGAAAACGTCCAGTTGGTAGACCAAGAATGAGGTGAGAGAATATCATTAACCCTGATTTGAGGGAAGTAGATTATACAGTGTATGATTGGATAGCATTAGCTCAGGTTAGGGATGAATGAAGAACTTATGTCCGCGCGGCCGTGAACCTATCGGTTCGATAGTGCCAGTGAGTTAGTTAACTTGTAGATATTCAGGGATGTTGGCTGAGTTCTTTCATTATAACTAAATATATTGTCCTCTGAACGAATGAGAATTTTATTTACCGGATTTTAGTTGAATCTTGATTCAAGCGTCTATTAAATTCTAATAATTTCTCTTTACTTTTATCCTCCCTTTTTATATGTACTTTTACGTGCCTTACAGGGGTCCCTGCACACACGATTTGTCGGGGGAGAATTTGTAACCATGGATCACACATATATAAAGCTACTTTTTAGTTCAACAAAGATGCGGAGGGCCTGCATGGATGAGTGATCAGATAAGGCACCATAATCATCTAGGAAGCTACTTACTTTATTTTATATCATTTTAATTTTATTATATTCTATGTTTTTGTTAGTATTGGCTAGTATTAGATTACATCATCATTGTATTTTGTTTAGTCTGTATTTTAATAATATCTTAAATTGTAATTTGTAAGTAATTTTTGTATAATTTTACTATTCGCTGGTTGAGTGGAAGAGAAGGCCTTATGGCCTTAACTCTGCCAGCTAAAATAAATCATTATTATTATTTTTTTTAAGACAAAACACACCATTCACTCAGACAGGCATATTAAACAAGGCGAATATAATATGGATGTTGAATATCGTGCTCAGATGATGTTAGGAAACCGATTGGAGCTTAAAGCTTCCCGACATTTGTCTTACAGTTGAGAACTCCCAAAAAATCCTCGCCTAGGAACTTGCCCCGACCGGGTATCTAACCCTGGCCCCTTTGCGTACGAAGTAACGGCTTTACTTTGAGTTTACAGCGGTGGAATAATAATAATAATAATAATAATAATAATAATAGTAATAATTTGCTTATTATCACTAGCCTCATGGGCTAGTGGTTAGCGTTCTGACTACTATTCATGAGGTCCTGGGTTTGATTCCCGGTCAAACAATAAGAAATTTTCCTTAAAGGGAATTATTCCTGTGGTTGCCCTTGGTCTGGAATTTAGGTTAAGTTTAGGTTAAGAACTCTCCTGGCGCCTCATTATCATTTACCATTCATCATACCATTGGGGTAACGTAATTCCGCCTTCTAGGCGCCCCTACTTCAAAAGTGGGTTACAATTAAGTGAATGTCAGGAGAGAATACCAGAAATGTCGAAATGACAACCTGGGACATTGATAAAAAAAATATTTTATTTATTCGTTCCCCCCTCTTTGGGGTACGTGGGTCAATCATTTCTCTGTGTGTTGTTCCTTTCTTAATGCTTAGTATTTCTCCGTTTTTTCTGATATTCTATTCCTTTCTCTTCCGAGATAATAGGTTTGGATTTTTGTGTAGATTTATCTTGGAATATTAGGTTTTAATCTTGAAAAATTAATTTATCTGTTCGATCGATTAGTGAATTTTCTGTAATCTTTAATTCTACTAGTCTTTTTCGGTTTCTTTAAACCAGTTCGGTTTCGTTTTGCAGTTACGGAAAAAACCAAATATTTGTTTGGTTAATCTGTTAGAGTTTATTCTGAGAAGATGACCGTAAAGATTTATTCTCCTTTTACGCATAGTATCTGAAAGTTTTTTAATTTTTTTGTAGGGAGTTTCATTCTTGATGTTTATTATCTTACATTTTCTTGAAATTTTGGTCCTATGATTTTTCTTAAAAAATTCCTTTCTTATGATTATTATTATTATTGTTATCATCATTATTATTACTATTATTATTATTATTATTATTATTATTATTATTATTATTATTATTATTATTATTATTATTATTATTATTATTATTATTATTATTATTATTATTATTATTATTATTATTATTATTATTATTATTATTATTATTATGTCCACCGCTGTGGTCTCGAGGTAGCGTACTGCCCTGTCACGCAGCGGGCCCGGGATCGAGGTTTTTTCGGGGTTTTTCCTCACCTGTAAGACAAAGGTCAGGAAGCTTAGGACCCAATGGTCTCCGAAAATCATCATTCTTATCATCATCTTCCTTCACCGGTGTGAAAAGAAACGGGAAGGTACCACACCTATAATTTCCTAGTAAAACTGCAAAGCATAGCATGAAAATGCTATGATTGCAGTGAAATATCTGCCCTCGGGCAGAATTAATATGGATGGATTATTATTATTATTATTATCATCATCATAATTATTATCATTTTTGTTGTTATTATTGTTGTTATTATTATTGTTATTATTATTATTAATATTATTATAGGTGAACGAACCTCTAGCCAGTATAAGGATGATATTTGGTCAAGATTTCTGCTCCCCCAGCCGTTTTAGTTGACTTTCTCAATCTTGGGCGGCATTTTTTAGATACTCAAATTCCTCAAAACGCCGGATGGGCACATATTGGCCTAAACTCCAAGAGAAAATGTCTTATTGCGAACCAGCGCAAGTCCTTTATCTCTGCACCAATGCATGTTGCCTTAATCCGCTCGTCTACGGAGCGGGATACGAGACAAACTTGCCTGATCTTTCATACGTATGAAAGTCATTCATAGTTTAAAGTAAAATGTAATTTAAAGAATGTTTAACAACAAGTCAGGGCATTTTTATGCAAAATAAGATGTATATGTGTGTGTGTGTGTGTGTGTGTGTGTGTGTGTGTGTGTGTGTGTGTGTGTGTGTGTGTGTGTGTAATGTGTTTGTTTGTGTGTGTGCGAGTGAGTGAGTGCGTGTGCGTGTGCGCGTGCGCGCGTGTGAGAGAGATTACACAATTGGAATTTTAAAAATTACCTAAATATTATTAGTTTTATTGTTTTTATCGGAGCATACATGTTATTCTCTCTGTATTTTAATTTCTCTTTAATTTACTATATTCTTATCAATTAAATTAGTCATGACATCACAAAGACGAGATAATTGGAAAGTTATGACATTTCCAATTAAGAAAAGAATAATTTGTTCGCGCTTTGATATTCTTTTGTCACGAACAGCAAGCGTTCTGAAACCATACCTTATTTTAAAAAATTGTCCAATTAGGTATATAATTATCAGTAAAGAGGAATTTCTGTTTTAAAAGTTGTTTAAAGTATCTCTGATTAGTCTAAATGGCACAAGTGGTCCGCAATAATATTACTTTCTTGAGAAATACTGCATATGATCGGTAACAGAAAAAAAAAAAAAAGTAAAGATCACGAGTCCCTTCGTAACTGAAAGTATACTGGTGACTGGAAGGATTTCTTAATTAATAATTTACTTCACACTCTAAATCTGAACTTTCATTGAGATTACTCCAAACGTTTAGAAAAAGATTGCCATTATTAAAAAAGTTGCGAGAATGTATGATTCAAAACATGTATTACTTTCCTAAGATAAATCTGCACGCGGAAAACATGCTAGGAATGTGCTCGTCAGTTCTCTACCATCACTTACTATTTTGCCACTTCCTGTCAACTGTGTTGTGTTATATGATCGGAAGGGAAGCGCTGGAAAATACTGTGTTTTTTTATGAACCGACATCTACAGCAAACGTTTACCAAATGAATAATCCGGCAAGAATGATGCTATAGGAGAATGAGTTGTACCTCCTTTGCTTTCCTCATAACATGTTGCCAATCCTCGTCCTCAGTGTTGTGTTGTGAGACTGGTAACAGAGAGATGACAAACATGATGTATTTAAATGATCCGAAATCTTCGGCGGTCGTCGAATAAGTAACTAATTTGACAATCATGTAATGATATTTCACATGGATTCTCTCTTTCATAGAGGAATAGTTTGGCGACACTAGCGCTAACACACTTCCCCTCTTGCCGGGGTGTAATGTTCTCTACCTTCACTTACTATTTTGCCACTTCCTGTCAACTGTGTTGTGTTATATGATCGGAAGGGAAGCGCTGGTAAATACTGTGTTTTTTTATGAACCGACATCTACAGCAAACGTTTACCAAATGAATAATCCGGCAAGAATGTTGCTATAGGAGAATGAGTTGTACCTCCTTTGCTTTCCTCATAACATGTTGCCAATCCTCGTCCTCAGTGTTGTGTTGTGAGACTGGTAACAGAGAGATGACAAACATGATGTATTTAAATAATCCGAAATCTTCGGCGGTCGTTGAATAAGTAACTAATTTGACAATCATGTAATGATATTTCACATGGATTCTCTCTTTCGTAGAGGAATAGTTTGGCGACACTAGCGCTAACACACTTCCCCTCTTGCCGGGGTGTAATGTTCTCTACCTTCACTTACTATTTTGCCACTTCCTGTCAACTGTGTTGTGTTATATGATCGGAAGGGAAGCGCTGGTAAATACTGTGTTTTTTTTATGAACCGACATCTACAGCAAACGTTTACCAAATGAATAATCCGGCAAGAATGTTGCTATAGGAGAATGAGTTGTACCTCCTTTGCTTTCCTCATAACATGTTGCCAATCCTCGTCCTCAGTGTTGTGTTGTGAGACTGGTAACAGAGAGATGACAAACATGATGTATTTAAATAATCCGTAATCTTCGGCGGTCGTTGAATAAGTAACTAATTTGACAATCATGTAATGATATTTCACATGGATTCTCTCTTTCGTAGAGGAATAGTTTGGCGACACTAGCGCTAACACACTTCCCCTCTTGCCGGGGTGTAATGTTCTCTACCTTCACTTACTATTTTGCCACTTCCTGTCAACTGTGTTGTGTTATATGATCGGAAGGGAAGCGCTGGTAAATACTGTGTTTTTTTTATGAACCGACATCTACAGCAAACGTTTACCAAATGAATAATCCGGCAAGAATGTTGCTATAGGAGAATGAGTTGTACCTCCTTTGCTTTCCTCATAACATGTTGCCAATCCTCGTCCTCAGTGTTGTGTTGTGAGACTGGTAACAGAGAGATGACAAACATGATGTATTTAAATAATCCGAAATCTTCGGCGGTCGTTGAATAAGTAACTAATTTGACAATCATGTAATGATATTTCACATGGATTCTCTCTTTCGTAGAGGAATAGTTTGGCGACACTAGCGCTAACACACTTCCCCTCTTGCCGGGGTGTAATGTTCTCTACCTTCACTTACTATTTTGCCACTTCCTGTCAACTGTGTTGTGTTATATGATCGGAAGGGAAGCGCTGGTAAATACTGTGTTTTTTTATGAACCGACATCTACAGCAAACGTTTACCAAATGAATAATCCGGCAAGAATGTTGCTATAGGAGAATGAGTTGTACCTCCTTTGCTTTCCTCATAACATGTTGCCAATCCTCGTCCTCAGTGTTGTGTTGTGAGACTGGTAACAGAGAGATGACAAACATGATGTATTTAAATAATCCGAAATCTTCGGCGGTCGTTGAATAAGTAACTAATTTGACAATCATGTAATGATATTTCACATGGATTCTCTCTTTCGTAGAGGAATAGTTTGGCGACACTAGCGCTAACACACTTCCCCTCTTGCCGGGGTGTAATGTTCTCTACCTTCACTTACTATTTTGCCACTTCCTGTCAACTGTGTTGTGTTATATGATCGGAAGGGAAGCGCTGGTAAATACTTGTGTTTTTTTATGAACCGACATCTACAGCAAACGTTTACCAAATGAATAATCCGGCAAGAATGTTGCTATAGGAGAATGAGTTGTACCTCCTTTGCTTTCCTCATAACATGTTGCCAATCCTCGTCCTCAGTGTTGTGTTGTGAGACTGGTAACAGAGAGATGACAAACATGATGTATTTAAATAATCCGAAATCTTCGGCGGTCGTTGAATAAGTAACTAATTTGACAATCATGTAATGATATTTCACATGGATTCTCTCTTTCGTAGAGGAATAGTTTGGCGACACTAGCGCTAACACACTTCCCCTCTTGCCGGGGTGTAATGTTCTCTACCTTCACTTACTATTTTGCCACTTCCTGTCAACTGTGTTGTGTTGTGTTTATATGATCGGAAGGGAAGCGCTGGTAAATACTGTGTTTTTTTATGAACCGACATCTACAGCAAACGTTTACCAAATGAATAATCCGGCAAGAATGTTGCTATAGGAGAATGAGTTGTACCTCCTTTGCTTTCCTCATAACATGTTGCCAATCCTCGTCCTCAGTGTTGTGTTGTGAGACTGGTAACAGAGAGATGACAAACATGATGTATTTAAATAATCCGAAATCTTCGGCGGTCGTTGAATAAGTAACTAATTTGACAATCATGTAATGATATTTCACATGGATTCTCTCTTTCGTAGAGGAATATGTTGGCGACACTAGCGCTAACACACTTCCCCTCTTGCCGGGGTGTAATGTTCTCTACCTTCACTTACTATTTTGCCACTTCCTGTCAACTGTGTTGTGTTATATGATCGGAAGGGAAGCGCTGGTAAATACTGTGTTTTTTTTATGAACCGACATCTACAGCAAACGTTTACCAAATGAATAATCCGGCAAGAATGTTGCTATAGGAGAATGAGTTGTACCTCCTTTGCTTTCCTCATAACATGTTGCCAATCCTCGTCCTCAGTGTTGTGTTGTGAGGACTGGTAACAGAGAGATGACAAACATGATGTATTTAAATAATCCGAAATCTTCGGCGGTCGTTGAATAAGTAACTAATTTGACAATCATGTAATGATATTTCACATGGATTCTCTCTTTCGTAGAGGAATAGTTTGGCGACACTAGCGCTAACACACTTCCCCTCTTGCCGGGGTGTAATGTTCTCTACCTTCACTTACTATTTTGCCACTTCCTGTCAACTGTGTTGTGTTATATGATCGGAAGGGAAGCGCTGGTAAATACTGTGTTTTTTTATGAACCGACATCTACAGCAAAACGTTTACCAAATGAATAATCCGGCAAGAATGTTGCTATAGGAGAATGAGTTGTACCTCCTTTGCTTTCCTCATAACATGTTGCCAATCCTCGTCCTCAGTGTTGTGTTGTGAGACTGGTAACAGAGAGATGACAAACATGATGTATTTAAATAATCCGAAATCTTCGGCGGTCGTTGAATAAGTAACTAATTTGACAATCATGTAATGATATTTCACATGGATTCTCTCTTTCGTAGAGGAATAGTTTGGCGACACTAGCGCTAACACACTTCCCCTCTTGCCGGGGTGTAATGTTTCTCTACCTTCACTTACTATTTTGCCACTTCCTGTCAACTGTGTGTGTGTTATATGATCGGAAGGGAAGCGCTGGTAAATACTGTGTTTTTTTATGAACCGACATCTACAGCAAACGTTTACCAAATGAATAATCCGGCAAGAATGTTGCTATAGGAGAATGAGTTGTACCTCCTTTGCTTTCCTCATAACATGTTGCCAATCCTCGTCCTCAGTGTTGTGTTGTGAGACTGGTAACAGAGAGATGACAAACATGATGTATTTAAATAATCCGAAATCTTCGGCGGTCGTTGAATAAGTAACTAATTTGACAATCATGTAATGATATTTCACATGGATTCTCTCTTTCGTAGAGGAATAGTTTGGCGACACTAGCGCTAACACACTTCCCCTCTTGCCGGGGTGTAATGTTCTCTACCTTCACTTACTATTTTGCCACTTCCTGTCAACTGTGTTGTGTTATATGATCGGAAGGGAAGCGCTGGTAAATACTGTGTTTTTTATGAACCGACATCTACAGCAAACGTTTACCAAATGAATAATCCGGCAAGAATGTTTGCTATAGGAGAATGAGTTGTACCTCCTTTGCTTTCCTCATAACATGTTGCCAATCCTCGTCCTCAGTGTTGTGTTGTGAGACTGGTAACAGAGAGATGACAAACATGATGTATTTAAATAATCCGAAATCTTCGGCGGTCGTTGAATAAGTAACTAATTTGACAATCATGTAATGATATTTCACATGGATTCTCTCTTTTTCGTAGAGGAATAGTTTGGCGACACTAGCGCTAACACACTTCCCCTCTTGCCGGGGTGTAATGTTCTCTACCTTCACTTACTATTTTGCCACTTCCTGTCAACTGTGTTGTGTTATATGATCGGAAGGGAAGCGCTGGTAAATACTGTGTTTTTTTATGAACCGACATCTACAGCAAACGTTTACCAAATGAATAATCCGGCAAGAATGTTGCTATAGGAGAATGAGTTGTACCTCCTTTGCTTTCCTCATAACATGTTGCCAATCCTCGTCCTCAGTGTTGTGTTGTGAGACTGGTAACAGAGAGATGACAAACATGATGTATTTAAATAATCCGAAATCTTCGGCGGTCGTTGAATAAGTAACTAATTTGACAATCATGTAATGATATTTCACATGGATTCTCTCTTTCGTAGAGGAATAGTTTGGCGACACTAGCGCTAACACACTTCCCCTCTTGCCGGGGTGTAATGTTCTGGTCGATTTATTCTATAATTAAGAGTGATTAATTATAATATAAATCAGAATTAAAAGAAAGTAAGTGTTGTTTTCAGGAGGTGAAGATCTTCTTGAAGTTCTAGTAGAATTTATAATTTAAGATAGAATAGAGGAATCAGGACCAGGTAATCTTCGGAGATGTAGTTGGTAGATAGAGTTAAACCTGACTATGAAGAACTCAGCTGAGAATGTAGTCATAATAACAGACTTTAATGAAGAAATGAGACAGCTTATCGGTTATACCGATGAAAATAATAATCTATCTGGTTACAATTGTAAGTTTTTACATATATATACAATTTCAGTGACAACGCCCTTAGAGGGGTGTAAAAGGACGCTATAGTTTAGTTACGCCCATTTTTCGTGTGCAAGATAACGTACTTGTTAGGGACGTGTGACACAATTCGAGTGCATAATATTATGTAACTAAGTTCTCCCCTTCTGGAAAGTCATCATTATTTTGAATGTTTCTAACCTCTGATTTTAATAGCTAAGCGATAACTATGTGTGGCCACTCATTGTGTAACACTTCCGTATATTGTATAAAAGTGATTCCACAACAGGCCTCGGGAGGCCCTTGGGGTAGTAGGAGGTTAAGGCTCCCACTTTTTCTAGACAATCGACACTTTATGTCAGCCGGGTTGTCAGCCCTGCGTGACGGCCGCCTTTACCCCAGAACAGGCGTCTGGTACTCATTTCCGTTAGAGGCTGAGTCGACCCCAGGGCCATAGTGCCGCCAGAGGATTTGGATCAGTTTAAAAATCCTGACCCCAATGGGACTTGAACCCTCGACCCTCCGGCTTGTAGCTCAGTGCCTTAACCACTACGCTACGGCGTGCCCCTAAAGTAATCCCACTACAGGCCTCAGGAGGCCCTTGGGGTAGTAGGAGGTTAAGGCTCCCATTATTTCTGAACAATCGGCACTTGATGTCAGCCGGGTTTTCAGCCCTGCGTGACGGCCGCCTTTACCCCAGAATAAGCGTCTGGTACTCATTTCCGTTAGAGGCTGAGTCGACCCCAGGGCCATAGTGCCGCCAGAAGGTTTGGGTCAGTTTAAAAATCCTGACCCACCGGTACTTGAACCCTCGACCTTTCGGCTTGTAGCTCAGTGCCTTAACCACTACGCTACGGCGTATACCAAATAACTACAATTGTAATACATATTCAATTATTATGACATAATTCTTTAAAAAGGTATTCTTCAGCATATTAGATACTGAAGTTACAGGTCCTATATTACAGGGGAGACTTAACTTGGGCGAGTATTTGGGATAAATCTAATGTAGAAAATAAGATCCAATAGAGAACTTAATGAACAGATAATAATTATTAAATCACGAAAATTGTTAGTTTTACTAAGGATGTAAATTTAAGACGAATATGGTATTTTGAATCAAGAACAGGTTACCAGAAAATAATTCAAGTATAAAAATGAAGATTTGTTACGAAACGTAAAAAAACGGGAAGGAAAATATGACAAGTTTTGAGCAAGATCTTAAAATTATACAAAATAAGCTGGAAAAGAAAGACTGAAGGCAGAGTGGAAGGAGAAGAAGAAATAAGCAGTTATTTTTTCTGCATTACATATCTATTATATCATTAAAAACCATAAAATACATTTAAAGTATCGTGGAACATAACAGGCTTTCATGCATCATTTCGAAGTATTTTATTAAGTTTTGGCTGAGAGAGTTATGTCGCAATTTACTGTCATAATTCTTTAGTTCTCTCACCTCTGGTAAGAGATTTTCAGCTTCAAATCCGGCCGGGGTCCATGAATTTGTAAGATTCTAAATATTGTAAATACAGTTTCATTTGAAAGGGAAATAAAGAAGTTATAAAAATAAATAAAATGCTAATCAAAATATCATTAGCCTACGTAACAGGTGTATAATATATTTTTTATATATACAATCCAATACCTGAGGACATATAACTTCTAGACTCAGTTTTGTATTTCTATTATTTATAGACGCTGTAACATCTAAGAGTATATCGCATATATTTAATTAATTATATTTATTTAATTACCTGAAGATTATAATACAATTCCATATATGACCAGGAACTTAATGGAAGAATGTGAAAAGTGGAAATTAAAAATAAATAAAACTTAATATATGGTAATTGGTGATAGTGAAGAAAGTCTGGTGTTAGAAGATTCCAAAGGTACCATTAATATATGTTTTTACTTTATTTATTTATTTATTTAAATGCAGTGGCTTTTGAAATTTTTCATTAGCCAAAAATGACTGAGGAAAACAATAACTAATAATAGCAAACAACATAAAGAAAGATTTAAAAATGTTCATCATATTTTCCCTGGCTTCCCAGTATCTGTCCATGAAATTGTTGGTTGTTAGGGATGGGCAAGTTCGGATGTGATCAGCAACCACATATATATATATATATATATATATATATATATATATTTGGAATGATAAGAAAAATAAATGCCTGGACGGGATTCGAACCCGGATCTCTGAGTCTGTACCTCAGTGTGATATCCATTACACTACCAGGAGAATCCAATTCAATCACTTATTTTTCTTATATATGCATTATACTCTCCATTATTACTAGATGTCGCGAGAACTCGGTCTTCACCGCCATCTAGCAGCTGACTATATCAAGTAAGCAAATTAACATCTATAAAGCGTCACTGCTATAAGGTAAAAATATTCTCTTTAATTTGCTTACTTGATATAGTCAGCTGCTAGATGGCGGTGAAGACCTAGTTCTCGCGACATCTAGTAATAATGGAGAGTATAATGCATATATAAGAAAAATAAGTGTTTGAATTGGATTCGCCTGGTAGTGTAATGGATATCACACTGAGGTACAGACTCAGAGATCCGGGTTCGAATCCCGTCAAGGCATTTATTTTTCTTATCATTCCATATTAAGCTTGCATTGCTCAATGTTAAACATTTAATTATAACATATATATATTTATATATATTTATATATATATATTTATTTATATATATATATTTATATATATATATAAACGAAATTAAATACTTGAGAGTTGAAATAAATGAAGGTGAAAAGAATTATGTGGAAATTACAAAAGAATAGTTAAATGGCGTTGTGTAATAGCAACGTTGAATGGAATTTTGTGGGATAAACATATATTAAAAGAAACTAAAACCCATATTTATAAATCAAATGGAACAGAAACGTGGACTATTAATGCAAAATTAAAGTCAACATTTTAATCTACAGGAATGGATTTTTTTAAAAGATCTGCACGGTGCTCTAATTAGACAGGAACAGAAACAGTATTATTCGAGAAAAATGGAGTGTAACGAAACAAATATAGGCCTATAATTTGTGGGAAATCAATAATTACAATGGTTTGGACACGTGAAGAAGACGAATGAAGATAGATTGCCACTTAGGAGTATGGAGTGGATTCCAAACCAGATGAAAAAAAGAGGGAGGCCTAAGAAGATATGGACAGAGGGAATTATGAATTTGATGAAGGCCAGGGGACTGCACAATGGTGACTGGAAGGATAGAGATGAATGGAGGAAAATAAACAAAACTTAATATTGGGCACAGGAAGTTGTATATATTTAAAAGCTGTTAAAAAAATGATGCTGTGAAATGGTGAATATGATGAAATGAACCCTTACAATGATATTACAACTCAGTATTTGGTTTGGCGACCGAGAAAACCCATTATAAAACCTTGAGAACATTGAACTCGTACCTTCCGAATTTGAGTCTCAAACGGTAATAAACAACATTACATTCAGCTAACTTGCATAACATTTAGCTAACTTGCACCATATTCTATGATTGTAAACTGTGCATTCCGTTTGTCATGTCATGTCTTCTTCTTCTTCTTCTTCACAGTTTAGGCTTATTTACTAGCCTGTTCCGGCTCCAAATACTCTTTCCATCTTTTCCTTGGTCTTCCCAAACTTCTTCTTCCTCGTGCTGAATAGTTGTATGCTACTTTTGGTATTTTATTCTCAGTCATCCTTGCCAAGTATTCTTTCCAGTTTGTTCTGTATTTCTCTATTGTTGAGTTTTAATCCCTCCATTTTTAGTTGTCTTATTTCTGTGTTATGTTTTTGTCTGTTCTTTCATATCCTGCTATTGGGTCATGTCATGTGATTTCGATACTTAATCTGTAATAATATTATGAAATTGTGATTATAGTCCTGGTAATAGAATTATACGTTTACTGAAAAATCTCACATGAATCAGTTTTTCAACGTCTCAAGGCAAACTATAGATTATGCTTAAATTGGTACCAGGATCGTGCCTTCAAGTATCGTGTAATTTGTAGAAGATTCAGTACCAGGCTGACTCAATAATTAAAGGACATGAAATTACACTTGCTTTTCTGTTTATCAATGGTGAGACGGGAACAAAGAAGCCATGAAATAACTATTATTTCTGCTAACTAACGTGACTATACTTTCTCCTAAAATAAGTGAGCATTACCTATCCTAACTACTTTTTTATTAAGTCTTCATATATCTTATAATATGGAACATATTAGAAATAAAAGGAATTCCTCAACACCTTATAAGAGCCATTCAGCGTTTATATATAAAAACAATTTTTAAAATAGACTGCGGAGATAAAATTAGTAAACAAAAAATAGAAATAAATCAGGGAGTAAGACAAGGGTGTCTGTTGTCACCAGTATTATTTAATTTATACTTGGACCATGTCATAAATGAATGGCAAGAACAAATTAATATAAATTGTGTATTGACAACTCTGCTTTTTGCAGACGATCAAGTAATAATGACAGCATCAGAAAATGCTTTACAATTCCTTTATACTTTAAATAATATCTCTCTAAAATACAATTTAAGAATATGTACATCTAAAACAAAAAATATTAGCTCTGAAAGGAAAATGTGTAATAAGAACAAAAATAGTGATAAAAAATGTAATTATAGACCAAGTTCAGAATTTTAATTATTTGGGATGTCATTTAGGTAATGAGAGATTTTATAAAGTATTGGCAGTTTCATCTCTTATCTATGGATGTGAAACCTGGACATTAACAAAGGCAGATAGTAAACAAATAGAGGCTGCAGAAATGAAGATGTTGAGATCAATAGCAGGATACCAAAGGACCGATAAATAGAAAAACGAAGATATAAGAACAGCAATTAATATATTTAATCTCTGTGAAAGAATAAAATACTATCAAAATGCTTGCCTTCAGCGAGTATTACGAATGAATGAACAGCGCATACCAAAAAGAATGTATAATTATAAACCAAAAGGGAGAAGATTGTTGGGAAGACTATTGAAGATATGGAAGGACCAATTTGACCCATAATGAGATCGGAACAGGCCATTGGGCTTAATCCTTGTTGTTGATGATGATGATGATAATGATGATCAGTCTTCATATGGCAGCATGCTCCACTACAGTTTTCTGCAGTGCTTGGTTTACTAACTAGTTCTAACAGTTTATAATTTACACTTCCTAAAGTATGCTGTACTACTAATATTCTATTATATTTTTTGTAAGTCTATGATATTTGCAAATTTGGTGAATTGTTTTGTATACTTATTAGCCAATACACTTATCTATGGGCCATCTTTGACTACCCTTATTTACAAAATTTATAAGAGTTTGTCTTTCATTTTTAAATTCATCCTAACAACTTTGTTTAATGCTATAGGCCCAGAAAGTGTAGGCCTGTCCATTCCCATCCCTTCTCATAAAGGCAAGAAGAATATGAATGTGACAAAAAAGGAATATCTCAATTTGACTACTTTTAACAACGAGATGAGACAGAAATACTGTGTTTGCTATCCCATTGGTGATGTCTGGTACGTATAGGAACCCTATATTAAAATGGTTCTGTCCTGAAGAAACAGATTTAACATATCCCGCCTTTAATCGTGGCTTCAACGATTGAGCAAACGAGAAAGGGTCCTAATCAGGTTGACTAGCTGTAATGTACTGTACCACGTTGTAAGTTATTAGATTCTCAAAATTATTTTGTAAAATTTCAGGATTATTTCCAACTGTCAGAAGTAGTGCAGACGTTTGCATATTTTCCAACTGCTCTGTGTATTCAGAGGATCGTATTTTTTTATGAAATGAGTTATGAGTTAACTGGTCTGTTTTCATAATTTATTAACGAAGTGTCGCGTCATACAGGCTTAACACAACACACAGTGATTCATGGCGGTGACAGTAAATTACACAGACTCACTGGACAGGCAATAAACAGTTACATTATCTCATATTTTGCCTTCATTCTGTTTTCAATGAACTGTTTAATAATTATTTATTTATATGCAGATTTTCAATGTTTACACATATTTCTGTGCCGAAAGTTCTATTTTCCTTCTCCACTCGTCTCTATCCATTTACTCCATGTCCTCCAGCCCTCTTGTTATCATCATCATCTTCAGGGTAGGCCATCCGGCCTATTCCGCTCTCAGAATTTCCTCTTGTTTTCATTCCAGTTATTATTTCTTGCATCCATGAGTTTTGAGTTCACCGCTGTGATCTCGAGGTAGCGTGCTGCCTTGTCACGCAGCGGGCCCCGGTTCGATCCCCGGTCGGGACAGTTTTTCTGGGTGAGGTTTTTATCGGGGTTTTTCCTCCCCTGTAAGACAAATGCCAGGAAAACTTTAACGCTCAAGCGGTCCCCGAAATCATATGGCCATCATTATCATCATCATGCTTATCATTATCATCATCATCCTTCATCGGTGTGGAAAGCAACGGGAAGCTACCACATCTACAATTCGCTAGTAAAGCTGCAAGCATAGCATGAAAATGTTATGATTACAATGAAGGACCTGCCTTCGGGCAGGATTACTATGGATGGATGGATGAGTTTTTGAGTTCTTCCTTTCTTTCTTCTTCCAGGTGGACCACATTCTAATGTTTTTCTAGGTAACCTTTCTTGCATGGCCATACCTATTTATTTCTTATTTTTTGTAGAATCTACTGTTGAATATTTAATGTTAATGTTGTCTCTGTGACTTCAGTTCTTATTTTTTCCATTTTGAACATTTTGCTGCTGCCCTCAAGAAATCAATTTCCATCGGCATAATTTTTGTTAAATCTCCATGCTTCAGCTCCATATATGACAGTACTTCTCACTGTTCAATTATTTATTCGTAATTTATTTTTCTGGATATGTGTCTATTCCATAGAACACCATTCGACATTGCTGTTTATTGCTCTACCTTTATTTATTCCGTTCTTAATGTCACTTTCTTTTCTATTCTCTTTATCTAATGTTATCCCTAAATATTCAATTTCTTCACATCTTCTGATATACTCCTTCTGATATTAAGTTTAGGAAAAAGGACTACCATGGCGCACCACTATCACCATCACCTATCATATCAACGTTGTAGCGTAACTCTGTCTTCCAGGCGTCCCAGCCTCATAAATGGGTTACAATTACGCCAATGACTGGATAGAACACCTGAAATCTCGAAATGACAACCACGGTCATTGAATAAAGAAAAACATTTGACCCTCGTTTTTTCTTTATAAATGTATATCTACTTACGTTTAAAAAATCATTAACATTATTTAATAATACAATACGTTAAACGGTTTTATACAATGCAACTTTTTATTATATCATATAGTAAAACTGTCATAAAGTATCCATCCATAGTAATTCTGCCCGAGGACAGGTCGTTCACTACAATCATAGAATTTGTCATGCTACGCTTTGCAGCTTTACCAGGGAATTATAAGGTGTGGTAGCTTCCCGTTGCTTTCCACACCGGTGAAGAATGATGATGATGATGATGATGATGATGATGATGATGATGATGATAATGTCAAGGATGATGAAGTTGGCCGGATGATTTTCGGGGACCGTTGGGCCCTAAAATTCTTGACATTTGTCTTACAGGTGAGGGAAAACCCCGAAAAAATTCTTACCCAGGAACCTGTCCCGACCGGAAATCGAACCCGGGCCCGATGCGTGACATGGCAGCACGCTACCTCGAGACCACAGCGGTGGACTAATAAAGTGTAGGTTAAAAAGACTGCTACCGTACAAAAAACTTTTCAACCAATAATAATAATACATTTTACAAGATATATTTAGAAGATGTATTAATGAAATTGAATAAGTCATGTAGGGGAATGGGAATCAACATTAATGGTTATTTACAGCACAATTTATTATTAGCTGATTATCAGATTATAATAGGACAAGATAAAGAAGATATAGAATATATGTTTAGAAAGTTGGTAGATGCATTTGAGGTAGGTGGACTAAAGATAAATTATATTAAAACAGAATATATGGTAATCGAAGAAAATTCAGAAGTCCTACAAATAAATAATATGATAATTAATCGTTTTGAAAAATTTTAATATCTTGGATCTATAATAGATAAATCTGGTACTTGTGAAAAAGCTATTATTAACACAGTAAATTGTGCAAGGAAGGCGATAAGATCCCCGAATGGTCTTTTATGGAATAGAAATTTGACCAGAAAAATAAAAAAAGAGATTATACAGACAATAATAGAAAGTATACTCACATATGGATCAGAAAGCTGGACAATAAAAGAAAGGATGCAGAAAAGAATCTTGGCGACAGAAATGGATGGATTACGGAGAAGTATGAGAATATCCAGGCTACAACATATTTCGAAATACATATATCAGACAAGAAATGGATGCACAAGAAACTGTTATCGATAGGATAACAAAAAGAGCTCTACAGTGGTATGGACATGTACAACGGATGTCGGAAGACCCGTGGCCTAAACAGGTGTTGGATTAGATGGTACCAGGCAGAAGGAAGAGGGGGAGAAGTAGAAAAGCATGGTATGAGGGAATATATGATGACATTATGAAGAGGGGTATGGAAGATGGACAATGGGAAGATAGGAATCTCTGGAAAGCAGGAATGAATGGCAAACTGCTGTAAAGTGGAAAAGCCTGTATTAAGTATTAAGTAAATAAATTTCTTCTTCTTCTTCTTCTTTACTTCCTGGTTTAGGCAAGAGTTGCCTGGTAAATAAATAAATTTTAACTCTTAAATTTAATACTGCAATATATTATAATATTGCAATAGAAGTAATAGTCTAGTAGTAACGCGAGTTGTGCTGTAATTGTAGCAGTTTTTAATGGTAATGATAGTGATGGTGTTGGTGATGGTAGAAGTGATAGAATATTTTTTTACAAAATAGAGAATTGTGCTAAAAGTTGAATTCGCGGTGTGGAGAGACCTCTATATCGGATGAACTATTATGCACTCTAATAGAAATGAATATCAGTAATGGAAATGGGCAGTTTATAACAAATTAGGAACATTTTGGCTGAATTCAAATATCTAGGAAGAATAATTGCAAACATGAATGAGGTGCTAAGACAAATTAAACATAGCCCAGTTCTGAAAATGCATGCTATAATGCATTACAGGGGGGGGTCATCGTTCAAACTCTTTCTCCTCCCCCAATATATATATATATATATATATATATATATATATATATGGTTAATCTATTTCGCTCTTTGGTTCTCATTAGATAAGCGACCTATTATATTATGTTATATTGATGGACACGTGTGTGCTATAATCTTTATGTGTATATATATATATATATATATATGATATTGTTATTCTCCCAGTTATATTATATGGATTCCAAACATGAACTCTTACTTTAAGGGAGGAGAAAATATTTAAATATTTGAGAATAAAGTTCTTAGGAAAAATGTTGGCCCAAGACAGGTGAACAGACAGACAAGTGGAGAAGACTACATAACAGTGAACTACATGATCTTTATAGGAAAACAGATATAATAATAAAAGTTAAGTCTCGTAGAATGCGATGGACAGGACATGTGGCACGAATCTGGAATGATAGAAGAGCATGGAAGCTTCTTGTAGGAAAACCAGAGTGAAAACGCCCAGTTGATAGACTGGGGGAGAATAATATTAACCCATAAATTTGAGGGAAGTAAATTACACAGGGTGTGATTGGAAAAAAAAAGTAGCTGAGGATGGTGATGTATGGAGAGCTTATATCCGCGCGACCATGAACTAGGTTTCGATAATGCCAGTGTAATAGTTACTTTCTACAGCTGACTGCACTAGATAACATAAACTGCTCCGTTATTCTTAGACAACTTCTCTGACAGCTTAGTCATGCGGATAGTCTGATCACATAATTGTAGGCGTTAAAATTAACCAAGGTTTAAGACAGGGATGTGAACTATCTCCATTACTGTTTATTCTATATCTAAATAAAATTGTCCAGGAGTGGAAAAAACTAAACCCCCCAGGAGTAAAAATATGTAGAGGAAATCAAATACAAACAATAATCTTCGCAGATTATCAAGTACTTCTAGCGGAGAATGAAGATGATTTGCAGAGATCAGTGTTTAAATTGCAGAACACCCTGGAAAAATACAACATGAAAATATCTGAAAATAAAACCAAATCCATGGCAATCACTGGAAAGGGACTTTCGAGAGTAAGAATAATAATAAATAATAAATCAATAGAACAAGTAATACACTTTAATTATTTAGGTAATAATATATCACAGTTTCATAATCAAAAAGATGTGGAAACAAATTTAGAAAAATATAACAGATTAAATGGTATAATTAGGAGAAATTTTGGAAAACAAATGAGGAAAGAAATCCAATTGAGATTTCATAATGCCATAGCCGAACCTGCTCTACTATACAGAAGTGAATGCTGGACACTTCGAGCAAAAGATAAATCCCGCATTAATAGTTCACAAATGAGATTCCTCCGATCACTAACTGGAGTAACATTAAGGGATAGAATGAAAAGTGATGAGATAAGGATGCAGTGGAATAGTAGGGAAATGGTTGAACATATACAAAATTATCAGATTAAATGGTTCCAACACGTCCAGAGAATGTCAAATTCCCGTTTACCAAAGATGATTTACCACCTCAACCCTAAAGGCAAAAGAGACCTCGGAAGACCCTTCAACCGATGGAAAGATCAGTTTTTGTAGTCGCAGAACGGGCATCATCACCCAATACTGCATTCGAAAGAAGAAGAAGAAGAAGAAGATTAGTAATGTGAGTACAGTCTCCGGAGAAATATTGGTACGCATAATTATGTAGCAATAAGGATTTAATTAACCTTTAAAATATATTTTAATTAGTCATGGTGTTCAGTTAAATCTACGTCACGTTTTATAAAGTATTGTTGTTATTTTTTTAAGTTAATAGTTGTTAGACATTTGCCACTTTTCAATTAAATTTAAATTTCTATCTATTGTGATTGGTTTCTTGGTATATTAATCGATGGTTTTCTGATTATATGTTTTCTTCTTCTTCTTCTTCTTCTTAAGATGTGGTCAGTATCTCGGGTCCCTCAGCCGTTTTAGCTGTCTTTTTTTCAACCTGGAACAACTACTCATTGCAGCTACCCAAATTCCTCTCGATGCCGAAATTCCATAAGAAAGTTCCTTCCCCTTTAGATACTGGAACCAGCGCAAGTCCCGTAGCTCTGCACCAAGCATCATGCCTTAAAGCGTTCGTCTATGGCACGGGAAGAAATGTCAAACACTCCGCAAAATTTAGCCATTGGCTACTTTATTGTATTTAGGAAACCTTGTCTATGCGTAAAGAATGAGGCATTTGGGGGACAACTGTATATCGTTTTGGAGTGAATTCGATAAATAATCACGTGGAAGGTTCATATTATGTTCCTGTATTCACATGTTATCACCATTAATCTAAAATGTTGCATTTGCACAAAAAAGTAAAAAAAAAATCTATCAGGGAATTAGGCAACCTTACCGTATTCGACGGAGAATGAGGGTGGAAATAATATTAAATTGGAGTTAAGCCGGCAGAATGAGTTTGAAAGTAGGATGGGTGCGCCATTTATAATTATTCGACCCGGACATAATCAGTTTAGCAGTTCTGGGAATGTTAAACGTTTTAATTGGCGAGATTTATCTGGGCAATATGTTCCCCATCCACATACTGCCATATTAAAACCTGACACTTCAACGATTTTCCATAAACTCTAAGGTATTTTACATTATGGTAACTTGTTTATACTTAATACACAAGTGATCTTCTTGGTGATAAAATATTAAAATATATATACAGTCAATATGCCCATTTCACCAATTAATGTTTTAAAATGGTCAACAAGTTTCCACAGCCAAGCTGTCATTCTCAAGACCAGATATTGACTGAATATTCTTCAGTCAATATCTGGTCTTGAGAATGACAGCTTGGCTGTGGAAACTTGTTGACCATTTTAAAACATTAATTGGTGAAATGGGCATATTGACTGTATATATATTTTAATAATTGTTTATACTTTGTTTGTAGACCTACTCAAAAAAATAATTTAGTTACATCCTCACCACTACTGTTGCTTCTCACTCAGCAGTGGGTTCAGATTTAAATTCTAATTAATCAATTTATAGGCGAGATTTGTCTTTACTTCAGTTAAATATAAAGATAGGTTGCATTATTAGGGCAAAATATTATTTCCCCGTCGCTTACACTAGTTTCCCAGTTACAAAAAAAAACATTATACGACATAAGTAAAATTCAGGCAGCCGAAATGAGATTCCTACGGGCTGTGAAAGGTTGTACAAGTGAAGAACATATATTTATTTATTTTTTTCAAATGCCCCAGGTTTGTCTTTCGACATTCCTTTTTTCTCTCCTGGCATGGCGTACTTGTAACCCACTTCTGAGGTTGGGACGCCTGGAAGGCCGGGTTACGTTGCACCGATGATATGATGGGTGATGATGATGATAATGGTGCGCCAGGAGAGTCCCTAATCCTAAACTTAACCTAAGATGAATATGAATGATGATGATTGCGATGGCCATATGATTTCGGGGACCGTTTGGGCGTTAAAGTTTTCCTGACATTTGTCTTACAATTAAAATATATATGTAGTCAATATGCCCATTTCACCAATTAATGTTTTAAAATGGTCAACAAGTTTCTACAGCCAAGCTGTCATTCTCAAGACCGGGGTATGCTCCGATATAAAGAGTCAATATCTGGTCTTGAGAATGACAGCTTGGCTGTAGAAACTTGTTGACCATTTTAAAACATTAATTGGTGAAATGGGCATATTGACTACATATATATTTTAATATTATATCACCAAGAAGATCACTTGTGTTTTAAAAAATTTGTCTTACAGGTGAGGAAAAACCCCGATAAAAACCTCACCCAGAAAAAATGCCCCGACCGGGAATCGAACCCGGGCCCGCTGCGTGACAAGGCAGCACGCTACCCCGAGACCACAGCGGGTGACAGAGAAGAATATATTAGAAATGAGATTATTAGAAGAGGAACTAAAAGTACAACCACTTCTTCAACAAATAGAAGAACTCAGAAACAATTGGATAGATTATCTGCAAAGAAAAGAATGACAGAGGATAAGCACTGATGTACAATACTGGAGGACAAAGATCATAGGAAGATGAAGAAAGCGCTGGACTGAACAGATGTGAGATCGGAACAGGCAAAGACCTCATCCGTGAAGGATGATGATGATGATTTACAATTAATACGATAATATACAGAGTGTAACTAAATTCTCATTACATATTCTGAAGACGTGTAATGGGTGTCAATAGGGTTTCGTTTAGCTTAGGAACTCGTGTCCAGAAACGTATCGTTTTCCTGCTACACGCAAAATACCACAACGCATGTTCAACTCTTCCGTATTTTCGGCGCCAAAGAACCTGTACGTTCTCCCGACTTGACTCCACTAAACTACTACCTGTGTGATCATATGAAACCTTTGATTTTCGAAGCCCTTGTGACGTCCGAGGAAGACCTACTGCCAAGGATTATGGCTTCAGCGGATGTTGCAGGACTGATGATTGGTGATCGTACGTACCAGAACATCGTATGGAGGTACCGTATCTGTGTTGACGTCGATGGTCATCACATCGAACCCTTCTTGTAAGTGGACCCAGACAACAAACAGCAGGCGACAGAGATAGCAACGTGTGTTGTGGTATTTTGCGTTTAGCGGAAGAAAGTGCCTTTCCGGACATTAGTTCCTATGCTAAACGTAATCATCTTGGTCTCCGCTACACTTACTAAAGTCTGTGCTGGGAATTTAGTTACATACTCTGATAGTTTCGATACAAGGAACTTTGGAACTTTGTAAGTTACAATGATCCAAGAGTTGTAAGTAATGTCATAGTTATGTGAGCATAATTACTTTTCCAATACGGTATTCACTGAAAATAAAAGAAGAGCACTTTACTTTGACATTCAAAATATTCATAAAAAATATATTCTATTTGTCTTTTTTCTCACCAAACTGAACCTCTGATATCCACTTTGATAAGGGACCATCCGAATATTTTGCTCCCACCTATGCTTAGACATCCTAATTGTCTTTTTTCAAGGTTTCACAATAAAACATTCGAAAGTATTTCTACAGCCACCCGTTCGAGCTACATTACGTCCTATTTGAATATATATATATATATATATATTTTTGACATTTGGCAATGAAGGCAAATATGATATGAAAAGAAAAAAGAATGCTTGTAGGTCAGTGCCTTAACCACTACGGTACAGCGTGCCCCCAATTTAGATTTACTCACTTTTATTATTACAATCACAAATTCTGCCTGTATAATTTACCTTTCTCAAATCATGGTTGATGTTATATCTACTACAGCAAACCTTCTATACCTATTATAGCAAACGGCACAAACGAAGGCGGGTGAGGCTAGTCTGACGCATCACCGGAAGTATAAATAGTATATTACGATGCGTGGTTGAGAAATGGTTTTTACAGAATCGAGGAAAAATGTTTAAAAACCGAGCGACAGCGAGTTTTTTTTTTTTTTAATTTCCGAGATTCTGTAAAACGCTTCACAAACGTGCGTTGTACGTTGTTTTTTGCGCGATGGTGTTTTCAAAATAATAAATAATAGTAAAATAATAACATCCTTGTTGGAAATATTTGCGTTCATTATAAACAATTGACTAACGTTAACAGTGTGGGCAATGTTTATTAGTTGAAACAACAGGAGGCCTTGAGAACAATTATTGATAACATGGCCGCAAGTACGTATTTATTGTTTTATATTATTTGAAATAAAGTTCAGTTCATTTAAAATGCAGTGATTTGTTTCATATAATGTATATAAAAAAAAAGGTAAAGTGTTCCCACTACAGGCCTCAGGAGGCCCTTGGGGTAGTAGGAGGTTAAGGCTCCCACTTTTTCTTGACAATCGGCACTTGATATCAGCCGGGTTGTCAGCCCTGCGTGATGGCCGCCTTTACCCCAGAACAAGCGTCTGGTACTCATTTCAGTTAGAGGCTGAGTCGACCCCAGGGCCATAGTGCCGCCAGAAGGTTTGGGTCAGTTTAAAAATCCTGACCCCACCGGGACTCGAACCCTCGCCCTTCCGGCTTGTAGCGCAGTGCCTTAACCACTACACTACGGCGTGCCCCATAATGTATATACCTTTTGGTTATTTTTTGTGTTTACATTGTAAGTAGTATAGAGGGCAGTGGTTTTACTTCCCGCGCGTGGGTGTAAATATAAAATTACAGTAAGTTATTTAGGTTGGCAACCTTGAAATGTAAGAAGTTGAACTTTCAATCATGATCGCCATTGCTGTAAATACGACAAAATGCACTATTGCGCAAAAAAAAATCGATCGATGTGAAAATGGTCTTCTGCTTCATAGCTGGAAGTAGCAGAAAACTTTGTATTTCATCTCCCTGGCCTGTTTGTGTAATAATTGGCGCTTGCTACTATCTTTTTCCATGCTTTGCACTGTAGTTTTTAGTTATTAAACAGAACACTATCGACATTAATTTAGATTTACTCACTTTTATTATTATAATCACAAATCTCGTACAGATTCCGCCACGTTTAACGCACAATGTTTGAATGCAGGTCATTGGCTATCTGAAAGCATTGTGACGTAGGTACGAAGAACTGACATAAACACGACCGCCTTCCTTCGTGCATTTTATAATAGGAGCTTTTGCTCTGATTTTTCCTGCATGTTAGTTTTCATGGCTCTCTTTTATTTCCCATTCATGACATATCTCCTTCCCATCCCAGTCTATCAGAATTTTGTTCTTTCCTTAAGTGTATGCACTACTCATTATTTCTATATTGTCTTCTACTCCAAAGTTGAAACCAATTGACCTGTTCCGTTTTCAAGAGGATTGTTCTGTATAAGGGTTACATTATATTTCCGAATGTTTTTTTTCTTTTTCTTTTTAACCAAGACGATGTAGAGCGGTAAAATGTATTTTTTATTATGCTTACTTACTTAATACAGGCTTTCCACTTTACAGCAGTTTGCCCTTGATTCCTGCTTTCCAGAGATTCCTATCTTCCCATTGACCATCTTCCATACCACCCTTCATCATGGCATCATATATTCCCTCATACCATGCTCTTCTAGTTCTCCCCCTCTTCCTTCTGCCTGGTACCATCCAATCCAACGCCTGTTTAGGCCACTGGTCTTCCGACATTCGTTATACATGTCCATAGCACTGTAGAGCTCTCTTTGTTATCCTATCGATAACACTTTCTTGTGCATCCATTTCTTGTCTGATATATGTATTTCGAATAAGTTGTAGCCTGGATATTCTCATACTTTCCGCAATTCATCCATTTCTGTCGCCAAGATTGTTTTCTGCATCCTTTCATTTATTGCCCAGCTTTCTAATCCATATATAAGTATACTTTCTATTATTGTCTGTATAATCTCTTTTTTTGTTTTTCTGGTCAAATTTCTATTCCATAAAAGACCATTCAGATCGTAAATAAATGAAGGTGAATTATACAGAGTGTAGCAGAACAAAAGTTGTTAGTAATGAAGAGTAAAATGGTGTTAAATTATATTTCTATCTTTTTAATTAAGTTATAATGATGTGAGACTACTCTTCTTATTTCAATATAAATGAAGAAGATCGCTCTGATTTCCTTCAATTTCAAAAGAGAGAGCAAAAAATATACTTTATAGAGAATACTCCTTTCAACATTGGGACTTCAAGGAAGTATAATTTCTTTACAGACGAAGCTCTATGCTAAGTGCTAATTAAGTTTCCGTTTGTTTTTAAGAGCACTTCTTGATAATGTTGCATTTTCAGTCCACTGTTGGAAATGTCTTAGAATACACTTGATACTGAGTCTCATCAAATATTTTCTGGGTCACTACTACAGAGAACAAATGAGGCTTATTAAAAATATATACTCGATTAATGAAAAATATTACTTAACGCAATGTAATAATTAATAAAAAATACAAATTGTTTATAATAAATATTTTTAAGGTTGATAGACTTCATACGGCGTATTATATAACGTGACTAACGGTTGGCCTTGCATTATGCTGTAGATAGTTAAGCGCTGCACGTTCACCGCCCTCTATCTAAAAAACGGTTTGATGTATAAAAAAAATGTTTTAAACGAAAGTTGTAGAGAATCTTATTTTCTACAATATTTATATGAAATATAAATAGCATTAAAGCCATAGGAAACGAGATATTAACAAAAACCCGATTCTTTACCGTTGACCTTGAATATCTTAAGACGCGGACACCAGATTTTATGAGACTTTTGAGACAACTTTTATAATGACAAAATGAAGGTCTATACGAGTTTTCAGCTTATTATCTCTCATTCCGAGGTGAAACCCCTAATATGACTGGGCTAAGAAGAAAATGTTAATTCGTCCCTACTTGGTTAAATTTTTAACTCTTTTCGCACCGCTTTCCGAAAATACTCATTATGTGTTGATAATTTTACGATACCCATCTCTCAAAATGCATAGTTTGAACATTATAAAATATCGATATAATAACATAAAACGGCATTATATAATGAAATAATAATCATCTTATTCCTCCAAACAAAGTCGGAAGCCTGTTATGGTGTCACTGAAGCATTCTCGGTCCATCTGCTTCTATGGCGTTCAAAAGATCCCCTCCTAGCATGGTTTTCGGAAGACTATTGCTATTCATTCGTTGAACATGAGTTTTCCAAGAGCTAGTGTTTTCGAAGTACTGTAGCCATTCTCACTTTATTACTACCTACACATCCAGGGGGCATAGCCCTTGAGCATTGATGCTTTTACTGCCAAACTGTACATTGTAATGAGTAGGAGGTAGACATTTGAACTTCTTTCATAATTAATTCACACAATACAAACATAAATGCGACTATTTACAGCACTCTGGGACCAAAAACCAAACGAAAGCAATTGTTTGCCAGGAATCAAACGTTTCAAGTATCTAAAAAAAAAAACTAGGATTTTCATTTACAGTGCATGGGAGAAAAAAAATCATACAACTAAAAACTACAAAGAAAAAGAAGAATCCGAAGTTGTAAGAAGCGCCACCAAGAACAGCTCTACAAATCTTGCAAATCATGATATTCAATCCATTAAGCTTACGATGGTGTCATTTCTTTATTCGGATGGTGGATATTTCTTTTTATGTTATTACCTGTCCTATTTTTCCGAGGTACCGCGGTGTTAACATTAATAATTAAGTAGGCAGTTATTATTATTATTATTATTATTATTATTATTATTATTATTATTATTATTATTATTATTATTATTATTATTATTATTATTATTATTATAAAATATTGGTATTGTATGCAAAAATAAATAACCAAAAATAAATAAACTCCTTTTAGAACTTCATAAGTCTCTTCATAAGTCTCCAAAACTTTATGAAACTTGAAGCAATATAAAATGAACACAGATGGGTTAAATTGCTGGGGGTTTGCACCTATGTATCATTTACTCTTCATAGCATTATCTTTTCCTATGGTGTCCAAAAGACCCCTTCCAGCATGGCTTTTGGAAGACTATTGCGATTCATTCGTTGAACATCAGTTTTCCAAGAGGTAGTGTTTTCAAGATCTATAGCCGGTCTTACCTAAATGCCATCCTCATCTTCACGTGGTGCATCCTGTTTTAAACTAACGAGGCTTTGGCGACCGAGTATTAGCGACGGGTTAACACTAACATTATATGTAGAGGGAATGCTACATAGGTGGAAACCCCAGCAATTAGCCCTTCTGTGCTAGCAACCCACCCTGGGGGTCCGTTTATCGGGCCCCAGCTGTGCTCACAACAGCAACAGGGCGCGTCCCCGGGTGGCGGATAGGGGAACGGTCGGTAGTTTGCTTGCACTCCTCCCGGCTAGGTCCAGACCGGACCCGCGGGCCATTTGTGAGGTCGTCAGGACTCGAGCGACCTGATGCACTACATAGCTCGTGCTGCGCCCACTTCAGCAGTAAATCGCGTCCCCTCGGTGGCGTAGTGGGGAAAAGGTCGGTGGATCTGCTAGTCAGTCCTCCCTTCCAAGTCCGATGGACTCGCGGACCATAAGTGGGGTCAACAGGAGACGAGCGCCCTGTTGTACTAAAGCTCAAATGTCCCGGCCCACAACGGGAGCAGCGGCCGTCGGTGCGAGGCGGTGGGAGATTGTGGAGATCAGAAGCTCCCTTCTCTTGGTTAATCCCGAGGACCTTTGTGGGGGCACCATGGGCGATGAGCTCCCTGGATGCCTACATTGCTCAGTGGGCTGACTCACAGCAGCGGCACGACTAGGCTTAGTCTTGCGAACGGGCTGGTTGGGACAATACAGGGCGTAATGCTGGGAATTACCACCAGGTCGATAAGCTCGAGAAAGGAGGAAGCGCGGTCTTTTTATGGCTTTTTGGGACTTAGCGCCGACTCTGGAACCGAGTGACCCAAGGACAATCTGTGAGGTCGTCAGGAGTTGAGCGACCTGACGTACTATAGCTCAGGCTGGACCCACTTCAGCAACCATGCACGTCCCCAGCTGGTGCACTGGGGGAAAGGTCGGTGGATCTGTAGAGAGTCCTCCCGGTCAAGTCCAAGGGACTCGTGAACCATTAGTGGGGTAGGCAAGAGTTGAGCGCCTTGTCGAACTATTTGCTCATCTGTTGGAGCTTGCGAGCTCCGTGCTGGCCCACAACAGCTGCAGAAGGCGTCCCTGGGGGCACACCAGGGCTCGGCTCGGACCAGTCCAGAGGGGAGCTACTGTACTGGTTCCTGGCTCGGCCTACGGGCCCGTCGACAAACTGTGGGGTCGCCAGGAGATGAGCACCTGGATGTACTAAAAGTCTCACACTGTTGGGCTTGTAGCCCTAGCCGGTCTCACAACGGCTGCAGGACACGTCCCTGGAGGCAGAACAGGGGAATGGTCGGTGGATCTGCGACAGCAGTCCTCCCGGCTAGGCTCTTGGAGCCCGTGGACCAACTGTGGGGTCGTCAGGATTGAGCGACCTGATGTACTATGTAGCTCAGCAATTCCCAGAACTGCAAACTCCAACACTCTCTCCCTGGGGTGTTGGTTTAAGGACCGTGAACTTGAACGTGGACGTGAACATAGGATAGGGAGGACTAGAACTAGGACTTGGGAGTATGGTCATGACGACCGAGGTATCCCAAGGGGTGGACGGCTGGGCCTAGATGTGCTAGCAACCCATTAAGCGTTCAATTTATATTGCTTCAAGTTCTCCATTCACCTGTCTGTTCATCTCTCTTTGGTCCAAAAATGTTCCTAAGAATTTTTTTCTCAAGTACTCATCATCTCCTTTCCTCCCTTAAAGTAAGAATCTATGCGAAACGTGGACTCTTACTTTAAGGGAGGAAAGGAGATTACGAGTATTTGCGAATAAATTTCTTAGGAAAATGTTTGGACCAAAGAGAGATGAACAGACAGGTGAATGGAGAAGACTGCATAACAGTGAATTACATGGTCTTTATAGGAAGCCAGATATAATGAGAACAGTTAAGTCTCGTAGACTGCGATGGGCAGAACATGTGGCACGAATGAGGAATGAAAGACGTGCATGGAAGCTTCTTGTAGGAAAATCAGAGGGAAAACGCCACAGTTGGTAGACCAAGAATGAGGTGGGAGAATAGCATTAACTATGATTTGAGGGAAATAGATTTATACAGGGGATGATTGAAAAACATTGGCTCAGGATAGGGATATATGGAGAGCTTATGTCCGCTCGGCCATGAACCTACGGGTTCGATAGTGCCAGTGAGTTAGTTAGTTAGTTTTACTTTTGAGTCTATATGCTTCATCTATGACTTGAGGACCTAAAATATTTCTTATAATTTTGCATTATTTTTTCTCTATACTTTAGATGTTTTTTCTTTTGTTGAAAAATTGATGTTTCTGCTCCATAGAAGTACTCTGGTTTAATTACTGTTTAATTACAGTGTTATAGTGCCATAATTTCTTCATTGATACATAATGAACAAGCTGAAGATTGCATAATTCCCTGACAATGAAAGTGTTTTGCTAGTAAATCATACCCAGTATTGAGACGAAAAAGAGCCACTGTAGTTTTCCTCGGTTCAGAAGGCGTATTTTGAATTAGGTTCCTCTAGTGTTTCTGAACTGACTTCGAGTCAATAGCTTGGGTAGATTCAATTTTGAGATACTTTTTTTATATATGTTTCTTCGGTGAATATTATGAAACTGGTGTCTGGAAGAGCAGTGGTAACTTGGCTCCTTTCGTGGCTAATGAATCGCCTATTCATTTTCGTGAATGTTACAGTGCCCTGGGATACACTGAAGCATAATTCTTTAAAAATTGTTATGGAGTCAGCCTGTTTGATTCCATGAATGTCACAGTGCCCTGGGATAAACTGCAGTACAATTATATTAACATGTTTATGGAGTCAGCATATTTGTTTTCGTGAATGTGACAGTGTCCGGGGATACATAAAGGCATAATTCTTTAAATATTTTTATGGAGTCAGCCTGTTTGATTCCATGAATGTCACAGTGCCCTGGGATACACTGAAGCATAATTCTTTAAAAATTGTTATGGAGTCAGCCTGTTTGATTCCATGAATGTCACAGTGCCCTGGGATAAACTGCAGTACAATTATATTAACATGTTTATGGAGTCAGCATATTTGTTTTCGTGAATGTTACAGTGCCCTGGGATACACTGAAGCATAATTCTTTAAATATTTTTATGGAGTCAGCCTGTTTGATTCCATGAATGTCACAGTGCCCTGGGATACACTGAAGCATAATTCTTTAAAAATTGTTATGGAGTCAGCCTGTTTGATTCCATGAATGTCACAGTGCCCTGGGATACACTGAAGCATAATTCTTTAAAAATTGTTATGGAGTCAGCCTGTTTGATTCCATGAATGTCACAGTGCCCTGGGATAAACTGCAGTACAATTATATTAACATGTTTATGGAGTCAGCATATTTGTTTTCGTGAATGTGACAGTGTCCGGGGATACATAAAGGCATAATTCTTTAAATATTTTTATGGAGTCAGCCTGTTTGATTCCATGAATGTCACAGTGCCCTGGGATACACTGAAGCATAATTCTTTAAAAATTGTTATGGAGTCAGCCTGTTTGATTCCATGAATGTCACAGTGCCCTGGGATAAACTGCAGTACAATTATATTAACATGTTTATGGAGTCAGCATATTTGTTTTCGTGAATGTGACAGTGTCCGGGGATACATAAAGGCATAATTCTTTAAATATTTTTATGGAGTCAGCCTGTTTGATTCCATGAATGTCACAGTGCCCTGGGATACACTGAAGCATAATTCTTTAAAAATTGTTATGGATGCAGCCTGTTTGATTCCATGAATGTCACAGTGCCCTGGGATACACTGAAGCATAATTCTTTAAAAATTGTTATGGAGTCAGCCTGTTTGATTCCATGAATGTCACAGTGCCCTGGGATAAACTACAGTACAATTATATTAACATGTTTATGGAGTCAGCATATTTGTTTTCGTGAATGTGACAGTGTCCGGGGATACATAAAGGCATAATTCTTTAAATATTTTTATGGAGTCAGCCTGTTTGATTCCATGAATGTCACAGTGCCCTGGGATACACTGAAGCATAATTCTTTAAAAATTGTTATGGAGTCAGCCTGTTTGTTTCCATGAATGTCACAGTGCCCTGGGATAAACTGAAGTGCAATTCTATTATCATTTTTATGGAGTGAGCTTGTTTGTTTCCGTGAATGTGACATTGTCCTGGGATACACTGAAGTATAATTATTTATAATTTGTATGGAGATATTTAATGGTGTACTGGCAGTTCAAGATGTTTATGTAAATATGTAGTTGGCTTAATAATAAAAGAAGAAGAAGAAGATGCAGTACAGTGTAAGTTACACGTGTTGACAATGGGTAGAAGAAGTGTATGATGGATGGTGGTTGGAGGTTGAAGGGGTAGTCGACAATGTGCTGTTAGTTGATTAATCGCAGTTTGATAGAATCGATATCTGAGATTGAGGATGTTGGCACACCGCAGTCCCCACACACACCACTGCACCTGCCACTCTTAACGCCTAAATTTACCTCCACTGCCTTATTTCCCAATTAATGGTTTCCACATATTTTATCTCTTTGATAACGTATGCCTATAATCAAATTTTCAAATCTGTAAAGCAATTTGTTTAATTACGCTTAGCGAGAGATATAATTTCATTAGAATTAAGACATTGGATAGCTCTAGGAAAGCTGCAACTTAAAATCACGGGGCCAAATATTACACTTTTTCCCTTAACAATCCGTTTAAATGTGGAACAACTGCGGTAATCTTTAATTATTAAAATAATATTTTTTTTATACTGCGGTAATCTTTAATTATTAAAAAAAAATTGATATACCAACTATAGGTTTTTTAAGGTTAGTTAGTCTAACAAGCTCCCCTCGATCTCGGTGTTTTTTTTTTGGTTGTAATCTAATATATAAAAATGAATGTTTGTTTGTTTGTTCGTTCGTACTTTATGCGTACCATTGATCCGATTGTGATGGGGCTTTTAGCAAAATATTCAGGAGATTCTAGGAATGAACATAAGCTATAAGAGATTTGTGATACTCAGCTCCTACACCCATAAAAATCGGCCTTTGTAGTGGAAAACATGAAAAAAGTATCTCTTTGGACGCTTAAATGGCTACGCGGCCTAAACCATAACAAATACACAAAATTAATATACACAGAATTGAATATCTCAAAACGCTCTACAAAAAAAGTCTGGATAGCATATGTTTATCTCTTACGGATAACTCACAATAACCATTTTTGTCTTTCATTGATGCCAAGAAGATCGAGACAAGTACGTAGATTCCTGTGCAAGCATAGCAGCATTTGGCGGGTATTCTTTTACGGATAACTCACAATAAGGAATTTTGTCTTTTAGCTCATTTACGCTAAGAAGATCGAGATGAGTAGATTCCCGGGCAACACCGGGTAATCAGCAAGGGGAATCTTAAAATAATTACGATATACATTTATAATTATTTTTAATTTTACTTATTCAACTAATCATGAGAAGTACATTAATTTTGTCTTTCAGCTCATTTATGCCGAGAAGATAGTGATGAGTAGATTCCCGGACAACGGCGGGTAAACAGCACGGGGTATCTGAAAATAATTACGATATAAATTTTTATCCTTACTTATTTAACTAAACATAAAACACATTAATTTTCGTATTTCAGCTCATTAATGTCAAGATCGGGATAAGTAGATTCCAGGGCAACGCCGGGTAATCAGCACGGGGTATCTAAAAAATATAATTTTATAATTATTGTTCCTTTTACATTAATTTTCATTTATTTAGGCGTAGCAGCGCACGCCGGGTATTAGCCAGTCTACTATAAAAAATATTTCTTTGAATATGAGATCTCCAATCTAAATTTCACTCCTGCATATAACAATTTAATTACATTATGATTATTATTAGTCGGCCTTGGTTGACGAGTAGTTATGCTTTTTGCCTTTGATCCGAAGGTCGCGGGTTCAGATTCGGTCTGGGTCGATGGACTTTTTTTAGGAAAAAAATTCAAGGAGCAAGTCCTCAGAGATGGACTTTAAGCCGCGGGTTCCGCGTCTGAAGATTTTCAGGTTCGTAAAATATCCTTAAGCTTGAATAAAAAGGTCTCTAAGCAAAATTTACTGACCTCATCCTAGTAATACCTTAGTTATCTGCTATATGTCTCATTGGGTTGGTATGTTAACCCTAGCCTTTAGGCCTCAAGATGTATTCGACCCACTATGTCTATGTTATTGGTATAAGCTAAGATTTGTACTGATTTATTGTAAACATACTTGGTTTTAAAAAGTCACACTAGAATAGGGCGTCAGTTGAGCATCCTTATTACCTTCTCCAGGTCTATTTAGAACAGCAGACAATATAGCCATCTCCCTGCTCAAGTATCATTTAAATAGTAATATAAGAATTGATTAATTCATTGCAAATATATGGGAATTCAAAAAGAAGATAATTATTACCTCCACCATTTATTATTCGCAGATGATTACGTGCTGATTTCTCAGGATCCAGATGATATATATTTCATGTTAAGAAAATTAGAGAGAGACTTCAAAAAATGGGGATTACAAATAAATTATAATAAAACAGAATATCTTTCATTGCATACAACAGGTGAGCTAAAATGTAATTCAGAAAGAATACGTAATGATAAAAATTTTATATATTTAGGATCTATTTTAGATAAAAATGAGAATTCAACTACAGAAATTGAAAGAAGAATAACTGATGGAAGAATAATCATTGGAATGTTGCACTCAGTGCTTTGGAATAGAAATATAATATACAGAGCGAAGAAAACTATGTTTCAAGTTATGATACGAAGAATTTTATTATATGGGTCCGAAACCTGGACAGTAAGTAGAAAACAAGCCAACAAGATGTTAGTAGAATTGATTTTTGGAGGCGATCGACAAGAATTTCAAGAAGGAATAAGGTCATAAACAGCACAATAAGGGAAATTATGCAAGTTGAAAAAGAAACATATTAGAAAAAATAGAAGAAAAACGTTTTAAATACCAAAGGAGATCCTTAATTGGAAATCTAATGGAAGAAATTGAATAGGCAGATGTAGAAAACGTTAGATAGATGGAGTGAGGAGAAGTATGGAAGCTAGAAGATGCTCTAGACAGGAACCTCTGGCGACGAATCACTTTGGGTTGAAGTAGAAACACTGAATTGTGCAATATTCCTAATAAAAAATATAAAATACTCTATTAATCAATGTCAGAAACTGCATTGCGGCAAACCGAGAGTCGGAAAGCCAAACAGTGCAGAATGAGCCTCACTTTCTTGACGAGGGAATCTCGCTCAATTTAAGTGGTAGGTCATCCAGGGGAGATTAGTCTATGCAAAGCATAAAAGATAAAACACTCATTGGATTTAATAATCCAGCCATCAACGACTGGATATCTTGGAGCATTCCCTCTGCATGAGAACTTAGGGTTGGTGTTGACATTTGCCAGCCCTGAGCTTGAAGAGTGTTTCTCATTTATAGTTATGGAAGAGATGCCAGATTTTAGGGCCTCAGTAAAGGAATTAGATTGACCTTCACCGAAGTGAAGGTTCGAGGTTGTGTTTTGGGTACTGTAAGATATGGGTCAGTTTTGGAAATCCTCACAACAAATTTCAAGGATTGCCTTGAAAGCAATGCAGCCACGACAGGATGCAATGTGGCCAGATCACCCGTAATTTGCACACTTTAGCAAATTAGGATTTCTCTGAGCTCAGGCCTTAATAGGACGATCTTTATTATTGTGGACCTCAGGGCAGACAACAAAACATTGGAGTCCGGCTGCATCCATGAAAGGTGTGTTTGAAGAACTGTCACCTAAAACCAGACCTCGGCTTGTAGGCCTTGACAGCCACAACGAAATTTTACCATGAATTTTTTAGTAGGTTGTAGAATAAGAATGATTTTATGGAAAAAAAATAGAGTGTGTTAAAGACATCGGTATTAAATTTGATAGAGTGTAATTAAAAATGTTTCTTTTATAATAACTTGTGTTAAATACAGGGCTCTTATGAAATTCAATTAAGTAAAAACTGGTTGTCATTGGCAACACTGCAAATTATCAGACAAAAGAGGAATACAGCAATTGTTTGTGACAGTTGAAAAGCGATGGAAATTCTAAGTTTTGAGTTAGAAAACAGTTGAATTAAGTACCACTTATATTTAACTCAAGCTTTACACAACAATAACAGAGTGTCTTTTGTCACTGTGCGACAATCTTCTTCTACTGAACATTTTCCTTTACTTGATAACAACTAATATATTACAAAGAAAATATTTTCTGTTGTATCTGATATTATTGTGAATAAAAAAACTTTGAATAAAATGTATTGTAATGCTAAAAACTTGAGAAAATGTTCATGTGATCATGACATAATTGTGTGGCATTAGAGTAAAAGTACATCCTAATCTCATGGAAAATGATTTAGCAAAAGAAGCCCCAACTAAGAAAGAGCCAATTAATCCTGGACCTAAAGCAAAAGATACAGCATCAATTTGATGAGTCCTATTTTAGTCTTTTTTAGGTCAATATCTCAAAAATACAGTATTTCCCCCCACTTTTATATGGTATAGCTTGCGTAAGTTAGAGTTAATTTCTTAAGGTAGATATATCTTGGTCGTTAGTATTACAAATCTCTGATTTGTTAATGATTGAGTATTTAATAAACTTTCCTGAAAAATGATGCCTTCAGACCTATGTATGTTTATTCTGTGGGCACAAAATTATTCAATTCACCAAATGTTTGGCATCAGGTAAATTTAGAAACAATTCTCGCGCCGTAGCCGAGTGGTTTAAGGCATGTTGTTTTGTTACAGAGCTACGGGAAAGTATAAGAAAATTATACCAAAAAAGGCTATAAGAACACTTAGAAAGAAAAACAATTAACGATAATCTAAATGTAGAGTGGGAAAATATGAAACCATGTATTATAAATGTTGCAAATGAAGCTATAAGAAAGAAGAAAAAGATTCGCAACAAAAGAGGATTAAACATATGGAATGATGAAATAGAGGAGGCTGTGCGAGACAAAAAAAATTAGCTTATTTACAGTACTTACAAAAGAAAACTGAAGAATCTAGAACTATATAGAAACAAAAAAGAAATCGAGCGAAACAGATAACTCGAACAGTTCACAAAGATTCCTGGGAAAGATTTATTTCCAAAATAGAGCACGATGTACATGACAGACAATCTTTAACATTTAAAGTAATGAAACAATTTACAACAGAAAAAGATACTGCAAAACTAAATACAATTGATCTAAAGACATGAAAAAATCACTACAGAGAATTATGGTGTAATGAAGAAGAATTAGTCACAAAACGCACTTCAGAAAGTGAAAATAAATCAGAAATAGACAGAATTACTCTAAGCGAAATGAGGGAGGCATTGGAAGAAATGAAAAATAGAAAAGCACCCGGTATAGATTGTATAAATAACGAACCGATAAAGTATGCAGGTTTATTTGCAGAAATAAGATTGTTAAACTTAATAAACGAATGTTGGAAGACATGTAAACTACCTGAAAATTGGAAGATAGATGAAGTCATATCCCTCTTCAAAAAAGGAAACAGATTAGATAGTAAAACTTATGGAGGTATCAGTTTATTGAACTCCACTTATAAAGGATATGCGAAAATAATAAATAGTAGATTGAAGAAGATATCTGACACTCTCTTAGAAGAAGAACAAGCAGGGTTTAGAAAAGGAAGATCCTGTAGTAATAATGTGTTTACTATAAAGAGACTAATTTTAAAAAATGCCAACATATTTGTTGTTCGTTGATTTTGAAAAGACCTTTGACAGAGTAAATAGATCTAAACATTCTAAACTATGGGAAATAAAGAAAGAACGAGGATATCCACACCTCTAATAAAATCAGTTCAAAGCTTAGGCCTATATGAAGAAACTAAAGTAATGATAAAAACTGATGGAAAAAGGTCAGAATAAATTTTAATAAATCAAGGAGTTAGACAAGTGTGTAGTCTAGCGCCCACTCTTTTTAATATATATATATATTGACGACATTATGAAACAATGAAAAATTATAACAGACAAAGGCCTTAGATTGAACAATAACACAAGTATTAATAACTTAATTTTCGCCGATGATTTAGTCTTACTACACCATGATGAAGATCTGTTACAATTGGCTGCTTACAAACTAAAGGCAGTAGCCTATGTAGCGATTGTAATTTTAAAATTTCAGTAAGTAAAACAAAAGTAATGGTATTTTGTGGAAGAAACACTCTGCGTGCAAAAATAATAATTAGAGACGAAATTATTGAACATGTAAGTAAAGTAAAGTGATCCCACTGCAGGCCTCAAGAGGCCCTTGGGGGAGTAGGAGGTTAAGGCTCCCACTTTTTCTGGCTGAGTCGACCCCAGGGCCATAGTGCCGCCAGAGGGTTTGGGTCAGTTTAAAAATCGTGACCCCACCGGGACTTGAACCCTCGACCTTCCAGCCTTAATCACTACACTACGGTGTGCCCCCTATTGAACAAGTATCCCACTTTAAATATTTGGGATGTGATATCAGCTATGGATATGATAAATATATTGAACATAAAACTTATCAGTTTCAAGCTATTTGCGGTACAATAAATAGAACATTAAATAATAAAGCCCATAAACAAAATTAAAATTTTATAAAACAATGGCTGTCCCTGTCCTTTTGTATGGGAGTGAATCTTGGATTACCACTACCAAACAAGAAAGTAAAATCCAAGCAGTCGAGATGAAACTTTTAAGAAAAGTAAAAGGATGCTCTAGAATGGACCAGATAAGAAACGAGGATATCCGTAAAGCACTGCAGATCTCCTCTTACATTATTTTCCGAGAGGAAGAAGAGATGTCGGACATCCTCCGAAGAGATGATCTTAGATCTATTAGTGAAGACGGAACAGGCAACTAATGCCTAATCCAGGAAGTGAAGAAGATGCTACGGGACTTGCGCTAGTTGGGAGTCCCCATGGGGGGAAGAAAATTTCTCATAAATTTTCGACCTGTGTATGACAGGTTCCAACCCAGCATCGTGAGGAATTTGGTTAGCTGCAATAAGTAGTTGAGAAAACCAGCTATAACGGCTGGAGAACCCGACATGTTGACAACATGGCATCCTTCTTGCTGGCTTATGATCACCCACCTCTGTGATTAGCACATGTGGACGTGAGGTTACCAGCCGGCTGGTAGGCCAAGGGCCACGGAATCAGAGTTAAAAATAAAAAACGGGATTGCAGTCAGATGGTGAATATTTGTTATTTAATTTTCAGGCGTTAACGCAAATTGGACGATGTTATGCATCAACCGACCAAGCGTCATTTATTAATTGAGTGGTCATGTCATCTGTTGCACTGGCTCATGAAGTGTTTGCACACTTTTAGCGCCAAATGTTTAAATATAGCCTTATTAGGAAACAAAAAACTCTCAGGGGTCCTCATCTAGAGGATATGTGGATGGCGACCACAAGGTGCCCAAGCTGAGCAAAACATTTCTTCCACTTACTTGTGTTTTGCACTCTTTTAACTTTACTATCTAACCTCCCTTGGTTAACTCTTGTTTTTTTCGACCCCGACGCTATTAGGGCATCCGAGGGCTAGGGAGTCTTTCCTTTCTTCCATTTCTTCTTTCCTTTATTTTCTTTTCTTCTCCAGAAAAGCCTGACCAGAGGCTATAAGATGGCAGCCCCATCACTGGTCTTGCCTTCTTTTGGCCAGCAACCAATCGAAGGGACTATTATTATGCTTTCAAATCTTATATGAGAATTTTCCGGAAGGATCAAACTATTTACGCTGGAGGGAAAATTTTCTATAGGATCGTAACAGGCCTTGGCCTAATACTTGGAAGGAAGAAGAAGAAGTAAACAAAAATGTAAACGCCATCAGTCCTATCAGAAATTCTATGTTTTGCACCAAATATATATACAAAACCAAATCTTCATAAATGCTAATCTAAATTTTACATCATGCAGCTAAGCGCCAAATGTTGCCGCTCTTAGATGGTTGATGCATAACTATCAAAGAAGGAAAATAACTTGCAATATTCAGAATTGTTAGTTTGGCGCTGCAATAAATAGTGAAGATTGACTTAAACTTTAAACGTATTTTTCTGGAAACTTACATGATGGCGCATAGCTGGTTGATGCATAATGCCATCCAATTAAGCCGTAAGGATGTGAAATATATTCTTAACTCATCATCGATAGTATTGTATCTTGGCTTCCTCAAGGACTCGCTTCCAACAATCACGAAATTATAATAATAATAATAATAATAATAATAATAATAATAATAATAATATTTTATTTATATACAGAATTTTAATGTTTACACATCTTTCTGTGCCTATAGTTTTATTTTTCTTCTCCACTCGTCTCTCTCCATCCAATCCATGTCATCCAGTCCTCTTGCTCTCATTCCAGTTCTTATTTCCTGCATCCACGAGTTTCGAGGTCTTCCTCTCCTTCTTCTTTCAGGTGGACACCATTCCAATGTTTTCCTAGGTAAATAATAATAATAATAATAATAATAATAATAATAATAATAATAATAATAATAATAATAATAATAATAATATGTAAAGAGCCAATGGGCTAAACAAAAGTTACTCATGCAGATTCTAGTATCACGATCAATCCAAGTGTTCGATTATACCTGATTCTAGCTTGAACAGTATTGGGTATTGGGTCAGAGAAACTGATCTTTTGCAGCAATCTAACGCATGGTAAATATCACAACATTCACTGCTTAATGCATATAAACATTCATGGGAGGCCTTGTGAAATGACTTCCTTGTGCAGATACAATGATGAAAACCATGGATCGCAAAACGCATCACCATGTGCCTGATCTCGCATTCTTCCCGCATTCATTCCTTATTAACCATGCCATCAGTGGTGTAAAATCTTTCACTAATGAAGTCTCTCTTTATTCAGAGCTTTCGTAGCAGTTCCTAATATGCTGGAGTAGATGGAAGAGTGATTTGTAGTCTCAGGCCTTAACAAGAATGTCTCCCTGGCCAGGCATACACATAATATGTGTATGTCCTAGCCAGGGAGACATTCTTAACGATATTATCGTGAGAGAGCTAATTTTAACACCCCAAGCACCCGCATTAGGTATCAAAGTTAAAGTGAACTGCCCTGCCCTGAGCATATCTTCGGCCCACTAAATATGAGTCCCGGGTTCCAATACAGTCCATTTGCCCCGGACTATTTAACTCATGCCACAAATGCTAGTCAATGACCAGTCACGTTTCAATGAATGTTGTTTTACAACCAATGACAGTCGTGTTTCACCTCGCTCTTTATCGATTTCTCTTTATCAGCTCCAGATTTTGTGATAAAGAAAGCTCCTCCTTTTTAATGTTCTGAACAGGTCAAAGCAATATTTTTTTTTTCCAACAAATACATTGAATATAGCAAATAATGAAAAGATTCCTTGATTTTACTGAGTTGTTTACTAAAAAATTAATGAATAACCCGTAATGTTGATTATGATAGAGTTTTATGTGTTTCATTATTTCTCCACTTGGGTGCACTCTTACAATATTGCGATCTTATTTGGCAATAAATAATATGATCAAGCAGCAGTGAATGAACATAACCTCGCATTTCTGATTTGTTTTCAAACATCGCCATTTACATTAAATATATAAATATTTTAAAATAACTATATAGTTAAACAATGATTTGTGAGTAAACAGCTTAATTTTATTCGTTAAATAGTCCTAACAAATGCCACTCTTGATTTCCAAATTCTCTAGATAAATTCACTCCTCACTTCGTGAGTCGTGAATTTATCGATAATTTGGAAATCACTCGTGGTATTACTTATGATAATTTGGATATAATTTGAAATTAGCTATGTGCTATATATATATATATATATATATATGTGTGTGTGTGTGTGTGTGTGTATGTGTGTGTGTGTGTTTTGCGTGTGTTTGTGTGTTTTTGCGTGTGTTTGTGTGTGTCTGTGTTTGTGTTTGTGTGTGTGAATCATGGCTGGTGACTAGCAGCGGCAAGTATCCGGTTCAGCTCCGTATTTTTTTAACATTTTACGCGATTCTTTTAGTTTGGTGAGCAGCTGTATTTGTCAAGTTGCTGTGTTAAGCTAACTTGAGTGTTTCAGAATTGCAGTCTCTTGTAGGTGCCTGCTGATAGGTAATTCCACCTATAAGTTCTAACTCATATATGAGTTATGGCAATACTTTCACCCGGAAGATTTTCATAGCTGTTTTTATTGATATTCTGTGAAGATGTATCACTTATGCTTCTGAGAGCGAGCGGCAGCGAGTCTTTCCTGATAAAACGCTACCATTTTCAAATTTCTCACACCAAGAGCTCTCCATCCACTCCTTTAATCTATCTCAACCTCAGTCCTCCTTTCTTTCTCCTACCATCCAGCCATGCAAACATCACTCTCTTGGCAATCTCGATTACTTCTTTCTTTATAGATACCCGGCCAGTCCTAACCTAGTTAATACTATAGTTAATGCAGTGCGCTAGTGAAATATTTTACACTTATGATGCCTTGGATTCCTCCATGGTATCTTTATCTTGTCGTGGTGGAACGGCTTGCGTGCTTAAATGATCCTAATAGCTATGCCGGCGGTAGCATTTCTGCCGATAGGGTTACCCATGCCGGACTGGTCGAAGGGGATAAACCAGACGAAAAAAGCACCTTGGTCGAAAGAATGACGATATTTCACCGTAAAAATACAACTGTCAAGAAATGTGGACATGGGTTCCACTGGGGTAAAATTTTCCTGAGGTCAAATAGTCCCCCATTCGGTTTTCCGGGCGGGGACTACTTCAGGAAACCCATGCCAAAGGCTCAAACACAGCGACATGTTGCTAGGAACATGGAATGTTAGGACTTTATACAATAGCGGGGCCCTAGAGATATTAAAGCGGGAATTAGATAAATGACCCTTGGATGTAGTCGCTTTACAGGAAGTTAAGTGGCCAGGAGAAGGTAGTCAGGAATCAGGAAACTTTACATGGGAAAGCGCCCAGTTGGTAGACCAAGAATGAGGTGGGAGAATAACATTAACTGTGATTTGAGGGAAGTAGATTATACAGGGAATGATTGGAAAGCATTAGCTCAGGATATGGAGAGTTCTTGTCCGCGCGGTCATTTACCTACGGGTTCGATAGTGCCAGTAAGTAAGTAAGTAAGTAATGATGCCTTGGATGATGGTAAGAATATGAGATGAGGCACACGGTGACGCGTTTTGTGATTCATGGTTACTACCATCGCATCTGCATAAGGAAGTGATTCCACTAGGCCTCAATTAATGCACATATTTATTTATAGTGAACGGTGCGATACTTCCCATGCCTTAGATCAGAGCCGCCCAAACTTACTTGTGTCGCGGGCCAAATGGAAGTAACATCAAAGTGGTGCGGGCCATAGTACCTGTTATAGCTGTTGTGAATTATTATTATTATTATTATTATTATTATTATTATTATTATTATTATTATTATTATTATTATTATTATTATTATTATTATTACTACTACTATTATTCGTCAGGCTCTACGACTTCCAGTGGAATGGCTTGGCCTTCTCAACCAGTTTACGCCACTTCTTCCTATCTTGTGCAGTAGATTTCAAATCAAAAATCCCCATCTCTCTCAAATCCTCAATTACGTCATCCTCCCATCGATCCTTGGGTCTTCCCCTTGGTCTTGTTCCCTGTGGCTTCCAATTCAAAATATCATTCGGCAATCTTCCCTTTGGCATTCTTAGTGTATGTCCAAACCATTGTAATCTTTTGGATTTTATTATTATTATTATTATTATTATTATTATTATTATTATTATTATTATTTATTTATTTATTTAGTAGCTTTCACAGTGTTTCACAACCTACACCAATTAATCTAATGTCATTCTCCTCCATATCTCTATCATTCCAATCTCTATCGTCCAATCCCTTTTCTCTCATGATGCTATTAATACCACCAATACACGTTATTTTTGGCCGTCCTCTTTTTCTTTAACCAAGTGGTACCCATTATTGTATGGTTCTTGGGGATCTGTCTTGTGTTATTCATTTTACATGACCATACAATTGTATTGTTTGTTATTATTATTATTATTATTATTGTTGTTATTATTATTATTATTATTATTATTATTATTATTATTATTATTATTATTATTATTATTATTATTATTTTAAGCGTTTGTTGATTTTCTACTTTTCTTGTTATGTTCGTTATAACATATTCAACAGTTCTTGTTCGATTAGTATGGCCTAATATTATAGGTCTAACTTTAGCATATTTTAATTTATTAGAATGATAGAGGCCTACAAGGGCCGGATAGAAAGTGATGGAGGGTCGTATCTGGCCCGCGGGCCGTAGTTTGGGCAGCCCTGTCTTAGATCGAAGCAAAAGATCAGTTTCTTTTACCCAATTCTGTTCAAGCTAGAAACCAAAAGGTTGCGGATTCGAGTCACGCTGAGGTCAGGTGAACGTGCTGGCGAAACCATGGCCCTGAAATCGACTCAGCCTCTAGATTTCACAGCTTCTTCATAAAATTAGATATCCCCACAATCAATATTTAAATTTCACTAAATAAAATTATATTAACCGGCTAAATGTTCATATAGCAACTAACTATCTATCCAATTAGTAGCACTGTTTCACTCATGCCCCAAAGGGTATCTTGTGGAATAACTTTATCTTTATATACTGATGTAGGCTAATATATAACAATTAAATTGCTAGCTATCTAACTAACTCACTGGCACTATCGAATCCGTAGGTTCATAAGCTTTCCATACATCCATATCCTGGGTTAAAGTTTCCAAAACTCCCCTGTATAATCTATTTCCCTCAGATCGTGGTTAATGTTATTCTCCCATGTCGCTTACCCTTCCAAATTATGTACGAATTATGTAATTACGATATTAAACTTATACAAATGTGTCTAATTGGCACTAAGACTGGGTGCGTGTAGGCAAACAGTTTTCGGATACTTCTGAAGTTCACAATGGGTTGAAGCAAGGATTTGCACTATCGCCTCTACTTTTCAATTGTGTGCTAGAGCACGTCATCAAATCTTTAGAGGATGAAGAAGGCCTACACTCAATGGTATTAATAAGCTGTTAGTTTATGCTGATGATGTGGTACTATTGGGCGATAGCGAGGAAATACTAAGAACCAACACACACACACACTATTGAGTAACACTATGAAATTGGGACTGGAAGTAAATATCAATAAAACGAAATATATGGTCACATATTATATAATGGAATTGGACAGCTAATGGCAAATGAGGGAAATTTTGAAGAAGTGACTGAATTCAAATACCTAGGAACAATAATCACAAATAGGAATCAGATGCACAAAGAAATTAAACATAGGCTCAATTCTTGAAGTGCATGCTATCTTACATTACAGGGACTCTTGTCGACCAACTCCTTTCAAAAAACGTTAAACTGAAAATATATAAAACTGTTATTCCACTAGTTATATTATATGGACGCGAAACATGGATTCTTAATTTAAGGGAGGAAAGGAGATTACGAGTATTTGAGAATAAAGTTCTTAGGAAATTGTTTGGACCAAAGAGAGATGAACAGACAGGTGAATGGAGAAGACTACATAACAGTGAACTATATGGTCTTTATAGGAAGATATAATAAGAACAGTTAAGTCTTGTAGACTGCGATGGGCAGGATATGTGGTACGAATGGGGAATGAAAGGCGCGCATGGAAGCTTCTTGTAGGAAAATCAGAGGGAAAACCCCCAGTTGGTAGACCAAGAATAACATTATCCGTGATTTGAGGGAAGTAGATTATACAGGGAATAATTGGAAAACATTAGTTCAGGATAGGGATGTTTGGAGAGCTTATGCCCGCGTGTCCATGATAGGTTCGATAGGGCCAGTGAGTTAGTTATCTTATCACTGACAAACTTAATATCTCGGATAGGCGAGAGGATCCTCCTTCGGACTATAAAACCTGTTCAGGTCTCGCTGTACCCCATAGTAAAATGCAAAGTTTCCTGATTCCTGGCTGCCTTCTCCTGGCTATCTAACTTCCTGTAAAGCCACTATATCCAAGGATGATTTATATAATTCCTGCGTTAATATCCCTAGTGTCCCACAACTATATAATGTCCTATCAATCCATGTTCCCAGGAACATGTCCTTATATTTGAGCCTTTGGCATGGATTTCCTGAAGTAGTCCCCGCCCGGAGAATCGAATGGAAGACTATTTTACTTCCGGAAAATGTTACCCTAGTGGAACTCATGTCCGCATTTGTTTACAGTTGTATTTTTACAGAGAAAGATCGTCACCCTTTCAACTAACGTACTTTTTTCGTCTGGCTTATCGCCTTCGACCTGTCCGGCTTGTGTAACCCTTTCGGCAGCAAAGCTATCGCCGGCATAGCTCTCGGGGTCATTTAAGCACGCAAGTCACTATACCACGACAAGGTAAAGCTACCATGGAGGGATAGTTAAATTGCTATATATTATAATTAACGGACTAGGAAATAATATTTACAATGTGGGTAATTATAGATACCAATTAGTTAAGATTCCTCCGTGGTATCTTTAACTTGTCGTGGTGGAGTGGCTTGCGTGCTTAAATGATCCCTGGAGCTATGCCGGCGGTAGCATTGCTGCCGATAGGGTTACCCATGCCGGACTGGTCGAAGGTGATAAGTCAGACGAAAAAAGTACCTTGGTCGATAGAGTGACGATCTTTCACCGTAAAAATGACAACCGTCAAGAAATCCGGACATGGGTTCAACGGGGGTAAATTTTTCCGGAGGTCAAATAGTCCCCAATTCGGTTCTCCGGGCGGGGACTACTTCAGGGAACCCATACCAAAGGTTCAAACATAGGGATATGTTGCTAGGAACATGGAATGTTAGGACTTTATACAATAGCGGGGCGCCAGAGTTATTAACCCGTGAATTAGATAAATCACCCTTAGATAATCCACCGCTGTGGTCTCGAGGTAGCGTGCTGCCTTGTCACGCAGCGGGCCCGGGTTCGATCCCCGGTCGAGGCAGTTTTTCTGGGTGAGGTTTTTATCGGGGTTTCTCCTCACCTGTAAGACAAATGTCAGGAAAACTTTAAGGCCCAAACGGTCCCCGAAATCATATGGTCATCATCCTTATCATTATCATCTCTTCATCATCCTTCACCGGTGTGGAAAGCAACGGGAAGCTACCACACCTACAACTCCCTAGTAAAGCTGCAAAGCATGAACATGCTATGACTGCAGTGAAAGACCTGCCCTCGGGCAGAATTACTATGGATGGATGGACCCTTGGATATAGTCGCTTTACAGGAAGTTAGATGGCCATGAGAAGGTAGTCAGGAATCAGGAAGCTTTGCATTATACTACGGGGGTGCAGAAATACCTGAATTTGGAACGGGTTTTTTTAGTCCGAAGGAGGATGCTATCCGAGATATTAAGTTTGTCAGTGATAGGATATCATACATAATTCTAATGGGTAAACGGCATGATTATGTAATTAGTTAAGATATTCTAAACTTTAGAGAAAAAGATCAATACATATGAAGAATATAGAATATGTACAATGTTGAATAAAAACGAAAAGAGAAAAAATACAGAATTGTAAATATTCTTGTCCAGCGCCAGTGACATTATAGAGACTCGAATTGAGAACCGCAGGGTTTGCTGACGCTGTCACAAAAAAAAATGCATCTCGTCTTGAAATATAGAGCACTTAGAATAATGGGCACGCAGGGTTTTGGCGAGCGTAGGCCTATATCGTGAAACAGTTGCACATCGGGTCATGTGATCAATACCAGCTAGCGAACAAAGTACGATGGATGCACTTCAGTGGCGACTCGTGCCAAACTTCACATTCCTCGCGTGACATTTCCACGATCCCAATTTTTTAACTTTGTCATTTATTTACAGCATGATCCATTACGTAAATCACAATGTTACACGCAGGATTTTGTTATACTAGTGCATGTATAAATATTTTCTCATGGAATTTCGACCTGAACGGGACCGGTGCCCAAACAGAATTGAAAGAAATTTGGATAGCTACAAATAGTAGCGGCCCCAGATCGATAAAACCAGCAAAGCGGTTGTGCAATCCAACCCTGAGTACATTCCACCCTTACACTGACTTGATAATCGTCCACTACTATAAAATAACATTTGAATGTGAGACCAGAAGCCGTCTGGTAGACCAAAGTGCGTCTAGGTATTTTGCTTAATGGAGAAAAAAAAAACTTCGTTCAAAATTTAATAACATTCGTGTTTAGTGTAAGTGGCACACCCTTTTTGGTTAAGGCAATACGCTATTAACCAGAAGGTTTGGGTTCAAATCCCGATGTGATCAGGATTTTTAAACTTCCCTATAATCTTCTGGCGGAGCCAAGGCCCTGGGTCGACTCAGCCTCTAATGGAAACGAGTACAATATGTGTTCTGGGGTAAAGGCAAACATCACGCATGGCTGAGAACACGGCTGACTTATGTCGATTGTTTAGTAAGATGGGAGTCTTAAAACCCTAGTCGAAATAGTCAAATTTGACCTTTGTGATTTGCCTGATGGTGACTGTAAGGCGCAGCTCCCTGTCCTTTATTTCTCAAAATATTACCTACAGTGAAAGTTCAATTGCAATTCAAAACAATATAATACAATTTTTGTTCCCAAATATATACAGAGTATAACAGGATCTCACCGACAAAATGATAGAGATGATAGGCCATGCAGAGAGGATAATTTTTTGTGAAGGAACATATAGTCGCAAACACGTCGTTTATGAGTTATGTGCAGATGAACGTGTTAACTCGTAAGGGTCGGAATTGAATATAAACAATTGTACATGTATGATTTTATTGAAAAATACATGTTTTTACAATAAGTGTTCAAACAAAAGCGTTTTGACGACGTCAAAAAGAATCCTGCCATGATCGGCCGTGTTGGCCAATCGTTGCTGCGACGATATCAAACATGCAATGAGGCACAGGTCGACTGTTTGAACACTTATTGTAAAAATGTTTTTTTTTCAATAAAATTATGCGTGTAGAATTGTTTATATTCAATTCCGACCCTTACGGGTTTACACGTTCATCTGCACATAACTCATAAACGACATCTTTTCGACTACTTGTTCCTTCTCAAAAAGTTATCCTCTCTGCGTGGCCTATCATCCCTATTATTTTGTCGGTGAGGTCCTGTAAATCCCTGTATATATATATATATATATATATATATATATATATATATTGTTGTTGTTTAATCAAAATGTCTGTTTTATTATTTTTCACAAATATGTCCACTGTACTTCATTTTTTAATCATCTTGTTTTTGACACTGTAGGATGAGTAATTTTTTTAGGTCAACTTGCTGGATATAGCTGCACATAACTGTGCTCCATTCCATTTTGGTTGTCCAAGTGCTAAAAGGAAACAAAACTTAGATGAATTTTACTCTGTGTGGATAGGCCTAAGTAAACAAATGAAGAAAATAAATCGCAGGGAATAGAATGCAGGTAGCGAATAGTTTTAATTTGCGTCGACTTTCAGATCTGTTTGTTAACGATTGCAGGAATTTTGAGTGAGGAAGGATGCCTATACATTTGAGGGGTGAAGAACGCCTACGTAAGAGGGGTGATGTATGTTTTCATTAGGATAATGCAGGTTTTTAAATTAATTATATTTTGAGTTTAATTCGAACAAACGTGGCGCTTTATAGAAATATTGCTCGTGTAATTTAATTTAACCTGACATTTTGAAATTAATTGCAACCCTCGTCTCCTGTACAACAGACAAAGCTTCAATGGCGCGTGTTTTGTAAATTTTTAATGATCCACGCTGTGAAAAATCACGTCTGTTATGTAGACATGCTACGGTTAAATAACCCTCAATATAGGGGTTGCTGGAAAAACAACGTAATCACCAGAATTGAAGAGTTCCTTTCAATAGATACAAAGTATACTGCTCCCATTTGTTGTACGTGTTAAAATTGAATCCAACGTCCACCGCGCTTTACCTGACCTTCCAAAACTTATCCAACAAGTAGCTATCATATTTTCAAGTTTGACATACTTCACGGAATTCATCATCATCTTCTTCTTCTTTTTTTTCTTCTTGGTTTAGACCTGTTGACTTGTCCCGACATAAGGAAATTTAAAGCAAACTTACCATCTTCTTGTAGGCTTTCCTGCAGTACTATTTCTTTCTGATTATACGTAATAATAACTTAGGGAGTCCACTATTATCCATCCAGATAATTAGGTTCATCCATCCTCTTTTATCGTGTCATTTTTTTCTGTTATATTAAAAAATTAATTTTTCCTTAACAATGGTATTTTTCACCACTGTTACTTCTTTCAAAAGGTATTTTTTCTTTAGACAAGTTTGCAATAATAACCTTAGAAACTTTGCTCCTTGAAAAGTCTAACAATTTGGCAGTTTTCAGTTAGCATAGCTCCAGGCAACCGGGTACTAATAATTTGTCCTCTTTGAAAGTCGCTTAGGTCAAACTCATAAGCCTGGTTCCATAGGTACAACTGCAGGAGAATTACGTTCAGAATAAACCTCTAACCGCTGTATTTTTATTAGTCGTGAAAATGTATCTAGTTTAAAGGGATACAAATAAACATTTCTTCTTCTTCTTCTTCTTCTTCTTCCTTCGAAGTATTAGGCCAAGGCCTGTTACGATCCTATAGAAAATTTTCCCTCGAGCGTTTCATAGGACGGCCCAGTGATCTTCGTCCTCTTAGTAGGCCTATATAATTATAAACAGCTCTGGGGATCCGATTTGAACTCATTCTTTCAAGATGGTGTTTCCAATTTAGTTGGTACTGTTTACTATATTCCAAAATTGGCGTAGTCTTCAATTCTTTTAAGATATCGGTGTTCCTTTTCCGATCCCATCTGGCGTAACCCGCTGTTCTGCGCATGAATCTCATTTCACAAGCTGTTCTGCGCATTTCATCTTATATAAAATAAAATAAAAACTTCAAAATGTATCAATAAGCTATTTGAAATGTGGATCTATTTTAATCTATTCAAATCGAGTATTTTAAATTTATTTCTTCTTCTTCTTCGTCAGGCTCTACGACTTCCAGTGGAATATCTTGGCCTTCTCAACCAGTTTACGCCACTTCTTCCTATCTTGTGGAGTAGATTTCAAATCAAAAATCCCCATCTCTCTCAAATCCTCAATTACGTCATCCTCCCATCGATCCTTGGGTCTTCTCCTTGGTCTTGTTCCCTGTGGCTTCCAATTCAAAATATCATTCGGCAATCTTCCCTTTGGCATTCTTAGTGTATGTCCAAACCATTGTAATCTTTTAGATTTGATGAAACTTAAAATATTTTCTTTATTATTCTTGAGGTATAATTCGTCATTCCTTCTCAACCTCCAATTTCCATTTTCCTTTACGGGACCTAGCACTCTTCTAAATATTTTCCTCTCAAACGTTAATAGTCTTAATTTATCTGCTTCTTTTAGTACCCAGGTTTCAGCTCCATAACATATGATTGGTCTTATTATTGCTGTATATAATTTGAATTTAAATTTATTTGGTAATTTATAATATGTTAAAATGAGTTCGTCTTGTTTAAAACTAATAGCCATGATTCCTCTGTCACTTTTTTTATCAATGCATTATAAATAAAGTATTGCTATCATATCATGAAAGGTTATTTTTTTTTTGTTATATGTAACGTACTCATATATCTTGCTAGAGTTAATGTTTTGGAAATGTAATAGTACAAAAATAATTGAATGCTCATATTTTTCAAAGTAGTTGGATAACTCTGCTGATATTTATGCGTTCACATATACGCACCAACTTTTGCTCGTGTATTTTGTATAACTTAATGGAACTGTATCACTTTACATTTGTTTATTGTGCAATTTAATTCTCTTGCATTTGTTTTTTCTCGCGTGAGTTGGTAATAACGTTTTAACGTGTAATTCGGGTGCGTGTATTAATGCTCTACACACAGTTTATTTATGCCACCAAGCAATATGTTGTAATAATTATCAGGCAAAGTATTTTTATGTGAACACAAATTTATTGTTTCATTAACGCACATCCTTATTCATCAACATATTACAATATCGCTATCCTGAGCTAATGTTTTCCAATCATCTCCTATATAATCTACTTCCCTCTCAAATCATGGTTATTGTTATTCTCCCATCTCATTTTTGGTCTACCAACTGGGCGTTTTCCCTCTGGTTTTCTTACAAGAAGCTTCAATGCACCTCTCTCATTCTACATTCGTGCCACATGTCCTGTCCATCACAGTCTACGAGACTTAACTATTCTTGATCCATATTTGGTTCGTCTTCCGGGCTTATAGGCCGTGGTCTGGTTGTCTTCTTACTCGACGTTTCGTCTACTGCTGCGGTAGACATCATCAGGAGATACCGCATGCTTTCTGTGAACTCCTCAACAGTCGGCTCGGGATTTAGCTATAAACAGAGAGACAGTTTCCAACGACCAGCCAGTCTGCAGCCGACTGTTGAGGAGTTCACAGAAAGCACGCAGTATCTCCTGATGATGTCTACCGCAGCAGTAGACGAAACGTCGAGTAAGAAGACAACCAGACCACGGCCTATAAGCCCGGAAGACGAACCAAATATGGATCAAGATGCCGGCCGTGAAAGCCTACAATTATATATTAACTATTCTTATTACATCTGGCGTCTTATAAAGACCATGTAGTTCGATGTTATGTGTTAATCTCTCTTTATTCTCAAATACTCGTAATCTCCTCCCCTTCCTTTAAAGTAAGAGTCCATATTTCGCATACATATAATATAACTGGGAGAATAGCAGTTTTATACATTTTCAGTTTAACTTTTTTGACCAAGGACCAGAGTCCTTGTAATGCATAATAGCATGCATTCCCAGATTTAAGCCTATGTTTAATTTCTCTGTGCATCCCATTCCTATTTGTCTTCTTCTTCTTCTACTACAAGGTTTAGGCTATGCAGCCTGTTCCGGCGAAGTTAAAAGTGGAGTCCATCTTTTACGTGGTCGGCCAACATCTCTTGTTCCTCTGGGATTATACAGGAACGTTCTTTTTGGTATTCTTTCGTTGTTCATTCTCATTAAGTGTTCTGTCCATTTCTTATTATTTTCGCTGATTTTATCTTCAATTTTATATATATTTAATTCTTCTCGTATAGTTTCATTCCTTATTCTATCCGCTCTTGTGCATCCTTTCACATTACGTAAAAACAGCATTTCGCATTTCCGCAGTCTGTATCCTGCTTTTATCCCTTGATTTCATTATCCAATTTTCACTTCCATACAACAACAAAGGAACAGCCATTGTTTTATATAATTTAAGTTTCGTATCTTTCCTTGTTTTCCGACCTAAGGTTCTTTTTATGGTTCCACAAATAGCCTGGAATTTACTTACTTTATTTTCTATATCTTTATTTTCTCTATAAGTTATTCACATCCTAAATATTGGAAATGTGATATTTGTTCTATTATTTTGTTATCCAGTACAATTTTTGATCTAATTCCATATTTACCAATAAATGTCATTACTTTTGACTTATTTATTGATATTTTACAATTATATCTATTGGCTATTAATTTAAATTTATATGCTAACATTTGGAGCTCATTTTCAGATTCTGCTAAAAGTACAACATCGTCAGCGAATAATAAAGCATTTATTTTATCTTTATTATCGATTAATATTCCTATTCCTATTTGTAATTATTATAATTCATATTTTTACAATTTAACATTTTACTTGGAATAATTTACTCATTACTTTAAAATAATTCATTCCACTTATCGGTTTTTTTCATAGCCTTGAGAGGCCATTGGCGTAGGAGAACTTTAAGTCTCGCTTCTTTTTAGGTAATCGGTAGCTACTATATGTCAGCCCTAAGAAGAAGACCTTCTTTACTCCAAGTACATACATCTGGTATTCATTTATATTACAGTCTGAGTTGACTCTAGGGTCATGGTGTCGCCAGAAGGTTTAGGCAAGTTTAAATATTCTGAATACATCAAGATTTGACCATCGACCTTACAACATGCAGCGTATTGTCCTATCCAAATAAGATAAAGTGTATCCCAAAATTTGTTTTACTGTTATCAATATTTCTAATCCGAATTCTGGGTTTTCCCTGAAATGATATGAAGAGGAAATTCTATTATTTACTGAATGCAAATGTATTTCTTATGTCAGCATTGCAATGCATGATAATTGAAGTATAGTAAACTGATAATAATATTTTTTACATTGCCGCAAATATCTTTATTATTATTCAACGTGTTCACCACGTTGTCATTTCGGCATTCTGGTATTCTCTCCTGGCACGGCGTTATTATAACCCACTTCTGAGGTTGGGGGCCTGAAAAGCGGAGTTAGGCTCCCCGGATGATATGATACGTGATGTAGATGGTAATGATGCGCCTGGAGAGGCCTTCATCTTAAATTTTTTAATATGTTAATGATGATAATGAGGCGATTTTCGGGGACCGTTTGGGGCCTTAAAGTTCCTTGACATTTGTCTTACAGGTGAAGAAAAACTGTCCCGCTCTGTGACAAGGCACTACCTCGAGACCATAACGATGGACAGCTTGTGACATATAAAATTGATGTTTCAATAGTGGTTTAAATGCAGTTCTGTTTTTGCATGAATACATATATATATATATATATATATATATATATATATATATATAATCAAAAGTATAGGGACTCTCACCAACAACTCATATTAAAATTATCTTTCTCCTTGACACGCACTCAGGCACTAAATGTAAATGAGTAGATACAACAATTGCTTTTATGACAGACGTAAGGTAAACTTCCTTATAGGTATGTGAACATTTGTGGAATATTTAAAACAACAAAATGTTATGCCTGTTTTTGCAGTCGTCCTCAACAAATTGTATTTCTATAAAATATTCAGCTAGGCCTTTCGGAAATGGTTCCATTTTCAAAGCTGTTCATTGGGTACTGGTTGTGTTTAACGAATATATCGTATAGTTAGTTGATCTGGTGGGGCGTGTTATCGTTCAGCAGGTAATCGTTTCTTGTTTGCTTCATAATTTCTATTTCTTCTAAGATGTTTATTTTTCAGTTATTGTTTTCTCTGCGTCCCGCGCCGTAGCCGAGCGGTTAAGGTAGGAAGCCTTGGCGCAGAGCTACGGGACTTGCGCTGGTTCGAGTCTCCTTGGGGGAAGAAATTTTCTCATGGTATTTCGGTCAGTATGGGACCGGTGCCCACCCAGCATCGTGAGGCAATTGGGTAGCTACAATAAGTAGCGGCTCCAGGTTGAGGAACCAGCTATAACGGCTGGGGGACGCGACATGCTAACCACATGTCACCCCTACACTGGCTGTTGATCATCTATCTCTGTGATTGACACATGTGGATGTGAAGGGCCAGCAGCCGGCTGGTAAAAGGGCAACCGCTGAAAAGTGGAAAAGACCCTCAATCGGTTTTCTCTGCGCATTATTGAGAGGGTGTTTCTGTGTGTTGAACTGATAACTCGTATGTTTGTAACATGTTTAGCGAAACTTAATTTGCCTCCATTTTTTATGAAATCAGTAAAATGCTCGTTATATCTTATTTTAAAACTTCTGGTTGTACGTCCTATATAATTTTTTTACAACTATTGCATTTAAGTTTATATACTTCTTTGTTGTTTGTATATGCTGCTGTCTTCTATTTTACTTTGATATGTTGTTATGTCCGTCGCCGTGGCGTAGTCGGTAGAGTTCCTACCTTCCACTCCGGCGACCCGGGTTCGATTCCTGGCGGGGTACGGGATTTTAAATCTCCACCTTGGGTCTGGGTGTGTGTGTCCTGTCCTTGTGTCTATGTGAGAATTAAAGAAAGGTAAAACAAAAAGAGAAAAAGGTAAAAGAAGAAGGAAAACCAGTATAAACGAAAAAAAAGTTAAGTTTATTATTAAAAGCCGGACAGCTCATTCTTGCAGAATGTAAACAGAGAGAGCATTTAGTTGGTTGTTGGAGTCTGAAGCATGTCTATGAACCACACATTAATATCCCACAATTGTTCGTTTGTGTTGAGGATGGGACTCTTGACCAACCAGTCCTTACTTCAACGTTTGTCTTCAAGCATCTCGTTGTAGAATGTTCTTTTATGGTATGAAGGATTATCATTCTGATACAAACAATGATCAATAGGGCCCGGATTTTGAGAAATGTCATCTTTTTTACGAGTTGTAAGAGACGATGCAGATTAATAATTAAGTGCATTGTGCAATAAATATGTTAGATATATGAATTTTTTATCGGTCATTAAAATTCATTTTTTCCACATTTTTCTGATAAAGTCATTTTACAAATTTTATTTGTAATTTTAGGTCATTTTATTTAGTTTTCGTACTTTTATACGTCAATTTTTAAATAATCTATGGTTATATGTTCATTGGAAAAGTCAATTGAGTTAATGAATAGTGCTGAAAATTGTATAAACAAAGTAAATGGACGGTTGGGGAAGCAGTTAGAAATTGAAATTTGTGTTAGATACAAATACATAATATATGTGAACAATATAATCTCAAAATATCCATAGAAAAAACTAAAGTAATGGCATTCCAAGGGAAAAATCAAATCAGTCCAAAATGGTAATAGAAAACGAAATCATAGAACAGGTGAACCATCTCAATTATCTAGGATGTGACATTTCATTTAATTATGATAATGATATAAATAATAAAATAGCATAATTCCAGGGAATATGTGGTACGATAAAAGATCACTAAATAACAAAACAACAAGAGAGACCCAATTGAAATTTTATAAAACGCTGGCAGTACCGGTACTGCTCTATGGTTCAGAAGCCTGGATACATAAAAAAACAAGATCTAAGTAAGATAACGGCGGCAGAAATGAAATTTTTGAGATCTGTTAAAGGGTGCACTAAGGAAGACAGAATCAAGAACACAGAAATAAGACAGGAACTTGATTTGCAATAACTGATAAAATAGATACATATAGGCAAAAATGGAAGCAACACATAGACAGAATGAATGAAGATAGATATCCAAAACAAATAGCAAAATATAAACCTAAAGGCACCCGAGATGTAGGCAGACCTAGAAAGAGATGGGCTGAAGTCGCAACGGGTCAACAGACCTAATCCATGAATGCAGATGATGATGATAAAAATTAAGGATTTCAGACAATGCGTATTTTGCTAGGTAAAGCATTCAGGATGGATATTTTTGACGAATATTTAATAGCCAGTGCCATAGGCACCCATTACATTTGTGGAAGTAGAGAGAAGTTTCTTCAAGTATAAAACAGTGTTAGCTGAACAACCGCCGATCCTTCACTGTTGATAACTTAAGGATCATTATGATGGTGTATTGCAATGTCAACTAAGGTATGTTTAGTTAATACCTTTTCATATTAGTTTAATAGAAATGAAATTGACCTAATGATAATTATTACATTTTTAATTATTTTATGGAGATTCTCAAAGAATTACACACAGAATCAGTTATGGAATATGTACAAAAGTACAGAAACAACTGGAAATCTCACTAACGAAGAATGAGCAGAACAAGAATACCACGTTAGATCTTAAATTACCAGCCACTAGGTAAGAGATCTCTGGGCAGACCCTTCAAACGTTGGATTGAGACCGTAACAAATCACTAGGTCTGTCACATGAAAGGAAGAAGAAGAAGAATTATTTTATGTTACTACTAAGAACTCTTACCTTAAGGGAGGAAAGGAGATTACGAGTATTCGAGAATAAAGTACTTAGGAAAATGTTTGGACCAAAGAGAGATGAACAGACAGGTGAATGGAGAAGACTACATAACAATGAACTACATGGTCTTTATAGAAAGTCAGATATAATAAGAACAGTTAAGTCTCGTAGACTGCGATGGGCAGAACATATTGCACGTATGGGGAATGAAAGACTTGCATGGAAGCTTCTTGTAGGAAAGTCAGAGGGAAAACGTCCAGTTGGTAGACCAAGAATGAGGTGGGAGAATAACTAACTATGATTTGAGGGAAGTAGATTATACAGGGAATTATTGGAAAGTATTAGCTCAGGATAGGGATGTATGGAGAGCTTATGTCCGCGCTGCCATGAACCTACGGGTTCGATAGTGCCAGTGAGTAAGTAAGTAAGTACTACTAAGAACATAAATTGTTTTAGAACAGTTACCCAATAAATAATCATTATTTGTCTTGGACTATTTCTAATTACTTTTATTTATATACAGAATTTTAATGTTTACACATATTTCTGTGCCTAAAGTTTTATTTTTCTTCTCCACTCGTCTCTTCATCCAATCCATGTCCTCCAGCCCTCTTGATCTCATTTCAGTTATTTCCTGCATCCACGAGTTTCGAGGTCTTCCTCTCATCCTTCTTCCGGTGGACACCATTCCAATGTTTTCCTGGGTAATCTTTCTTGTTGCATTCGTTGTACGTGCCCATACAGATTTAATTGCTTACCCAATAAATAATCATTATTTGTCTTGGACTATTTCTAATTAATAAATAATAATTATTAATTAGTTAATTACTACGAAATTAATTATTTTCGTTAGATCATTTCTTTACAGTTTTAGGTCATTTTAAGACAAATTTAAGGGAATACTATTATAGGTCATTTTTTAAACATTTTAAAGTCATAAAGAACCGGGCCCTAATGATCAGTAAGCATTCCTTTAAAGTCTATATCTAACTATCTACCTATAATGGCATAACCCAATTTTGAGCCCTAGCCTTTCTTTTGTTAGGAGTTACTAGACCAAGTTAATTTCATCATCATCATCTTCATGGTAGGCCGTCGGCCTGTTTCGCTCTCAGAATTCATCTTCCCATCGGCTTCTAAGACGTCCCACATCTTTATAGCCTTGATATTGGTACAACAGTGCTGCGGCCGGCTATTCCTCTGAGAGATACGGGTAATATATTTTTTTTACTTGGGTGGGCTACCAACCCGTCCGCAAAACCCCCTTCCAGGAGGACCAGGTGATTTGTGATCAAGGTTTTCTTCCTCTAGAGCAGGTACCTTTACATGGATAAAAAGACTGCTCTTCGCTTTTGCTGGTTTTCTCTTCCGTCTTCTCTGCCGTTGAGAACATATTCTTCTTCCGCCTCTAAAGTCAGAAATTCCCGCGTTGGAACTAGTTCGCTTCCCTTCACCAGGTGGCAAGCTAGCAAAAGCCAGACTTCCCAAACTTGGTCGTCTGGTTCATTAGGTACTGAACCCCTCCACCACGTCAAGGTGTTGTCCGCGGGGGGTACCAAGTTAATGTATTTACCTAATTTGCCCACAGATGTCATGAATGGCATGCTGTCAACATATCAACTCAATGCGACATCTAGCAGGCAACTAAGATATTACTGGGATGTTGAGATAGGTAAATTTTGCTTAGAGGCCTTTTTATTCAGGCTTAAGGATATTTTACGAGCCTGAAAATCTCGTAAAAGATTCTTAAGATAAGCAGTACAAATCCATTCAGAATACCTTTATAGCTCTTGGCGTTTGGACTGTCTTCAGCTTTACTAGAATACTAATTAGTCAGGAATTGGGACAGGAAGTAAATATCAATAAATCGAAATACATGTTCACACACACAAATAAATTACCGGTATATAATGGAAATGGACACAAATGAGGGAAATTTTGAAGAAATGGCTGAATTCAAATACATATTATAGGAATAAGATGCACAAAGAAATTAAACATGTGCTCAATTCTGGAAATGTATGATATTATGCATTACAGGGACTCTTGTCATATCAACTTCTCTCAGAGAATGTTAGACTGAAAATCTATAAAACTATTATTCTCCCAGTTCAGTAGCAGTTTTTCAGATGAAGTGAGTGAAGTACCATTTGACCTATAAGTTATTCTTATTATATAACAGTATAATTATTTTATTTTATTATTTGTATATTATCGGCCGCGGTGGACTAGTGTTTATGCTCCTTGCTTCTGGTCCCGAGGGTCGCGGGTTCAAACCCGACCGGAGTCGATGGATTTTTTTTTTTAGGACGGAAAAATCCAAGGAGCAAGTCCTCCGGAAGGGACTTTAAGCCGTGGGTCCCGATTCTGAAGATATTCAGGCTCGTAAAAAATCCTTAAGCCTGAATGAAAAGGCCTCTAAGCAAAATTTACTGAATTTCCCCGTCCTAGTACTGCCTTGGTTTCCTAGATGTCAGTATGAGGCGGAACGCTGACCACGGACCACTCAAAAATGACATCTATACGAAAACAAGTGTAACTAAATTAGAATGGTTCAAATATTTCCCTGTGGGGGAGAGCGCCTAAATCTCTGTAACGGGAAAACATGGGCTTACAATACAATAGAATACAATATTATCTTCCTCTGGCAAATGAATGTCTATTGTACGCCAGCTTCTTAATAACAGTATCTGCCGATAGTTCACATTGTGTCCGCTAGAGCGTTCCTACCACAGTGAACTGAACTAAAATTTAATGGGTTATATTTATACAGGGTGGACCGCTCGAATGGACCTAATTTCAATTGCTTGTTACTGGCAAACGGTTGAAGATAGAAACTTAAAACAACGTTCATATTACAGAAAAACTCACCAAGTTTTGATATCCAGATCACCACATCTCTATATGAGCCCCAGCAGTCACTGTCACGATATCAAAGCGATGAACAATTTCTTGCCAAGTACGTTGGAGTATGTCTTCTGGAATGTCTCAATAGCCTCTATGATGCGCTCACGAAGATCACGAAGGTCTTTGACTGGGGTGGTGTAAACTTTATCTTTGACATAGCCCCAGAGAAAGAAATCCAGTGGTGTTAAATCGGGAGATCTCGGGGGCCACGCGATTGGTCCTCCCCTACCATCCAACGGCCAGGGAAAATGTTGTCCAAAGTCGTACGAACTTCATTGGACCAGTGGGGGGAGCACCATCTTGCTGGAAAACGATGTTAGGCTGCAGTTGTTCAATTTGTGGAAAGAAGAACTGCTCCAGCATGTCAAGATATGTGGTACCACGAACAGTTTTTTTCGGCGAAGAAAAACGGTCCAATGACCTTATTATGTGACAAACTGCACCAAACATTCATCTTCGGACTATCACGAACATGCTCTTGAATAGCGTGAGGATTTCTCCGATCCCCAGATCCGCACATTATGCCGGTTTACCTTGCCTGACAAATGGAAAGTGGCTTCGTCCGAGAAGAAAATCTTGGTCATGAAGTCAGGATCAGCGCCGAGACGGTCCAGCATCGTATTGGCGAATTCCACTCGTTTCGGCATGTCATTCGGCTCCAGACGTTGCACTAACTGCACTTTATATGCGTGCAGTTTGAGGCGTTTGTGGACAATCCGTTGTAATGTCGATTTTGGTATTTGAAGTTCCCGCGAAGCTCTTCTTAATGACTTCCGGGGGCTTCGCTCAAATGCGGCTTGAACATTTGCTACCATTTCATCGGATGCTCTGCGACCACCACCATGCTTCTTCAACACAGATCCTGTAGCTAATAATGTATCACGCCACTTCTTTATGCTTCTAGCAGTTGGAGCATCACGGTTAAACACACGCCGGAACTCCCTTTGAACTCTAATGATTGATTTAAACTCCGCATACCACAAAACAGCTTGCGCTTTCATCTGCGGAGTCGCCATTTTCACAAACAATTAAATCTAAGAACGAGAAACGTATCTTTGTGCCATCTACCGACAGGATTCGAAACTTGGTGAGTTTTTCTGTACTATGAACGTTGTTTTAAGTTTCTATCTTCAACCGTTTGCCAGTAACAAGCAATTGAAATTAGGTCCATTCGAGCGGTCCACCCTGTATATTTGACACTTAACTTCGGGATAAAAAAAATGCCTTCTCACGGTTGCTATGGCAACCGTAACGTCAACAGATATTAAGGATTTCCAGACCATAGAGAACCGGTTCTAGGCTTCTAAAATTCTCATTGGGGGGATTAAGACGTGATGTACGTTTTAGCAAAACACGTCAGCGCTTAAATTGGATCTGTGTTTGACAATAAGAGTGTTTTGGTTTAGTACGTTGTCTTCAATTGGCGCCACAGTATCTACATTTCAGATTTCGCTTTAGTTTGACTCAATGGTGAGCATTTTTATAGTCTCGCGGCATAGAAAGCCAAAGTTCCTTGGTTCAACCCACAGTCTGAGCATATATTTTTCTCTTCAAATATAATTTGTACCTAAATTACTTTAATTTCTTAAAACACAAATAGCATATCACGTCTCATTACACTACATTACTACCAAGTCAAACACAATATCCATTTTAAAAATTATTGGGTTGAACAATTTACTTGCTCCTGGCGCGACAGGCCTAGAAGACCCTTAGCCTACCAGCCGGCTGCTGGACTCACATCCACATGTAACAGCCAGTGCAGGGGTGACGTGTGGTCAGCATGTCGAGTCCCCCAGCCGTTATAGCTGGTTTTCTCAACCTGGAGCCGCTATATATTGTAGCTACCCAAATGCACCGGTCCCATACTGGCCGAAATACCATGAGAAATTGTCTTCCCCCATGGAGACTCGAACCAGCGCAAGTCCAGTAGCCCTGTGCCAAGGCTTCCTGCCTTAACCACTCGGCTACGGCGCGGGACGGGTTGAACAATACTCATGTAGTGTGACATTACGAAAACTCTTTAGTTTGACATGTGTTTTGTTTAGTATTAGTCGTTCAAAATATCTCTGCAGGTGGAAGAATTGCGAAGCTTTCTTTGTTGCTACACGTGACGTCATCTAAGGCAGTGTTCACTGTCAGCGTCCCACGTCCCGTCCCCCTTAGCACTCATAGATAGCAGCGTCACGTGGTCTATTCCTGCATAAACACGACTGCAGTGCCCTCCGTCAACAACTGCGCTTACTCCTTGAACGGGTAATAATACATTTGGTGTCTGGAATAAACAAGGGTTTTATGACTTTCAAAATGTGACGCGTGCTTTAAATAAGCATAACGATTCTGGAGAACATTTGAAGTGACATTTGCAGTTTCGAAAAAAAAATCGTAATATAATCGCAGATGCTCTAAGTGAAAATGCAAGACTGTGTACTCTTCGATTTAATGAATGTGTGTCTTCGATTTAATGAATGTGTTTCTTCGATTTAATGAATGTGTGTCTTGAGGCTAGTCATTAGGGCTGTACTATATTTAAATATGTCATCATAACATCACTTCGCCTATTTTTTCATCCACTAGCCGCCACTGTTCCAATTATATTATATGGATGTGAAACAGGGACTCTTACTTTAAGGGAGGAGAAAATATTACGAGTATTTGAAAATCAAATTCTCAGGAAACAGGCAGGGGAATGGAGAAAACTACTTAATAGTGAGGTACGTAATGTGAATATGAAACCACATGTATAACAACAGTTAAGTAGTGTAGACTGCAATGGCAGGACATGTGGCACGAATGGGGAATGAAAGAGAGTTGGTAGACCAATAATGAGGTAGGAGAATAACATTAACCATGATTGAGGGAAGTAGATTATACAAGAGATGATTGGAAAACATTAGCTCAGGATAGGTTGTAGAGAGAGCTTATATCCGCGCGGCCATGAACCCACGGACTCGATAGTTCCAGTGAGTTAGTAACCCAATGCTTCCCACTAGCGATCTATTTCACTGTATGATCTGACGACAGTGGCGTGCAGATTTTCATGTAGTGTCAGTTCGTTTATTCTCCTGAGTTGCACAGTATGCAATAAGGATGAGGTCATATTCCTATTCTATGTAGATGATGTCCCAAAAAGTTGTGGTTTGTTGCAAGACGAAAAGTAGAGACCGCTGTACTCCTCGGTTGTTCTGAAGTGTGTGCATATATTTCAACCTTCCATTGTTTCTGTCTGAGCGTATTGTTGAAGCTTTGTTTCATTGTTCTATTTAGCTCTAGTTTTACTGTATGAAAGGAGGTTTCTGTCTGGAAAGTGTGTAGGACTTTCGCACCTTTTTTGGCCACTTTGTCTGTCTGCTCTTTGACTTGAATGTCACATTGATCCGTGATACATTGTAATGTAATATTTTTGTTACATGTTACGCCATCTGGACGGGTTAAAGTTAAAGTGATGTAAACCATTTTCGCCAGCAGTGAAATTGTAACCATTATAATGCATTGTACAAGTTTAATATTAAATTCAAACCTCTAGGTTCAATCTGGATCCGTGCAACACCCCTAAATTGATAACATTACAATATTGTTTTCTGGAATCCGTTACAGTACAATTTTTTATGTTAATTTCTGAAAAAAAAATGACAACACACCACCTAAATTTCAGTCTTCCATTTCTTTACAAAGTCTTCTTCTTCTTTAGTAGGCGACTACAACCTCATTGAAGTTTTGGCCATCTCAACAATTTTTCTCCACCTAGATCAGGGCCGTCCAAACTACGGCCGCGGGCCAGATACGGCCCTCCATCGCTTTCTTCCCGGCCCTGTAGCATTCTAATAAATTAAAATATGCCTATAATATTAGGTCATCGGTAATGGAACAAGAATTGTTGAATATGTTATAACGACATAACAAGAAAAGTAGAAAATCAACACACGGTTATAATAATAATAATAATAATAATAATAATAATAATAATAATAATAATAATAACAAACAATAAAATTGTATGATCATGTAAAAAGAATAACACAAGACAGATCCCCAAGAAGAATACAATAATGGGTACCACTTGGTTAAAGAAATAGAGGACGCTCAAAAATAACGTGGATTGGTGGTATTTTGAGTATCGTGAGAGAAGAGGGATTGAACGATGGAGATTAGAATGATAGAGATATGGAGGAGAATGACAGTGGATTAATTGGGTGCAGGAAGATGTGAAACCTACTAAATAAATTAATAATAATAATAATAATAATAATAATAATAATAATAAATTCACAACAGCTATAACAGGGACTATGGCCCGCACAATCTTAATGTTACTTCCATTTGGCCCGCGACACAAATAACTTTGGGCCGCTCTGACCTAGATCTATCCTGGCCAATTTCCAATTTTCATTTCTAATATATCTTTTATAAAATCATCCTGCGATCTCTTTACAAAGTCTTTATTCGAAATAAAATCAACGAAATCCAATTTTATAATTTTATATTAACTACTAGCTAATGCCCGACGAGCGCTGCTACGTCTATAAAATAAATGAAATGTGATTTTTAAATATTCTTTTCAGATTATTTCCTACAGTTAAAGTTTTTACAGCATAATAGCAGCTAAACTCGTACCTGAAAATGTGTGTACACAAAGTTATAAATTTGGATGAACCAAACTTAAGTGTCACTGAGATGAGTGATTGAAATCTAAGATTTTTTGACAGTTCCAAGAAATGATGTCATTAAACCATGACCGAACTATACCTGGTTTCTTTCATGTACCCTTCATATAATGATTTACAGCAGATCTCAGTTGTCTGTACAGGTAACTAACAAACCTGGGTTAAGGGCCAGAGAACCATGGGCAAACAAGAAGATATTACTTCAATTTTGAATAACATATTTAATTTATGCACCCAAAAGTATACATTTACACTGACAATTTTATAGCAATTTTTTTTTCAATAGCCATTTCTCAAAGTGTAACAATTATTTTTTTACTCCGTTTCTCCATCACGTGTTTATACAGCCTCGTATCGCAGGAACAGTTATCTTTTACACTCAACAATGGCGTCAACATAATGAATTTACATTATGTTGTTTCATATAATGTTAAATATTTTCTTTGGTCAATGCCACCAGGTTATCTTTTATGACATTTCTGGCTTTCTCCCCTGACATTGGCGGAATTCTAATCCATTTCTTAGGTTGGAGCACCTGGCGGAATTACGTTACCCTGATCATGTGATATAAGTTGTAGAAAATTGAGATATTCAATTAATATCTGAATTATTAAATGAAAATGTATGTTGCCATATATATATATATATATATATATATATATAGGGATTTTGGAGGTAAAGTAGTCTTTCCATTTCCAGTAATCATAATAATAATAATAATAATAATAATAATAATAATAATAATAATAATAATAATAATAATAATAATTTGTAGCAATGATTTAGTGTGTATATTTGTTGACTTAATAATAACAAATGCATATCTTTACATACAAAATTACGACACTATAACACTGTAATTAAACCAGAGTGCCTCTATGGAGCAGAAACATTAATTTTGAACAGAAAATATAGTGAAAAAAGAATGCAAAATTATGAGAAAAGTTTTAAGTCCACAAGTCATAGGTGAAGCATTGAGATTCAGAAGTAAAAAGGAAATACAAATATATACAGACATTCATAGTGATATTAGAAAACGAAGGTTAAAATTTTGTGGCAATATTAAACGAATGAACACGTCCCGTCCCCCTTAGCACTCATAGATAGCAGCGTCACGTGGTCTATTCCTGCATAAACACGACTGCAGTGCCCTCCGTCAACAACTGCCTGTCACAGGGAAACAACAGCTTCTAGCGCTCGCCACTGAAGATGCCCTCCGCAGTTGAGGGAGAAACGTCTGGAAGAAACTGAGTAACACTAAGAAATTGGGACTGGAAGTAAATATCAGTAAAACTAAATATATGGTCACACATAAAAATGCATTATATAATGGAAATGGACAGCTAATGAAAAAATGAGGGAAATTTTGAGGAAGTGGCTGAATTCAAATACCTAGGAACAATAATCACAAACAGGAATGAGATGCACAAACAAATTAAACTTAGGCTCAATTCTGGAAATGCATGTTATTATGCATCACAGAGACTCTTGACTTCCCAACTCCTTTCAAAAAACGTTAAACTGAAAATATATAAAACTATTATTCTACCAGTTATATTATATGGGTGCGAAACATAGACTCTTACTTTAAGGCAGGAAAGGAGATTACGAGTATTTGAGAATAAAGTTCTTAGGAAAACCTACGTCAGAACTATAATGGATGATCGGAATTTGGAAGAGGGAGATTGGAATGATAGAGATAAATGGAAACTGAAGACGGCAAACCTATAAGTGGGGAAAGCCGAAGAAGAAGAAGAAGAAGAAGAAGAAGGAAAATTTTTGGACCAAAGAGAGATGAACAGACAGGTGAATGGAGAAGACTGCATAACAGTGAATTACATGGTATTTATAGGAAGCCAGATATAATGAGAACAGTTAAATCTCGTAGACTGCGGTGGACAGGACATGTGGCACGAATGGGGAATGAAAGACGTGCATTGAAGATTATTGTAGGAAAACCAGAGGGAAAACGCCCAGTTGGTAGACCAAGAATGAGGTGGGAGAATAACATTAACTATGATTTGAGGGAAGTAGATTATACAGGGGATGATTGGAAAACATATGCTCAGGATAGGGATATGTGGAGAGCTTATGTCCGCGCTGCCATGAACCTACGGGATCGATTGTGCCAGTCAGTTAGTTAGTTAGTAGGCCTTTCGGGACTAGTCACAAAATACTCACCACAGAGGGAGTCCGATGTTTCAGGGTCCCCTTCCGAGGGTTATACTGCAATCAAACTTGCTTGAAACTAAGTGCGAATAATTATGTGAAATACCACCAAGTCAGTGCTTCAACGAGGATCAACAAGTACGGACCTAATGCATTCTGCTGATGATGGGACTAGTTCCGAAAGGCCTACAGAGTTTTAAAAGAACTTAAGTTGAGGAGACGGACCTACAAGGTGCATTATATTACTATTATAAAATTGTTTGAAAAATATACGTATTGATGCGCCAGGGAGCTTACTTCTCACAACAAGATGACACGTGTTCGATTACAGGCAGACAAAAATAAATTCGATTGGTCTTAATACCCGCTTAGCCTCCTAAAATCCTGATTAGTTTTATGATTAGAGCTAGGAATTATACGAAATTGCATGTCTTACTATTCGTCAGAGAGCACTCTGACAATTAATCTTTACATTTTATGGTGTGCAGAATTAAATAGAACAAAAAAATCAATATAATATTTTAGCAAAAGTCCACTGCTGTGGTCTCGAGGTAGCGTGCTGCCTTGTCACGCAGCGGGCCTTGGTTCGATCCCCGGTCGGGACAGTTTTTCTGGGTGAGGTTTTTATCGGGGTTTTTCCTCACCTGTAAGACAAATGTCAGGAAAGCTTTAAGGCCCAAACGGTCCCCGAAATCATATGGTCATCGCAATCATCATCATTCATATTCATCTAAGGTTAAGCTTAGGATTAGGGACTCTCCTGGCGCACCATTATCAACATCACCCATCATATCATCGGGGCAATGTAACCCCGCCTTCCCGGCGCCCCAACCTACGAAGTGGGTTACAAGTACGCCATGTCAGGAGAGAAACCAGGAATGTCGAAAGACAAACCTGGGGCATTTGAAATATATATATATATATGATATGAAAAGAAAAATGAATGCTTGAGTCGGGATTTGAACTCGAGTCTCTAAAGTCTGTACCTTTAGCGCTCTAACCAACTGAGCTACCCAAGAATTCCATTTCAAACATACAATTTTCTTATACATGTAGTATTCTCAATTCACACAAGAGGGAGAGTATGTTTGAATTGGAATTCTTGGGTAGCTCAGTTGGTTAGAGCGCTAAAGGTACAGACTTTAGAGACTCGAGTTCAAATCCCGACTCAAGCATTCATTTTTCTTTTCATATCATATTTGCCTTCATTGCCAAATGTCAAAAAAATATATTTATAATATCTATATATTAGCAAAATGTTCATATTTAGTGAATATTTAATACTCCAGATTATTAACATTTCAATGTATTTTTTTTTTTTCCATAAACGTTTAGGATTTATTTACAAATATCTTTGAAGTGACTGTATGTCATTTCTTTTTTCACATTGACAAACGAAAATTCCTCAATATTCCTTCCTGGACAAGATGAACACATTTGATAACAGGAAGTAATTGAATGAGGGGGCAGGGAAAATGGTCACATATAGAAATACATTATATAATGGAAATGGACAGCTAATTGAGGAAGTGACTGAATTCAAATACCTAGGAACAATAATCACAATTAGGAATGAGATACAGACAGCAGAAATGCTAGTCGCAGAACCAAGTGCATTAGAGGTTGAAATGGCGATTGAAAAATTGAAGATTTGTAAAGCATCAGGTTTAGATGAGATCCCAGCAGAACTGATAAAATCAGGGGGAGAAAAATTGATGGACAAGATTCGCTGGTTGCTTTGTATGATTTGGGAAAAAGAAGCCCTTCCAGATGAATGGAAAGAATCAGTTATCGTACCAATTTATAAGAAAGGGGCATCTCATTATTTTCAACATCGTACAAAATTCTAACAAATATATTAGTAAGCAGACTTACTCCCTATATTGATGACATTCTAGGAGATCATCAATCTGTATTTAGAAGAAACAGGTCAACAACAGATCAGATTTTTAGTATAAGACAGATTTTACAAAATAAATTGGAATATAATGGTACTGCACATCAACTATAGGTAGACTTAAAAAAAGCATATGATTCGATTAAGAGGGTGAAGTTATATAGTATCCTGCTGGAGTTCGGAATTCCTAAAAAGTTAGTTAGATATACGAATGTGTCTAAATGGCACAAAGGGTGCGTGTAGGCAAACAGATTTCGGACACTTTTGAAATCCAGAATGGGTTGAAGCAAGGAGATGCACTATCTCCTCTGCTATTTAATTTTGTACTAGAGCATGCCATTAAATCTTTAGAGAATGAGGAATGTTTACGACTCAATGACATGAATAAGCTGTTAGTTTATGCTGATGATGTAGTACTATTGGCCGATAGCGAGGAGAAACTAAAGGACAACACGCACACGCTATTAGGTAAGACTAAAAAATTAGGACACTAAGTAAATATCAATAAACTAAATATATGGCCACACGTAGAAATACATTATATAATGTAAATGGACAACTAATAACAAATGAGGGAAATTTTGAGGAAGTGACTGAATTCAAATACTTAGGAACAATAATCACAAATAGGAATGAGATGCACGAAGATATTAAACATAGGCTCAATTCTGGAAATGCGTGCTATTATGCATTACAGAGACTCTTGACTTCAAAACTCCTTTCAAAAAACGTAAAAATGAAAATATATAGAACTATTATTTTACCAGTTATATTATATGGGTGCGAAACATGCACTCTTACTTTAAGTGAGGAAAGGAGATTACGTGTATTTGAAAATAAAGTTCTTAGAAAAATTTTTGGACCAAAGAGAGATGAACAGACAGGTGAATGGAGAAGACTACATAATAATAATAAACTACATAGACCTTACAGGAAGCCAGATATGATAAGAAGAGTTAAGTCTCGTAGACTACGATGGGCAGGACATGTGGCACGAATGCAGAATGAAAGACGTGCATGGAAGCTTCGTGTAGGAAAACCAGAGGGAAAACCCCCAGTTGGTAGACCAGGAATGAGATGGGAGAATAACATTAACTATGATTTGACGGAAGTAGATTATACAGGGAATGATTGGAAAACATTAGCTCAGGATAGGGATGTATGGAGAGCTTATGTCTGCGCGGCCATGAACCTACGAAACACGGACTCTTACTTTAAGGGAGGAAAGTTGATTACGAGTATTTGGGAATAAAGTTCTTAGGAACATTTTTGGACCAAAGAGAGATGAACAGACAGGTGAATGGAGATGACTTCATAATAATGAACTACATGGTCCTTATAGGAAGCCAGATATAATAAGAACAGTTATGTCTCGTAGACTGCGATGTGCAGGACATGTTGCACGTATCGGGAATGACAGACGTGTATGGAAGCTTCTTGTAGGAAAACCAGAGGGAAAACTTCTAGTTGGTAGACCAAGAATGAGGTGGGATAATAACATTGACTATGATTTGAGGGAAGTAGATTATACAGGGAATGACTTGAAAGCATTACCTCAGGATAGGGATGTATTGAGAGCTTATGTCCGCGCGGCCGTGGACCTATGGGTTCGATAGTGCCAGTGAGTTAGTAAGTAATTCATTCTTCTACACCTGACGGTTTTGCCTCTGGGTCAGTTTATTCTTTATAACATCCTCTCTCTCTCTCTCTCTCTCTCTCTCTCTCTCTCTCTCTCTCTCTCTCTCCTCTCCTCTCTCTCTCTCTCTCCTCTCTATATATATATATATATATATATATATATATATGTGTGTGTGTGTGTATATATATATATATATATATATATATGTGTGTGTGTATATATATATATCCACAGTGTTCACCGCTGCCTTGTCACGCAGCGGGTTCGATCCCCGGTCGGGGCAGTTTTTCTGGGTGAGGTTTTTCCTCACCTGTAAGACAAATGTCAGGAAACCTTTAAGGCCCAAACAGTCCCCGAAATCATATGGCCATCATCCTTATCACTATCATCATCATCCTTCACCGGTGTGGAAAGCAACGGGAAGCTATCACACCTACACAATTCCCTAGTAAAGCTGCAAGCATAGCATGAAAAATGCTATGATTGCAGTGAAGGACCTGCCTTCGGGCAGAATTACTATGGATGGATGTCCACAGTAATTCTGCCGGAAGGCAGGTCCTTCACTGCAATCATAGCATTTTCATGCTATGCTTGCAGCTTTACTAGGGAATTGTGTAGGTGTGGTAGCTTCCCGTTGCTTTCCACACCGGTGAAGGATGATGATGATAATGATAAGGATGATGGCCATATGATTTCGGGGACCGTTTGGGCCTTAAAGTTTTCCTGACATTTGTCTTACAGGTGAGGAAAAACCCCGATAAAAACCTCACCCAGAAAAACTGCCCCGACCGGGGATCGAACCCGGGCCCGCTGCGTGACAAAGCAGCACGCTACCTCGAGACCACAGCGGTGGACATATATATATATATATATATATATATATATATATTTATTTATATTGACTATTTAACTCATGCCCCAAATGGGAGTCAATGACCAATCACATTTCAATGATTTTTTGTTTACAACCAATCACAGTCGTGTTTCGCCTAGAATTTACCAACTAAAGTTTATCATAATAAAGAAAGCACCTCCTTTTTAACATTCTTAATAGGTCATAGCATTATTTTGCAATGACTTACTCGCAAAGAAATACTGCTACCAGTTTTGTATATATAGTGCATGAATGTCAACACATAGCGCATGCGGAATTTAATATAAACACATTTGTAATGATCAAAAATATTATTGATATAACAAATAAAAGAACAAGAAGAATAAATCGATTAATATTTAAAACAATTGATTATACCAGCAAAAAAAGAAACCATTATTTGCACTTTCTTCTTCTTCTTCTTCCTTCCAAGTATTAGGCCAAGGCCTGTTACGATCCTATAGAAAATTTTCCCTCCAGCGTTTGAGGGAAATTCTCGTATAAAATGTATTTTTCCCAGGTAATGACATTCCAGAAAAATATAATTGTCATATTTGCATCACAGGACATCAGAAGTGAATTAATATACAGTTTGATGTTTCATTTTTTCTCCACTGGAGTGCATTATTACAATATTGCGTTCCTTTGGCAATAAATAATATGATCTGGTTGCAGTGATGAAAAAAAAAAGCAAATGAAGCGTACCAATTGTTTCTTATTTGTTTTGAAACATCGCCGTTTTCATTAAATATATAAATATTTTAAAATAACTATATTTAATAAATGATTTGTGAGTAAACAGCTTAATTTTATTCGTTTAATAGTCCTAACAAATACCAATCTTGATTTCCAAATTCTCTAGATAAATTGGAAATCATTCGTGGCATTACTTATGAAAAGTTATTTGAATTAGGTAAACGATCCAGAAATAAGACATCAAACTTTCCCATTTTATACGATCCAGCATAAAATATACGCAAAAAATACGACTTTAATTACTGAACATCTTAAATAAGATAGTATTTAATTATACGTATTACTAGAATTAATAAAGTTAGTGTTGCGTCAAATTCCACATTAAATATAAGGGTTTTACTGGTAAAGACTGTACACTTCTCTCTTAAATTACATATTGTTCTTTTGTGTGAAGAGGGTTTAATGAGAATATTCTAGAGGGATGATGAGAGTCAGGGGAATGTCCAGTTGTCTCGCTGATTCATCCCCAATACGCAGAATCCACCCTGTGTCATCCCAAATACCACTAGTCGGTCGTGACGTCATTAATTATTCTGCACCTTCACTTGTTATTTAATTAAAACAGAAGACTGTCACATTTTGTTTTAACATTTCATCTATGCACTATACATACATACATACATACATACATACATAATGCAATATATAAATACACACAGTCCAACTGACCTTATTGTGGCCCGTAAAGAACAAAATATTGAAATTTTTCGCCATTACATGATTTTATGAGGGCACACGTAGCGTAGTGGATTAAAGCAATACATATTACCCATCCAAGTGTTTTGTGCAGGCGGAAAGTATGTTAACTAACAAACTCTCTCTTCCTTACTATGTTGCCACTTCTTGTCCTTTGTATTATGTTGTTTGATTGACAGGTAGAGAGCTGACAAATACTATGTATTTTAATGACCCGTCGTTCTGCGCGGCCCAGTGGCAGAATGACTAACTTGACAACCCTGTTACTTTTGGAGTTACGTCTAGGAATGAGCTGTTCCTTCCTTGCCCTTCTCTGTTGCTACTTGTGATTTATTGTGAGGCTGGTAACAGAGAGACGACAAATACTGTGATTTTAAATGATCCGACCGCTTGAGCGTTCAATGCTTAAATGACTAATTTGACAACCATGTTAAGATCTTTCACACGTGTTTAGAGATTCTCCCCTCACATTTGAAGTTGAAAAATTTCAATACGTGATCGGATGTACAGTTCTCTCCAACATCCCTTCCACAGATTCAGTAGATCGGCGACACTAGCGCTAAAACTCTTCCCCTCCGCCCGTGAACAGTTAACTTGGATGTGTAATACGTTATTAACTGGAAGGTTGCGGATTTGATTTCCGATGGGTTTAGGATTTTTAAACTGGCCTAAACCTACGGGCGGCACCCCCCTAACAGAAATGAGTACCAGATACATGTTCTGGGGTGTAAAATGGCTGTCAAGTAATCATCACAACTCCATTGCCATATCGTTCCGATTGTCTAGAAACCTTCTAGTTCTCGAAGGGTTTCTTAAAGCTTCTATTGGGATCATTTTACTTTACAGTGCCCTCAAACATATTTTGTTATATCCGGTGCTCTTTTTCTGGGAAACTAGGTGAAGCGTAGCTCTAAATTTTTTATTCATGAGGTGACTTTTTATAATGTTGAACCATTTTAAAATTTACCAACAATTTAGTCCACCGTTGTGGTCTCGTGCTAGCGTACTGCCTTGTCACGCAGCGGGCCCGGGTTCGATTCCCAGTCGGGACAGGCTCCTGGGTGAGGTTTTTTCGGGGTTTTCCTCACCTGGAAGCTTAGGGCCCAACGGTCCCCGAAAATCATCCGGCCATCATCGTCATCCTTATCAATATTATGATAATCCTTCACCGGTGTGGAAAGCAACTGGAAGCTACCACACCTATAATTACCTAGTAAAGCTGGAAAGCATAGCGTGAAATTATATGAATGCAGTGAAAGACCTGCAGAATTACTATGGATGGATGGACGGACCAACGATTTATTTATTTTCGTGTAGGTAATCACGATATGAACGAAGCCAGAAGAATTTGTGTCTGATCTGTGAGTTTGTTATTCATTTCCTGGTCCTGTCTTGTTGAGGTACACAAGATTGCACGGTGTATCCTGTTTTCCATTGCAAATTAGTTTTTAAGTTAAAGTAAGATGCACAGTAAAATAGCCAATTGTTCTTATGTGTCTAAAAAGTTAAAACTGACAAGTAATTCTTGTACGAATAAAAAGTGTGGAATTTCGAATTTCTTACCAGATGACAAAAATGAAAGTAAGTATACCAGAACAGTGAAACCAAGTGTGAAAATGCAAAATTAATATAAAATTATGGAATATTCACCTGAAAGGTCCTCCTCAACTTAATTAATCATTTAACTGTAGCGCTTTCGGGACTTGTCCCATCATCGGCAGGATTCAAAACTGGTGTTTCACTGAAGATCTGGTAGAGGGGGTTGCATGTATTGGGTTCGTTTTCGTTTATCAGGCTGTCGTTGTTGTGAGCTGCTTTTATGATTTCCATCTCTTCGAGTACGTTTATCTTCGCTGGATTATTTTCTCTGTGCATTACTGTTAGGGTGTTTTCAATATTTAACATGCGATGTCCTTGATGGATGACGTGTTTTGCATAGCTTGATTTCCCTTCTGCGTGAATGAAGTCTCGAAAATGTTCTTTGAATCTGATGTTAAAACTCCTGTTTGTCCTTCCTATATAAAATTTGTTGCAGTCCTTACATGTCAGTTTATAAACTCCTTTGCTGTTGAAAATGTTATTTTCTTCAATTTTATTGTTTATTATGTTGTTTAATTTGTTATTGGTTCTGTATGCTATTTTTACGTTTTTATCGGCTTTCTTTAGTGCATTGGCTAATTTTGTCGTTTCTTTTCCTATGTATATAAGTGTTATCCATGTTTTCTTGTTGTTGTCAGATTCTTCAGTCAACAAATGTGTGATAGTAAATCAGATGATATTCCAGATTGTTGGATTAAGAAAGCGTATTTTGTGAGGAAAATAACGGGTTAATCGTTTCAAACATAAAGGTAGGTTGAAAAATTTGGAAAGAAGTAGGAAATTAGGTGTAGAAGGAAATAAACATGGTATAATCATTGCAGAATCTTGGGGAACTTGTAATTCTATAACAAACCACTACCATATCACGCAGCAAAGATACTTATCCTGATATCCATTTTAAATTCCATGATCGCAACATTTGAACAAGAACAGCAAACAAAGAATGTAGTGATGTCATCAGAAACATCCCCAACAAACAAGAAGTGTAGAAGTTGCAAAATCTCATCTCTGAACACGCCACAGCTCCCAGTTGGAGTAATAGCAAACACTTTGTGTATCCTACATGAATTAGAAGTGCTGGACAGGAGTCACTTGCTGTGATGACCTGGCCTAAAGAAATACTAAAAAGTTGTATACAATGGGAAGTTAGAAGCAGATTGGATAATAACTATAGAGGTATAAACCCTCTCATTAATAATATTAACTCACTGGCACTATCGAACCCGTAGATTCGTGGCTGCGCGGACATACGCTCTCCATACATCTCTACCCTGAGCTAATGTTTTCCAATCATTCCCTGTATAATCTTCACTCAAATCATGGTTAATGTTATTCTCCCACCTCATTCTTGGCCTATCTACTGGACACTTTCTCTTTCCAAGCAGCTCTTACATTCCCCATTCGTGCCACATGTCCTGCCCATTTCAGACTATGAGACATAACTGGTCTTATTATATCTAATTTCTCATAAAGAATATATACTATTATCGTATCTTATTTAAGAATACATTTACATGAAAAATAATTAATCAGAGTGTAGTTTTTAATTTAATTCATGTTGAATATGGCCCTTAGAGGCCCAAAAATTAAAGAAAAATTGTGAATATTTTAAAACCTCAAAACGCATTCTGGGAAATCAAATTTGCCTCAAAAATTACATTAATAAATTGCAGAGTACATGAATGAGATTTTCGAGGTGAGTAAAGGGTTGTACTAGATTAGATAAATTTAAAAATGAGGATATAAAAAAAGGATTAAATGTAATATCATTAGAGGAAAATATTCATCATTATAGAGATCAATGGAATCAACACCTAGAAAGAATGAGCCAACAGTCGTATTCCTAGAAGAATTCTTGATAATAAGCCTGATGGAAAGAGAGATTTTGGGAAGACCACGGAAACATTGGTTAGATAATATGTGAGGCCAGAACAAGTTTAAGAACCTATTTCCTGATTGAAGAAGAAAAAGTAAAGATTTTCGTTTATTCGGCGAAAAATAAAATTGATATCGGGTCAAAAATAGTATATATTGAAACCATATTTTATATTCTAAAGCAACTTCAGGATGTTATCACTTATTCTACCGTAGCGTAGTGGTAAAGCACTGCGCTACAAGCCGGAAGGTCGAGGGTTCGAGTCCCGGTGGGGGTCAGGATTTTTAACTGACCCAAACCTTCTGGCGGCAATGTGGCCCTGGGGTAAACTCAGCCTCTAACGGAAATGAGTACCAAACGCTTGTTCTGGGGGTAAAGACGGCCGTCACGCAGGGCTGACAACCCGGCTGACACAAATGCCGATTGTCCAAAAAAGTGGGAGCCTTAACCTCCTACTACCCGAAGGGCCTCCTGAGGCCTGTAGTGGGATACCTTTACTTTTTTTTTACCAGTTATATTATAAACATGGACTCTTACTTTAAGGGCTGAAAGGAGATTACGAGTATTTGAGAATAAAGTTCTTAGGAAAATATTTGGACCAAAGAGAGATGAACAGACAGGTGAATGGAGAAAACTATATAACAGTGAACTGCATGGTCTTTATAGGAAGCCAGATATAATAAGAACAGTTAATTTTCGTAGACTGCGATGGGCAGGACATGCGGCAGCACGAATGGGGAATGAAGGACGTGCATGGAAGCTTCTTATAGGAAAACCAGAGGGTAAACGCCCAGTTGGTAGACCAAGAATGAGGTGGGAGAATAACATTAACTATGATTTGAGGGAAGTAGATTATACAGGAAATGGTTGGAAAACATTAGCTCAGGATAGGTATGTATGGAGAACTTATGTCCTCGCGGCCATGAACCTACGGGTTCGATAGTGCCAGTGAGTTATCACTTGAACACGCAACCATCTATCTAATTCAGTTATTAGGTAACCTATATTCGCAATATGAAGACCTTTCTTGGCTCCGTCTTACTGACCGATGTAAATTGCACTCTCTTTCACTACTTTTCAAGCTTCTGAATTCCTACATTCCTACTTACCTGGCGTCCAGATTTGAGAAGTTATCCTCTTACCACAATATTGACACTAGGTCACAAGATAGCAGTCTGCTAACAATTCCTCGTCATAGCACTTCCTCCTATTCTACTTCCTTCACAGTAGCCTCTGCCCGCTCCTGGAATCTCCTTCCTCAAGATATCAGGAGTTGCCGCACACTTGGCACCTTTAAGTCACGCTTATAACAGTTACCTGTTGTCTAATAATTAATTTTTCTCTATTTATTTAATTTTATACTATGTCATTAATCTTTTCCTCGTTTTTTTATATATATATCTTGTACATATTATATATTTAATTCGTTAAATTTAGAATAAATCAAAATACATTATAAATATTAATTGTATTGTATTCATAACATATTGTAATTTAGATGTAAGACTATTTTTTTTTGTATTTATTTTTAAAACCTGGTTGAGTGGTAGACAAGGCCTTAAGGCCTTAACTCTGCCAGGTAAAATAGAGCTATTATTATTATTATTATTATTATTATTATTATTATTATTATCATTATTATTAAATAAAGCTATTATTATTATGAAGCATATGCTTCGAAAGTACTCCACACCCCACATCCAATGTTGAGGAAGACTGAGGTCTCAGGTACTCTATTTTTTATATTATAAATATACAGTGACCTCAACGGTGTTTCGTCATGAATTTTAAAAGTATCAACTTATATTCAAACGGACCATATTTATAATTTGCTGTGTAATCGTTTAGCGCGGCAAACCGACCATGACATTGTTTTTTTTAATATATAGCGGTAACTCATTTCCTTGTGCTTGCATTATTGCAGCGGTTTGGTAGACGTGCATAACACTTAATTCCAAGCAAAAGGTTTAATAAACTTAAATTAACTTAACCCTTAACGGTTAAAACCTACTCAGGGTTTCGCGCTAAATATTTATTTAATTGTTGAAATGGTGTGATAAATTCCGGATATTACACATATGTAACAAATGGCATTAAGGGTTAATTTAATTAAAAAGAAATAATAATTATTATTATTTTTATTTTTTTATTGCGGATGAGCCCATGTAGGACTACGCAAAGTACTTAGAGGCGTTTCCTTTGAGCTCAAATTTCTTTCATTCTTTTGCTATGAGCTTGTTTTCTATCATCTGTCCAACCAAGTTGTTCCAGTTTTTTTCTTCCGTTTGTCCTCTTGGTCAACTTGCCACTTATTCACCTTAATTCTAAATATATCTCTGTTTGGGATATCTTCTTTAGTAATTCCTAACAATTTTAAGACCTTTTTGACTTCATCAATCCACTTCATAGTATCCACTGGAGCTTTACTTCTGTTTTCGTAGAATTCCATTATCTGTTTTGTAAGCCTATTTGAGTTCATTCGTTTAATATGGCCATAAAATTGTAACTTTCGTTTTCTAATATCACTATGAATGTCTGTATATATTTTTATTTCCTTTCACTTCTGAGTCTAAATGCTTGAACTATGACTTGTGGACTAAAACTTTTCTTATAATTTTGCATTTTTTTTACTATATTTTCGATATCTTTTTTCTGTTCAAAATTAATGTTTCTGCTTAATAATAATAATAATAATAATAATAATAATAATAATAATAATAATAATAATAATAATAATAATAATAATAATAATAATAATAATATATTATTAACAATGATAATATATTATTAATAATAATATAATGATAATATATTAATAATATTCTTATTATTATTATTATTTCGCAGAAATTAAGGAAAAATTAATAGACCTGACCTCGAAACGCGCCATTACGGAAAAGTTTTGGCGAACCCCTTTCAAATATTTTGCGAACCTTCTGGGGGTTCGCGAACCACAGGTTGGGAAACGATGCATTATCGTATTGAATATGTTGGCACATTTCGTTTTGTAGATAATCCGAATCAAATACTCATTCATTCATTTTGAGAATTTTACTCATCATTGAGGGTTTTCTCCAACCAATCTTAGTAACTAACATGAATTAAAAAAAAAAACATAAATAACTACGGACTTATGGACTATCAGTTTGCAACAAACATTCACGAATTCCCCTTAATTAAAGTTCTCCATCGTTTCCTGTTCTGTGTGTCTTAATCTGTTACACCAATTTTCCTCATTGAATTTTGAATGTTATTTTTCCAGGTTGTTCTGTGTTTTCCTTGTCTGCTCCTTCTTTCAATTTTCCATGCATAGACAGCCTTTGGTAGTCTTCCATCCTGCATTCTTCTTACGTGTCCATACCATTTTAGCCTTCTTTGTTCATTCTCATCCATTATACTTCTTTCTGCATTCATCCATTTTCTAATTTCTGAAGAAGAGAAAGAAATAGTAAGATTTTTATCATTTTTTTCATTATTAATAAAAAATGTTTGATTAATAAAATATTTTTATTTCTAATTTTTTCCAGTCGATATTTTCTGGCAGCTCTTCTCCAAAAATCCATTTCAAATCAAATAGTAACACTTTTTTTCTCGTGTTTTCCATAAGGCATGTCGCTTTGTAGTGCTATAAATTCCAGTCCTCGAGGTACGATTAATTACTGAATTCGTAATTTATTGTGAGAATTATCAGTGCTGATACCATCTGGACGGCAATTATGGCTTTCCCACGATCTGATTTAACAGGGATGGGATTTGTTCAGTTGGTAGCAATGGCCTAAAGCTTTTATTATGCTAATTTAATTCTAATTGCGCTTTAGTTAAAATAAACTATCTGTATCCAATTATCTGTCAGCTTTGGATGTTTCCCTTATTATTCTACACCTACGGTCCTTTTAGCACAGGTAAAAGGCATTTGACTTCGGACTCAACTAACTCGAATTCGAGCTGAAGTAGAACAACGGAGGATTTTTGTTCGTCTCTATAATTGAATGGGTCATTTCGAAAAAGGATCATCTCCAATTTTTCTGAAATTAGCTTTTTTCGTTATCCCATGTTTACACACCTACTTCCATCGCTTCCGCGTGAGAACGGATCAACTACACTATTCCTTTACCACTTTCTGACTTTATTCAGTAGCAATTTCAGATTCAATGCTTTATCCTGAACAATTTAAATCAGTTTTTCTCCCTCTCCTGTAAAATTTGATCAGCTGTAGGTGATCCCTTTTCGAAATGATTCAATCAATTAGACATATAAGTAGGGGTTATAAAAGACCTTTAAGAAGACCTAAAATATCCTAAGTCCACCGCTGTGGTCTCCAGGTAGTGTGCTGCCTTGTCAAGCAGCGGGCCCGGGTTCGATCCCCGGTCGGGGCAGTTTTTCTGGGTGAGGTTTTTATCGGGGTTTTTCCTCACCTATAAGACAAATGTCAGGAAAACTTTAAGGCCCAAACGGTCCTCGAAATCATATGGCCAACATCATCATCCTTATCATTATCATCATCATTCATCATCATCATCATCCTTCACAGGTGTGGAAAGCAACGGGAAGCTACCACACCTACAATTCCCTAGTAAAGCTGCAAGCGTAGCATGAAAATGTTATGGTTGCAGTGAAGGATCTGCCTTCTGGCAGAATTACTATGGATGGATACGATTTTAAATTCTACCACAGAGTAATTTAACTGCAGATTTACTCCATAAAAGAAAATATATTTAACAAGATTCTGTGGAAAGAACATGTAGAAAGACTGGAAGAAAGTAGATTACCAAATAAAATCTTACATTACTTTCCTAGAACAAGAAGAGATGTTGGACGTTCTCGGAAGAGATGGTCTCAGATCTATTAGTGAAGACGGAAAAGGCAACTAATGCCTAAACCAGGAAGTGAAGAAGAAGAAGTAATTTTACTATGTGAGTTCTACCTCCCTACTTACAGCCGACTAGCCAGGAAATTGGCTCTTGATGAGTCATGTGATCACATAACCAATGAAAATCCTAAAAAAAAGGAGGGAACATGTGGAAACATAAATTAGATACCGATTTGGTTTACACTCGTATTCGAGAGCCCCATGGTTCAAACCCCACTATCGCCAACCTGGTTTCCATTAGTCGTCAAAGCAAATTCAAGGTTAGAATTTCATTTGTAGATAGCAGTCTGCTAACAATTCCTCTTCATAGCACTTCCTCCTATTCTACTTCCTTCACAGTAGCCTCTGCCCGCTCCTGGAATCTCCTTCCTCAAGGTATCAGTGGTTGCCGCACACTTGGAACCTTTAAGTCACGCTTATACAGTTACCTGTTGTCTAATAATTAATTTTTCTCTATTTATATAATTTTATACTATGTCATTAATCTTTTCCTAGTTTTTATATATATATATTGTACATATTATATATTTAATTCGTTAAATTTAGAGTAAATCAAAATACATTATAAATATTAATTGTATTGTATTCATAACTTGCAATCGTTTATATATATATATATATATATATATATATATATATATATATATATATATATATTGTAATTTAGATTTAAGACTATTTTTTTTTTGTATTTTTTTAAAACCTGGTTGAGTGGTAGACAAGGCCTTAAGGCCTTAACTCTGCCAGGTAAAATAAAGCTATTATTATTATTATTATTATTATTATTATTATTATTATTATTATTATTATTATTATTTCATCAGAATTTTTATTTAAAAAAAAAGCAATTTACTTTAGAAAAAAAACTTGATACAACAGAAACACATAGCCTAATAGGTATGCATGTGGGTAACGCTATAGGCCTATGATTTTGTTGTTGAAGCGTCTGGAAATAGTAATAATGAAATAAAAACATAAATTAACAGAAACAAATTTCCGATGTAACTGTGTGGTCCTTGTGAAAAGAAATACCAGGAGTAATTTGAATGAGATTTCGATGCATTTGTCTCATTGTGTCGTGGATGTAACTGTGTGGTCCTTGTAAGAAATACCAGGAGTAATTTGAATGAGATTTCGATGCATTTGTCTCATTGTGTCGTGGATGTAACTGTGTGGTCCTTGTGAAAAGAAATACCAGGAGTAATTTGAATGAGATTTCGATGCATTTGTCTCATTGTGTCGTGGATGTAACTGTGTGGTCCTTGTGAAAATAAATACCAGGAGTAATTTGAATGAGATTTCGATGCATTTGTCTCATTGTGTCGTGGATGTAACTGTGTGGTCCTTGTGAAAATAAATACCAGGAGTAATTTGAATGAGATTTCGATGCATTTGTCTCATTGTGTCGTGGATGTAACTGTGTGGTCCTTGTGAAAAGAAATACCAGGAGTAATTTGAATGAGATTTCGATGCATTTGTCTCATTGTGTCGTGGATGTAACTGTGTGGTCCTTGTGAAAATAAATACCAGGAGTAATTTGAATGAGATTTCGATGCATTTGTCTCATTGTGTCGTGGATGTAACTGTGTGGTCCTTGTGAAAATAAATACCAGGAGTAATTTGAATGAGATTTCGATGCATTTGTCTCATTGTGTCGTGGATGTAACTGTGTGGTCCTTGTGAAAATAATACCAGGAGTAATTTGAATGAGATTTCGATGCATTTGTCTCATTGTGTCGTGGATGTAACTGTGTGGTCCTTGTGAAAATAAATACCAGGAGTAATTTGAATGAGATTTCGATGCATTTGTCTCATTGTGTCGTGGATGTAACTGTGTGGTCCTTGTGAAAATAAATACCAGGAGTAATTTGAATGAGATTTCGATGCATTTGTCTCGTTGTGTCGTGGATGTAACTGTGTGGTCCTTGTGAAAATAAATACCACGAGTAATTTGAATGAGATTTCGATGCATTTGTCTCATTGTGTCGTGGATGTAACTGTGTGGTCCTTGTGAAAATAAATACCAGGAGTAATTTGAATGAGATTTCGATGCATTTGTCTCATTGTGTCGTGGATGTAAATTATTGTAAAATGATATGAATAAATATCGGGGTCGTGTTAATGAAGTAGGGGTTTAAATTTTGAAAGGGGTTGCGTAAATGACATGTATAATCCTAGAAGCACTCCAATTAATGCATTTACTAATTGAATATTGTCTGATTGATTTCAAGCATAGCCGGTAAATATTAACACTGCTACCATTAGTGAATTACAATTTGGTGATGGATACGTCACAATATCTTCAAATTCTCAGAACATGTTCTGTACAGTGTACATACTATTACTTTCTATAAAAGGTTATTTAAAGTTCCTCAAGGGTGACAGAGGAAATACGAAATAACAGTTTGTTTAAATGTGTCACTGCTATAAACGGCTCGGCGTACAGTTTCTAATCTAATATATAAAAATGAATATTTGTTTGTTTGTTTGTTTGTTTGTTTGTTCGTACTTTATTCGCGGCCATACCGTTGATCCGATTGTTATGAGGCTTTTTGCAAAATGTTAAGGAGATTCCCGGGATGAACATAGGCTATAAGAGAGTTTTGATACTCAACTCCTACACCTTTAAAAATCGCCCTTTGTAGTGGAAAACGTGAAAAAAGTAGCTCTTTGGACGTTTAAATGGCTTACGCTGCCTAAACCATAACAAATACACAAAATTAATGTACACAGAATTAATATCTCAAAAAGCTCTACAAAAAAGTCCGCGACAGCATATGTTCATCTCTTACAGATAACTCAGAATAACCATTTTTGTCTTTCATTGATGCCAAGAAGATAGAGAGAAGTACGTAGATTCCTGTGCAAGCATAGCAGCACATACGGATAGCTCACAATAACGATTTTTTTTCTTTTAGCTCATTTTTGCCAATAAGATCGAGATAAGTAGATTCCCGGGCAACACCGGGTAGTCGGCATGGGGAATCTTAAAATAATTACGATATATATTTATAATTATGGGGGCACGCCGTAGCGTAGTGATTAAGGCACTGCACTACAAGCCGGAGGGTCGAGGGTTCAAGTCCCGTTGGGGTCAGGATTTTTAAACTGACCCAAACCCTCTGGCGGCACTATGGCCCTGGGGTCGACTCAGCCTCTGACGGAAATGAGTACCAGACGCTTGTTCTGGGGTAAAGGCGGCCGTCACGCAGGGCTGACAACCCGACTGACATAAAGTGCCGATAGTCTAGAAAAAGTGGGAGCCTTAACCTTCTACTACCCCAAGGGCCTCCGGGTCTGTTGTGGGACCACTTTACTTTTTTATTTATAATTATTTTTCATTTTACTTACTCAACTTATCATGAGAAGTGCATCAATTTTCGTCTTTCAGCTCATTTATGCCTAGAAGATCGGGATGAGTAGATTCCCGGACAACGCCGGGTAAACAGCACGGGGTATCTAAAACATAACTAACTAACTAACTCACTGGCACTATCGAACCCGAAGGTTCATGGCCGCGCGGACATAAGCTCTCCATACATCCCTATCCTGAGCTAATGCTTTCCAATCATTCCCTGTATAATCTACTTCCCTCAAATCATAGTTAATGTTGTTCTCCCACCTCATTCTTGGTCTACCAACTGGGCGTTTTCCCTCTGGCTTTCCTACAAGAAGTTTCCATGCACGTCTTTCATTCCCCATTCGCGCAACATGTCCTGCCCATCGCAGTCTACGAGACTTAACTGTTCTTATTATATCTGGCTTCCTATAAAGACCATGTAGTTCATTGTTATGTAGTCTTCTCCATTCACCTGTCTGTTCATCTCTCTTTGATCCAAAAATTTTCCTAAGAACTTTATTCTCAAATACTCGTAATCTCCTTTCCTCCCTTAAAGTAAGAGTCCAGGTTTCGCATCCATATAATATAACTGGTAGAATAATAGTTTTATATATTTTCAGCTTAACGTTTTTTGAAAGGAGTTGGGACATCAAAAGTCTCTGCAATGCATAATAGCATGCATTTCCAGAATTGAGCCTATGTTTAATTTCTTTTTGCATCTCATTCCTATTTGTGATTATTGTTCCTAGGTATTTGAATTCAGCCACTTCCTCAAAATTTCCCTCATTTGTCATTAGCTGTCCACTTCCATTATATACTGAATTTCTACGTGTGACCATATATTTAGTTTTACTGATATTTATTTCCAGTCCTAATTTCTTAGTGTTACTCAATAGTGTGTGCGTGTTGGCCTTTAGTATCTCCTCGCTATCGGCCAGTAGTACTACATCATCAGCATAAACTAACAGCTTATTAATACCATTCAGTTGTAAGCCTTCCTCATTCTCTAAAGATTTAATGGCATGCTCTAGTACAAAATTAAATAGTAAAGGAGATAGTGCATCTCCTTGCTTCAACCCATTCTGGATTTCAAAAGTGTCTGAAAACTGTTTGCCTACACGCACCCTACTCTTTGAGCCATTTAGACACATTCGTATAAGTCTAACTAACTTTTTAGGAATTCCGAACTCCAGCAGGATACTATATAACTTCTCCCTCTTAATTGAATCATATGCTTTTTTGAAGTCTACATATAGTTGATGTACAGTACCATTATATTCCCATTTCTTCTCTAAAATCTGTCTTAAACTGAAAATCTGATCTGTTGTAGACCTGTTTCTTCTAAATGCACATTGATGATCTCCTAGAATGTCATCAATATAGGGAGTAAGTCTGCTTACTAATATATTTGTTAGAATTTTGTACGAAGTTGAAAGTAATGAGATGCCCCTGTAGTTGTTGCAATCTGTTTTATCTCCTTTCTTATAAATTGGTATGATAATTGATTCCTTCCATTCATCTGGAAGAGCTTCTTTTTCCCAAATCTTACTAAGCAACCAGCGTATCTTGTCCATCAATTTTTCTCCCCCTGATTTTATCAGTTCTGCTGGGATCTCATCTGAACCTGATGCTTTATACATCTTCAATTTTTCAATCGCCATTTCAACCTCTAATGCACTTGGCTCTGCGACTAGCATTTCTGCTGTCTGTAAATTATCCTCCTCAATGTCCTGTTCTGTATGTACATTTAATAGCTGATTAAAGTAACCTTTCCATCTATTTAATATACTCCTAGAATCTGCAATCATATTCCCATTTTCATTCCGAATTATGTTTGTTCTAGCCTGAAACCCTTTCTTCTCTATACTAATTCCCTGATATAATTCTCTAATGTTCCTATTTTTTGCATTCATTTCAAGATCATTAATCTTCTCTCTCAAATATTCCCTCTTTTTACTCTTTAGTAACTTGGTGGTTTCCCGTCTAACACTACCCAATTGCTCTAAATTTACCTCATTTGGCTCGTGTAACCATTTCATTTTTGCTAGCTTTCTTTTCTTTACAATGTCGACACATTCCTCATCAAACCATTTCTTGTTTTGCCTCTTTTTTAAACAACCAATGCTTTCTGATGCTGACAATTTAATAGTATCTCTTATAGCCTCCCATTCTTTATTTATATCAGTTTCTTCTTCGTTTGCCACATTGTCATCTGAAGATTCCAGTACTTCAAATCTATTAGCAATTTTGATTTGGTATTCTTGTCGCATTTCATCATTTTTTCAAGTTTTTTAATTCATATTTTACAGAATCATCATTAGCGTTCGTTCCTCTCATAAGCGATAGCCGTTGTCTGATTTTCACTCTGACCAGATGATGATCCGAATTGCAGTGTGTCCCTCTAACTGATCTAACATCAATGATGCTACTGTGCCAGCGTTTATCCACTAATACATGATCTATCTGGTTCCAAGTTTCTCCATCTGGGGACGTCCAGGTGTATTTATGAATATCCTTATGCTGAAATGTTGTGCTCTTAACAATGAGATTCTTCGATGTGGCAAATGTGACTAATCTAACGCCATTGTCGTTACTATCTTCACGAAGACTGAATTTGCCTATTGTTGGTTTGAATATATCTTCCCGCCCCACTTTTGCATTAAAATCTCCTAAGACAATTTTCATATGATATCGTGAAAGGCTATCAAATAAGCATTCTAATTCTTCATAGAACTCATCCTTGATCTTGTCATCTTTATCTTCTGTGGGGGCATGTACATTTACAATTATAAAATCATGTCGTTTACCCTTTAGAATTATGTATGATATCCTATCACTAACAAACTTAATATCTCGGATAGCGGATAGGATCCTCCTCCTGACTAAAAGACCCGTTCCAAATGCAGGTCTTTCTGCACCCCCATAGTATAATGCAAAGCTTGCTGATTCCTGACTACCTTCTCCTGGCCACCTAACTTCCTGTAAAGCGACTATATCCAAGGGCGATTTATCCAATTCCCGCGTTAATATCTCTAGTGCCCCGCTATTGTATAAAGTCCTAACATTCCATGTTCCTAGGAACATGTCCCTGTGTTTGAGCCTTTGGCATGGGTTCCCTGAAGTAGTCCCCGCCCGGAGAACCGAATGGGGGACTATTTGACCTCCGGAAAATTTTACCCCAGATGAACCCATGTCCGCATTTCTTGACGGTTGTATTTTTACGGTGAAAGATCGTCAGTCTTTCGCCCAGGTATCTAAAACATATAAATGTAAAATTATGTTTCCTCTCATTTATTCAACTAAACATAAAAAAAACACATTAATTTTCATTTATTTAGGCTTAGCAGCGCACGCCGGGTGTTAGGTAGTTGCTTTCTACAAAATGTCATTTAAAATTGCTCAAGGATAACAGAGGAAATACGAAATAACAGTTTGTTTAAATGTGTCACTGCTAAAAATGGCGCGGCGTACATTTTCTAAATTTAAATAATTTTGATAGTTCAGTTATATTTGAATGCTGTTATTAGTTATCATTATCATATTTAACACAAAAAATTAGACATTATTGACCCATTTCTGTTCCATATAGACAGGGTCCAGAAGACATTTATGTGGACTCCCAGGTCATGTCATCTCTGTCTGTGATATTACAATATTTATTGAGGTATAACATCATTAAAAACAAATATATAGTCACACATAGAAGTGCATTACATAATATAAATGGACAGTTAATGATAAATGAGGGAAATTTGGGGAAATGGCTGAATTCATGTACCTAAGAACAATAATTACAAACAGGAATTAGATGCACAAACAAATTAAACATAGGTTCACTTCTGGAAATTCATGCTATTATGCATTGCAGGGACCTTTGTCGCCCCAACTTAAAAAAAATAATTAAACTAAAAAATATATAAAACTGTCTTCTCCCAATTATATTATATGGATGCAAAACGTGGACTCTTAATTTAAGGGAGGAGAAAAGACAATGAGTATTTGTGAATAAATCTCTTATGAAAACGTTTTGTACCAAAGAACGATGAACAGACAGGCGAAAGGTGAAGACTGCATATTGTAGCAGTGAGCTGCATGTCCTTTATAGTAAACTAGATATAGTAAGAAGAGTTAAGTCTCGTAGGCTGCGATGGCAGGACATATGACACGAATGGGGACTGAAAGAAGTGCATGGAAGTTCCTGTACGAAAACCAGAGGAATGCGCCCAGTAGGCAGGCCAAGAATGAGGTGAGAGATTAACATTAACCATGATTTGAGCGAAGTAGATTGTAAAGCGTAAGATTGGAAAACGTTAGCTCAGGATGGGATTATAGAACGCTTCTTGCATATACATATATACCATTTATCTCTGAAGATTTTCTCCTCCAGTTGTTGCATAATTGATTCCTTACAGTATTGGTCGGAATGTGTACATCTGTCACTTCGTCGCAGCTCTTAACTTGCGCCGGTTCGAGTCCCTATGGGGAAATATATTTTTTCATGTAATTTCGGCCAATATTGGACCAGTGCCCCCACTCAGCATCGTGAGAAATTTGGGTACCTACGTTAAGTAAGATAGCGACTTCAGTTATAACGGCTGGGGGACCCGATATGCTTAAAACAGTCACCTCATATTGACTGGATGATAGTTCATCTCTTTGATTTACACAAGTGGGTGCTAGGCCAGCATCTGGAAAATAGGCTAAGGGCCTTTTAGCCTATCGCATCTTGGAGTTTCTTTTTATACTGCTGACATAATTTTGTTTTAGAGATGAAATGTCGCTTCCATAGAGGAAAGCCAAAAAATCAAATAATAATTGATATGATTCTTTCTTCTTTAGATATTTTTTAACTGAGCGTGCAGACAGCCCTGAGCACAGCGACATGAAATATGTATTGCGCTACATAACTATTTTGTGGATGATTGTAATGAAAGTTTATTCAACGGTGTTACGTAAGTTGGAGAGGTTGAACTGAAAATGAGAAAGAAATAAGGAAAATGATTTTATATGCTGCTAATTAAATAATCTATTTCATATTACAAAAATCTATATTTAACAGTTATGATAGAATTTGCATTTGATTTTGTCAATTGGCAGTAGTCACTGGAAGTAAACATCAATAAAACTAAATATATGTTCACACATAGAGATAAATTATATAATGGAAATGAATGGTTAATGAGAATGACAGATGGAAATTTTGAAGAAGTGGTTGAATTCAAATACCTAGGAACAATAATTATACATAGAATTGAAACGTACAAAGATATTAACTCGCCTCTCACCGCTGGGGTCCCGAGATCGAGTCTCGATTACTCCATTTGGGTTTCGTGGTGGACGAAACGGAGCATTGTCAGGTTTTTCTCGGGGTTTCTCCCGTTTTCCTCTGTAACGAATTTCATTCCACCATTTCTCCATAATCATCTCATCCATTTCATTTCGTTCACCCGCCTCTGTGACGGTGCGTCAGGAGTGGTCGGTCGGCACACTTGTAGTTCACAGACCTCTATAAATATAGGGAATTCATCTCATCTCATCCCTCGACCCGACCTTGAGTTGGACACGAGTTGAGGATCTTTATTTATTTGTTTGTTTGTTTAAATATGTTAAACATAGGCTCAGTTCTGGAAATGCTAGCTATTATGCATTACAGAGACTCTAGTCGTCCCAACTTCTTAAAAAAAATTAAACTGAAAACATATATAACTGTTATTCTCCCAATTATATTATATGGATATGAAACATGGACTCACTTTAAGGGGAAAAAGAATATTACGAATATTTGAGAAAAAAGTTCTTACGAAAATTTCTGAACCAAAGAGATATGAACAGACAAGCGAATGGAGAAAACTACACAACATTGAGCTATAAGATATTTATAGGAATCTAGATATAATAAGAACAGTTAAGTCTGGTAGACTACGAGGTACAGACTCAGAGTTCCGGGTTCGAATCCCGTCCAGGCATTTATTTTTCTTATCATTCCATATTAAGCTTGCATTGCTCAATGTTAAACATTTAATTATAACACACACACACACACACATATATATATGGCAACATACATTTTCATTTAATAATTCAGATATTAATTGAATATCCCAATTTTCTACAACTTATATCACATCATCAGGGTAACGTAATTCCGTCAGGTGCTCCAACCTAAGAAATGGATTAGAATTCCGCCAATGTCAGGGGAGAAAGCCAGATATGTCATAAAAGACAACCTGCTGGTATCGAACAAAAAGAAAATATTAAACATTATATGAAACAACATAATGTAAATTCATAACACCATTGTTGAGTGTATAAGACAATTATTCCTGCGATACGATGCAGTATTTAAACACGTGTTGGAGAAACGGAGTAAAAAAATAATTGTTACAGCTTGAGAAATGGCTATTAAAAAAAATGCTATAAAATTGTCATAAGTAATGCCACGAGTGATTTCCAATTTATCTAGAGAATTTGGAAATCAAGAGTGGCATTTGTTAGGACTATTTAACGAATAAAATTAAGCTGTTTACTCACAAATCATTATTTAACTGTAGTTATTTTAAAATATTTATATATTTAATGTAAACGGCGATGTTTGAAAAAAAACGAGAAACGATAGGTGCGCTTCATCTGCTTCTTTTGTTTATCACGTATGATGTAAATATGACAATTATATTTTTCTGGATTATTTCCTGGGAAAAAATACATTTAAGAAAGTGCAAACAATGGTTTCTTTTTTTGGTGGTATAATAAATTGCTACAAATGTTTTTATATTAACTCCTGCAAGCGCTATGTGTTGTGACATGTATGCACTATATATACAATCTGGTAGCCGTATTTCTTTTAGGCTCAGTCACTACAAAATAATGGTCAGACCTGTTCAGAATATTAAAAAGGAGGAGCTTTCTTTAATATGGTAAATATAACACTGATAAATATTTCGTGAAACACGACTCTGATTGGTTGTAAAACAGAAATCATTGAAACGTGATTGGTCATTGACTCCCATTTGGGGCATGAGTTAAATAGTCAGTGTAAATGTATACTTTTGGGTGCATAAATTAAATGTTATTCAAAATTGAAGTAATATCTTCTTGTATGCCGATAACATTTTTTTTCAAATGCCCCAGGTTTGTCTTTCGACATTCCTGGTTTCTCTCCTGGCATGGCGTACTGGTAACCCACTTCTGAGGTTGGGGCGCCTGGAAGGCGGGGTTACGTTGCCCCGATGATATGATCGGTGACGATGATGTCCCTAATCCTAAGCTTAACCTAAGGTGAATATGAATGATGATGATTTCGATGGCTATATGCTTTCGGGGACCGTTTGGGCCTTAAAGTTTTCCTGACATTTGTCTTACAGGTGAGGAAAAACCCCGATAAAAACCTCACCCAGAAAAACTGCCCCGACCGGGGATCGAACCCGAGCCCGCTGCGTGACAAAGCAGCACGCTACCTCGAGACCAGAGCGGTTAATTAATAATAATTTCATCATCATCATCCATGCAAGTATTAGGCCGTGTGGCCTGTTACGGTCTCAAAGAGGAATTTTCCATCCAGCGCTTTTTTGGACGTCCCAGCGATCTTTGCCTTGGGGGCAGTAGCGACGTATGGCTTTTGGAATTCTATGAGATGGCATTCGTTGAAGATGGACTTTCCAGTTGTTCTGGTAGTTTTGTATATGGTGAAGAATGGGTTCTACATCCAACTCTTCCATAATTTCCTCATTTCTTTTATGGTCCCACTTTGTATAGCCTGCTGTACGGCGCATAAATCGCATCTCATTTGCTGTTATTCGGCTTTCATCTCTTCTTCGTATTGTCCATGCTTCACTACCATATCTTAATACTGGTCTTGCAAGAACCTTATAAAGCCGTAATCTTGTGTTCTTCTGTACTAAAGATGGTTTCATTATACTGTTAATTATCCCCGTTGTTTTTGTAAAATTTGTGATTTTCTTTGATATATCAGCTTCATCTTGAAATGTTAAATTATAACCCAAATAATTAAATTCGTTTACTCGTTCTAAAATTTCATCATCCAAAACAATTTTGCTATGTATAGGGTATTTCCCACAAAAGGCCATCACTTTAGTTTTCTTTGTATTGATTTCCATATTGTACCTTTTTGCAATTATATTAAAATTGTGTATAGAATACTGTAAATCTGTTTCTGTTGGAGCTATTAATACCAAATCATCTGCAAAAAGCAAAGAGTCTATTTTATGGTTTCTGTTAATTTGGATAGAACCGTGTCTCATCTGTCGCCAATCTTGGAGCATTCTATCCATGTATATGATAAAGAGCAAGGGCGAGAGGCCACATCCTTGTCTTATGCCCCTATTAATTTTAGTCCATTCTGTTTGTGTGTTATTGATCATCATCATCATCATCATCATCACTCCAGGGATTAGGCAATTGCCTGTTCCGACTTCATAATGCATCCAGCCCAACGTCTTCTAGGTCTTCCAACATCACGTCTTCCTCTTGCTTGATAATTTCTTGCTAACAATGGATATCTCTCCTTACTCATTCCATCCATGTGATCAATCCATTTCTGTCTGTAATTCGTGACTTTATCCAATAAAGGCTGTGCTTTCAATTCTTCTCTTATATCCTAATTTCTTATTCTATCAAGTCTTGTACATCCTTTTACTTGTCTTAGGAACCTCATCTCCGCCGTCTGTATTCTATCCTTCTGTTTTTTCACTGGAGCCCAAGTTTCACATGCATACACTATTGTGGGAACCGCCATAACATTATACATTTTTATCTTGGTTTCTTTTCTAATTTTATTTTTTAATGTTCTCTGTATTGTTCAAACTGAAATCAAATTTGTTTTATAGATATTGTATAAATTAAAAATATGCTGTTGTGGTAGATTGTTGTCAGCTAAAATTTCCAACAGTTAATTTCTATTGATTTTGTCAAAAAGCTAAATGTGTTTCTACATTAAACTCCCTGTGTTTTTCTATTAATAATTTCATGAAGAAATAACCATCACAGCAGGATCGACCTTTACGAAAGCCATTCTGTTCTTCGTTGAGGAGGCTGTTAAGATGTTTGTATAGTTTGTTGTTAATTGTATTGGCGTATATTTTGTATCCAGTATTTAGTAAGCTGATGCCTCTGTAATTTTCACAGTTTTTCTTGTCTCCTTTTTTAAATATTGGTATTGCAATAGATTTTGTCCAACTTACTCCTCCTGGCGCGACAGGCCTAGAGGACCTTTAGCCTACCAGCCGGCTGCTGGCCTCACATCCACATGTGTTAATCACAGAGGTAGATGATCATCAGCCAGTGTTGGGGTGACATGTGGTCAGCATGTCGAGTCCCCCAGCCGTTATAGCTGGTTTCCTCAACCTGGAGCCGCTACTTATTGTAGCTACCCAAATGCCTCACGATACTGGGTGGGCACCGGTCCCATACTGGCCGAAATACCATGAGAAAATTTTTTCTCCCATGGAGACTCGAAACAGCGCAAGTCCCGTAGCTCTGCGCCAGTCCAACTTATAGGAATCTTAATAATAATGTATTAAAATCTATTCGTTTGACAGCATTTATTTTGTGCATTTCCAGGAACCACAACTGTCTCCAAGTCCCCTGTCTGTTGCTCCCCCTATTTCATCCCCCTCATCTACGAGAGTAGAATAACTGGAGTCGCTTCCTAGAACAACGAGATGATTACGTCTGCTCTACACATTCCTTTCGAGATACTGACTGAAGCGTGTCAATTGTATAACCTTATCTGCAATCCTTTTACTTACTTACTTACTCACTGGCACTATCGAACCCGTAGGTTCATGGCCGCACGGACATAAGCTCTCCATACATCCCTATCCTGAGCTAATGCTTTCCAATCATTCCCTGTATAATCTACTTCCCTCAAATCATAGTTAATGTTGTTCTCCCACCTCATTCTTGGTCTACCAACTGGGCGTTTTCCTTCTGGCTTTCCTACAAGAAGTTTCCATGCACGTCTTTCATTCCCCATAAGCGCAACATGTCCTGCCCATCGCAGTCTACGGGACTTAACTGTTCTTATTATATCTGGCTTCCTATAAAGACCATGTAGTTCATTGTTATGTAGTCTTCTCCATTCACCTGTCTGTTCATCTCTCTTTGGTCCAAAAATTTTCCTAAGAACTTTATTCTCAAATACTTGTAATCTCCTTTCCTCCCTTAAAGTAAGAGTCCATGTTTCGCACCCATATAATATAACTGGTAGAATAATAGTTTTGTATATTTTCAGCTTAACGTTTTTTGAAAGGAGTTGGGACATCAAAAGTCTCTGCAATGCATAATAGCATGCATTTCCAGAATTGAGCCTATGTTTAATTTCTTTGTGCATCTCATTCCTATTTGTGATTATTGTTCCTAGGTATTTGAATTCAGCCAATTCCTCAAAATTTCCCTCATTTGTCATTAGCTGTCCATTTCCATTATATAATGTATTTTTATGTGCGACAATATATTTAGTTTTACTGATATTTACTTCCAGTCCTAATTTCTTAGTGTTACTCAATAGTGTGTGCGTGTTGGCCTTTAGTATCTCCTCGCTATCGGCCAGTAGTACTACATCATCAGCATAAACTAACAGCTTATTAATACCATTCAGTTGTAAGCCTCCCTCACATAAATAATTACAATATTTCTGGTGTAACTGTACTGCAAGCAGTGCTTCAGTTGGTGACGACATCCCGCCAAATATTTACGGTGAATTTATTAAAGTCTATTTACTTACAATTTACTATAACAAAATTGTCTTAACAGTAGCCTTTGCAGATGACCAGATTTTAATAGCAAAAACAGAAGACGAACTAAATGAAATATCAAAAAAATACAACATGGAAATATCCTCACAAAAATAAAAAACAATGGCCTTCAAGGGCGCTCATCCAGTTCAGACAAAATAATATTAGAAAATAAACCAATAGAACAGGTAGTAACATGTAACTTCCTAGGTTGCGAAATATCATACACAGCAGAAACAGATATAAATAACAAAATAAATAAGTTTAATTATATAACAGGAACACTAAAAAGAACTTTGAAAAGTAAAGCCAGAAAGGACTCTATAATTAAATTATACAAGACAATGCCAGTGCCTATTATTACTAATGGATCCGAAACATGGACAGTGACAACACAACAATCTGCCAAAATACAAGCTGCTGAAATGAGATTCCTCAGACCAATAGCAGGATATCAAAGAACAGACAAAAAACATAACACAGAAATAATACAACTAAATATAGAGGAATTAAACTCAACAATAGAGAAATACAGAACAAACTGGAAAGAACACTTGGCAAGGATGACTGAGAATAGAATACCAAAAGCAGCATACAACTATTCACCACGAGGAAGAAGAAGTTTGGGAAGACCAAGGAAAAGATGGAAAGAGCAGCAATTTGGAGCCGGAACAGGCTAGTAAATAAGAAAATTGTCTGAATTGTACATATTTATTTTGTGTCAATGTGTCTTTAAAAACTCTGGTTCTATATACAGTTCCCTTCTTTAATGAAGTTCTCCCCCCCCCGAGTGTAATTTTTTAAAACTAAATGACTGATTGCAAAATACACAAAAGAATTAACTTTAAGAACAGATGTAAGAACCGCTATGGTGTAGGGATAACGTCGTTTCTTTAGACACAGCGGACCCGGGTTTGAACTCGGATCGGAATGAATTTTCTTCCTCATCTGCACGACAAATGTGAGGAATCTTTAGTACTCAAATAATCCCTGAACGTCATCTGGCTATCATAATCCGTACAATTATCTCTTTAAAAACACAAAATACAAAATAGAAAACACAGATTAATTGTTATAAGCCTACCTAAATATTTTAAGACACGATATAGCCTTGATGTTGAAGTCCACAAATATAGTATCATACTTTAAACTACTGCTACATCGCTTTGGATAATTGTATCTAAATGAAATTGGTTACAATCAAAAGAGAAGCTCAAAAAGTTTTTGCTATACCTCATAGATATCGAATGTGGCCCCCACGAGTGACTCTGCAGACATCCAAAGTTACCAATATTGTGAATGTCCAACAATAAACTCATATCGACTACAAAATACATCTTCTTCTTCTTCTTAAACTTAATTTGTAGGATTTTCATCCTGTTTATTTCCAAAATCACTCCTCGGAGGAAGACGTATTGGATGTGCATTCACTGTCTATCCATCTCTTGGCTGGTCTTCCTCTTGTTCTTCTCCCGTCCATTGGTCTATCTTCTTTAGCTCTTTTTGCAAGCCGGTTTTCTTCCATTCTTTCTGTATGACCCTTCCAATATTTTCGTCTATCTATAATAAACTTGGTTATGTCTTGAATATGGCATTTGTCCCTAATTTCTGTGTTGTGTATTTTATCAAATATGTTTTCCCCTGAATAGTTCTTAAGATTTTCATTTCGCATGTGCTTATTATTTGTTTAGTTTTTGTTGTATCAGCCCTAGTTTCTGCTTCATGTACGACAACTGGTCAAACTATCGTTTCGTATATGCGGGTTTTGCTTTCTATTGACATATGTTTGTTGCGCCAAATTAAATATTTCATATACCCTGATATTTGCGCTGCTTTATCAGCTTGTTTCTTTACTTCTTTTATTAATTTTTTAGTGATTTTACATGATTAAATAAATTTTGTTCAGTTTCTGCATTGTTGTCCATTATTCTTCATTATTAACATGCACAAAACTTTTTGTTTCTCTTTTGTTTGTCACCAATTTCATTTAGATAAGATTATCCAAAGTGACGTAGTAGTAGTTTAAAGTAAAGGTAAAGTGATCCCACTACAGGCCTCAAGAGGCCCTTGGGGTAGTAGGAGGTTAAGGCTCCCACTTTTTCTTGACAATCGGCACTTGATGTCAGCCGGGTTGTAGTCCTGCGTGACGGGCGCCTTTACCCCCAGAACAAGCGTCTGGTACTCATTTCAGTTAGAGGCTGAGTCGACCCCAGGGTCATAGTGCCGCCAGAAGGTTTGGGTCAGTAGTTTAAAGTATGATACTATATTTTATGGACACGGTGTATATATATATATAAAATCAACTCGTGTCCAACTCAAGGTTGGTCGAGGTATGAGATTGAAGCCGCTATACAGTAAAAGCTCCTTATTCGCGGGGGATATGTTCCGCAAATATGCCGCGAATATGGAATGGTAATTTGTATGGATATATAGGGAATATATTCCAAGGTTACAGAATGAAATAAAAAGTGTGCGCGCGGGGGGGGGGGTGAGGTGAGGTAACTTGCTTAACCTCTCTAATAAACCACGCATCTGCGGAACCATTTGTGCGCGCGCGGGGCGACACATGACCACAATAAATACCACGTTCTCTGACTACCATTTGTGGGTCATTTGAAAACCACGCAGACTGCTACCTTTATTCCGGGATCGGGTTTTGTAATTTGCTGTTTCTATTAATGTGGATCTGATTTCCAAAGAGGATATCTTATCAGGAAAATGGCTTACCTCGGGCCCATAGAAGGTAGCCGTTGATTCATCTTTCTTTCTCTGATATATATATATATATATATATATATATAACGATACTGATTGTTAAATGTATACAGTGAGTGAACAAGACAATAACGGTGTTTTAAGAATGCTAATCAGCATGATAGTTGAGGAGCTCGGAATGGTTTCTTACGTGAGTGATTTTCATAACAGGATAGTGAACAACTATTTATACTTAAACAATGCAAGAGGGGCGTTGTTTAAAAAGATAACTTTTAATAAACAAGTTGGCTGAGTAAAAGTAAATTAACAACAAAAATTGATGGCATTCGATCAAACGATCAAAGTAGCCGTACAGAAAAATAAATAAGTAACATACCATACATCACACAACACTCACACATGTGTCCGAGTTTCGGGGATATCCTCTTCCCTAGACTGTCGGACCAACTCAAACAGGCCTCTTCTTGGCCTCAGGACAACTTGTCTATATAGAATTCCATGTTTAACTTTCCAGTCGCATATTGACCTGGAACCGGATTCCACTCTTGAATCCGTTCATACAACCAAAACGCCGATTGCTAGGATGATCGAATGATATAGTTCTGTTGGTGTACCATGTATATAAAGGTTCCGAGGTAGAGGGGGAATGCGCCGTAGACATGCGCGGTAGGAAGGATGAAGAGGGAAGGGGTAGCCACTAGGAGAACATGGATATTGGCATATTTCACAAATGTTCCTGTGTAGGGAGGAGAACAAAGATACCACACTGAACCGAAAAAATGCACTTTCGGTTCAAAAGTATCAAAATAAAATCAGTTTATGAGAGACTTTGAACAATTTTTATTAATTATTGCTGTCAGGTTTAGGCAAGGACTTAAAGAACTTAGTTTTTTTTCCTGTTTTGCCGCTTTTAAAATTGAAGTTTAAAATTATGAAATATTTACATAAAACGTCCGTCTCCTCAACTCCATAATTTTTTATTTATAGCGCTTTCGGGACAGATTAATAACTATTAAAGTTGAGGAGACGGATTTTTAGGTAAATATTTAATAATTTTATACTTCAATTTTGAATAATACCTCAACGGAACATATGAATCTTATAAAAGTTGACGCTTTTAAAATGTCTTTCAATTGAGACTGATATTCAGTTGTGAAATCTGCGTTAGAATTCCTTATTTTGTCTTCGGATTTCTTGATTCATTAACTTTGAACAGCGTGATATAGATGTAAACGACTCGCAAACGCGTATAAACGGTCAATCAATTCTATTTTTACTTTAAGAGGCAACGCCAATTTTTTTTCTTAGGAACCAACTATTCTTTTACTCGATATTATAAACTGGGAACAAAGCACAAGAGACACGTGTTATTCATAAATAACAAATTGCAACAATAATATACCGATCGTGGCGATGGAGGCATTTATCAAAGTACATAATATCGGTAAGTGAAATAAATAGCTTTTAACAATGAACTTTAGGGTTAGAGACAATGTTTGTTTTATTTTGACTATTTAACTCATGCCCCAAATGGGAGTCAATGACCAATCACATTTCAATTATTTTTTATTTACAACCAATCATAGTCGTGTTTCGCCTAGAATTTACCAACTAAAGTTTATCATAATAAAGAAAGCACCTCCTTTTTAACATTCTGAATAGGTCATAGTATTATTTTGCAGTGACTGACTCTCTAAGAAATACGGCTACCAGATTGTATATATAGTTCATGAATGTCAACACGTAGAGCATGCGCGAGTTAATATAAAAACATTTGTAGCAATTGATTATACCACAAAAAAAAAACACTGTTCGCACTTTCTTAAATGCATTTTTCCCAGGTAATAACATTCCAGAAAAATATAATTGTCATAGGACATCAGAAATGAATTAATACATAGTTTGATATGTTTAATTTTTTCTCCACTATAGTGCATTCTTACAATATTGCATTCCTTTGGCAATAAATAATATGATCTGGTTGCAGTGATGAACAAAAGAAGCAAATGAAGCGTACCAATCGTTTCTCATTTGTTTTCAAACATCGCCGTTTACATTAAATATATAAATATTTTAAAATAACTATAGTTAAACAATGATTTGTGAGTAAACAGCTTAATTTTATTCGTTAAATAGTCCTAACAAATGCCACTCTTGATTTCCAAATTCTCTAGATAAATTGGAAATCACTAGTGGCATTACTTATGACTATTTAACTCATGCCCCAAATGGGAGTCAATGACCAATCACGTTTCAATGATTTCTGTTTTACAACCAATCAGAGTCGTGTTTCACGAAATATTTATCAGTGTTATAATTACCATATTAAAGAAAGCTCCTCCTTTTTAATATTCTGAAATAGTATGATCTAGTTGCAGTGATAAACAAAAGAAGCAGATGAAGCGTACCTATCGTTTCTCATTTGTTTTCAAACATCGCCGTTTACATTAAATATATAAATATTTTAAAATAACTATAGTTAAACAATGATTTGTGAGTAAACAGCTTAATTTTATTCGTTAAATAGTCCTAACAAATGCCACTCTTGATTTCCAAATTCTCTAGATAAATTCACTCCTCACTTCGTGAGTCGTGAATTTATCGATAATTTGGAAATCACTAGTGGCATTACTTATGATAATTATTTGCCCATTTGGTTTAAATCACTATTTGTAAAAGCCGTCTTGGCACCTGCCTGCAGTAAAAAAAAAATGTTGATGGTTAATAAAGGACACTAATCCTTCTAATATACCGACTGGATCCGCGAATAAATAAATTCGCGATTTTGTGTCGCAATTTTTAACCCGCGAATAAGGAGCTTTTACTGTATTTGTATACGTCTGTGAACAAGGGTGACGGCCGACTCACCTGACGCACTGTCACAGGGACGGATGAACAAAATGGATGAGATAAGTACGGAGAAATGGAATGAAATTGGTGACAGGAGAACACGAGAAAAACCTGCCCAAGGTCCGTTTCATCCACAACGAAACCCATATGGAGTGACCAGATTCAGTCTTGAAACCCCAGCGGTTTGTGGCAAGCGTCTAACCGCTTGCACCATGGAGCCGCCCGCCTAAGTGTCTATAAAAAAAAAACATAGTATTGACTGGACAAAACAAATGTCTAAAGACCAACTCACTCACGAAGAATGCGAGGATATGCTTTCCTTTAGGTGGGTAGAAAATTTTTCTAAGTTCTATAGAATCGCAGTGCGCATGCGCTAGTGCTCCAATTATCCCAGGTAGATAAATGCAACCTCCAGCAGTTGGCGGTATCTGTATGAGAAGTCAGTATGACCAACATTGACACAATAATCCCAGAACTTGTCTAAAAATGTATAATTTATTTTACGTATCAAATCACTTTTAAAAAGCAAGGAACCTAAAAGCTAACCAAACCTAAATCAATTACTGTAACACAAATCAATTACTCTAACGTAGGTGAAATCTAGGGAACGTGGAATCACATTTAAAAAGCAAGTTCGGGTTGTTGATGGTGGCAACGCTGGAACAACATAGGAAGTGTAGGGAAAATAACAAAGAGTAGGAAGTAAGCAATGCAGCACGACTGTGTTTTACGCAAATATATAAATATGAAAAAAAAAAAAAAAAACTCGTTGCAACATTGGAAGATGTTTAAAATGTGTTGCAAAATGTTTTGAAAGTGTTTAAGAGTGTTTAGTGCATCAGTGGAATAAGATATAAAATTGAAAAAATTTTCGGACCTGAAGGAAAGCACAGCCGAATGCAATTTTACATATTGCCGACAAAACATATCTTTCTTTTTGCGATAATGCACACACTTTTCTGCACACTGTGAAACTCTTGCACAGAGTACTGCTCGGGACCCAGCTCTGTGTGTCTGAAAGGAATTTGCTGACTCTGCTGTTAGTACTATGAAAGCAGAGAAGTGTACCTCCTCCCACTCCCCACACTTCCCCCCCGCCAACACTCAGAGCTTGGACTCGAGCTGTATATACAGTATATGTTGGCTCATGATAGTGGATTGCTATCGGAAAGCTAGGAAAACAAGTAATAATAATATTAGTTTTTAAGTTTTATTTCTATGGGTTGGTTATAACCATTGGGTAGACTATTTAACTCATGCCCCAAATCGTAGTCAATGGTCAATCACGTTTCAATTAATTTTGTTTTACAACCAAAGACAGTCGTGTTTCACCTCGTTCTTTATCGAATTCTTTTTACCAGCTCCTGCTTTTGTGATGAAGAATGCTCCTCCTTTTTTAATATTCTGAACAGGTCAGAGCATTATTTTGTAGTGACTGACTCTCCAACAAATACATTGAATATATCGAATAATGAACAGATTCCTTTGAACTGCACATTTGATTGTGTGTTCAATAATTGTGCTTTTAAATAATGATTTTACTGAGTTGTTTACTAAAAAATAAATTAATAACCTATAATGTTGGTTATAATATGCAGCTTGATGTGTTTCATTTTTTCTCCACTAGAGTGCATTCATACAATAGTGCAATCCTATTTGGCAATAAATAATATGATCAAGTTGCAATGAATAAACAAATGAAATATAACCACACATTTCTCATTGATTTTCAAATATCGCCGTATGTATTAAACATATATATATATATATATATATTAAAATACCGGTAACTATTTTAAATAATGATTTTTGAGTAAACAGCTTAATTTTATTCGTTAAATAGCCCGAACAAATGCCACTCTTGATTTACAAATTTTCTAGACAAATTGGAAATCATTCGTGGTAAATATTTTGTTCATATGTCCCGCGCCATAGCCGAGTGGTTAAGGCAGGAAGCCTTGGCGCAGAACTACGGGATTTGCGCTGGTCCGAGTTCCATGGGGGAAGACATTTTCTCATGGTATTTCGGCCAGTATGGGACCGGTGCCCACCCAGCATTTGGGTAGCTAAAATAAGTAGCACTTCCAGGTTGAGAAAACCAGCTATAACGGCTGGGGGACTCGACATGCTGACCATATTTCACCCCTACACTGTCTAGATGATCATCTACCTCTATGATTGCCACATGTGGATGTGAGGCCAGCAGCAGTCTGGTAGGCTAAGGGCCTTCTAGACCTGTCGCGCTATGGAATTATTATTATTATTATTATTATTATTATTATTATTATTATTATTATTATGGATAACATCGAAGGTATAGGCAAAGAGAACATAAAACATAGAATTGAATTGAGTAGCAAAATAATATCATCATTAAATTCCATATGGTGGGATAAGCATATTTGGAAAGACACAAAAAAATATATTTTGGTAAAACATTGGTGGAATCTGTTGCAATGTACGGAAGTGAGGTATGGACAATCAATAAGTACTACAAGAATAGACTAATAGCTCTAGAAATGGATTATTTATGAAGAAGTGCCAGAAAGTCTAAATTAGAACGGGTCACAAATAAGGAAATTAGAAACATAATGGAAGCAGAAGAAAGCATAATTGAAAGAATTGAGGAAAAGGAATTAAAGTGGTTAGGACATGTTTTAAGAATAGAAGATGAGCGATGGCCGAAACGAGGCCGAAACAACTATATGAATGGCATCCTAACAGAAAGAAGAAAAGAGGAAGACCAAGGTTAACATGGAAGGAAAACATGAAGACAGTAATGCAAGCTAGAGGGCTAAGCATCGAAGATGCCCAAGACCGTAGGCTTTGGAGGTTTGGCACGGGAAGACGGCAGCAGCTGTAAAAACCCGAAGATAGATAGATATTATTATTATTATTATTATTATTATTATTATTATTATTATTATTATTATTATTATATTATACATACATAGTCCACAGCTGTGGTCTCGAGGTAGCGTGCTGCCTTGTCACGCAGCGGGTCCGGGTTCGATTCTCGGTCGGGACAGGCTTCTGGATGAGGTTTTTTTGGGGGTTTTTCCTCACCTGTAAGACAAATGTCAGGTAGCTTAGGGCCCAACGGTCCCCGAAAATCATCCGCTCATCATCATCCTTGTAATTATCATCATCATCATCATCATCATCAATTCACCGGTGTGGAAAGCAACGGGAAGCTACCAGACCTATAAATTCCCTAGTAAAGCTGCAAAACATAGCGTGAAAAATGCAGTGAAAGACCTGCCCTCTGGCAGAATTACTATAGATGGATGGATATATACATACATACATACTTATTTATCGGTCTTGGTGATCTCAGCATAAACGCTTGTATCCAAGATCTATAGATTTTTTAGGACATTTCGAGAACATGACTTTAAAAGTTATCTGTTCTGTCTCAAGAATGTATAACTACTGTTAAAAATTATCGGATGTAAAGCAAACTAATAAATTTGTATACTTAATGGAGTCAGGCATAACTTTGCGGAAATTCATTATACATAAAATAAACAATGTATTAATCAAATATAGGCCCTACATAAAATAAATAATTTACCTTAGTAGCTATTCTGGGAAATTCTCGTATAAGACTTGAAAGCATAATAATAGTGAATTATTAATCAAGTTATGAAACCATCCCTTGTACAAAAAAAAAAAAAAAAACACCAGATTACGTTTATATAACACTTTGGCTAGACCAGTGTTGACCTATGGTAGTGAAGCATCAACACTAAAAAGACAACATGAAAGCAGAATAACGGCTTGTGAAATGAGATTCATGCGCAGAACAGCGGGTTACACCAGATGGGATCGAAACAGGAACACCGATATCTTAAAAGAATTGAAGACTACGCCAATTTTGGAATATATTAATCAGTACCAACTAAATTGGAAACACCATCTTGAAAGAATGAGTTCAAATCGGATCCCCAAACCTGTTTATAATTATATATCAAGAGGACGAAGGTCACTGGGCCGTCCTAAAAACGCTGGAGGGAAATTTTTCTATAGGATCGTAACAGGCCTTGGCCTAATACTTGGAAGGAAGAAGAAGCAAGAAGTCGATATTCTGCTGAAAGAGTCAGCAATCCATCGTCCAATTAAAACCATTGATACAATGGAAGTGATAAAACAAGACAATGAACATATCCAAATTGATTCCGACATGTGTTTTGCCCTTGAAGAGGGCGTCATCAGGATGATCACATCAAAGTTAAAACAATACTATAATTTGGATACTTCTTGTATTTTTAAAATTCTTCTACTAGTATCTGTGGTTTTAATTGGACATGTTTGCTTCCCAAATTGATTGCTGACTCTTCTAGCGGAATTACTACTAAAGTAAATTGTTTTATTTTATAAATAAATAGGTGGCAAAAGAAGTAAGTAAATAAATATTTGTCGGCCTAGGATTTTTCCCGGGATAAAAACTCCTTCTTGGAATTTACGACTCGCGCGTTCGAATGGCCCAAGGTTTATGGATTTTGTCGTATGAGGAATAACATCTGAGAACGTTACTTTCTTCTCAGGTGAAGTTAGAAGCCGATCAGTCAAAAGGATGCATGAATGGTTATCAGTAATCGGATATGAAGAAAATTTATTTATTATTTTATTTATTTTTATTTAATTAATTTATTTATTTAGCCTGGTGGAGTTAAAGCCATGTGGCCTTCTATTCCACTCACCAGGACAAACTTATATTACAACAGAATATCATCATGATGAATAAATTCGTTTTAGGCCATGTGGCCTGTACGGTAAACCTAGCGAAGATGGTCTTGATCTTTCCACCGATGTTTTGGTCTTCCTTGGTCCCTATGTCTAGTTGGGGTATATTGGAATGCCAATTTTGGAAGTCTATTTCTTGCCATTCTCCTCAGATGATTTTTCCATTCTTGTTGGTATCTTTGTATATCTTCATTTAAACTTGTTACTCCAAGTTTTCCTCTGATAATAGTGTTTGTTCCTTTGGTGATCCAGTCTATTAACTCCTAACAATGATCGTAAGAAGCGCATTTGGCTTACTTGAAGTGTATGAGAGTTTCTTTTATTTAAAATCCAAATTTCACTTCCGTATTTTAGAGCAGCTTTTGATGTGATGTTATGTAATCTTAGTTTTGTCTCTGTCCTCATCTGTTTACCAAAATGCCTTCGTATTACCCCATTCATTTTATTATATTTTTGTAATTTTGAATCAATGTCACTCTTATACTCTGAAAATACACTTAACACTCATAATACCTTGCAAAAGTTTTCTGAGAGCAGAAACAAGCAAAAACAATAACTTTCAATATTATGTCTTACGGTTCAGTTAGATTAGTATTCGAGATTAATTAAATAGCATAATTTCCACATTGTTTTTTTTTATTGTGGATGAGCCCATGTAGGACTACGCAAAGTACTCTGAGGCGTTTCCTTTGAGCCCAAATTTCTTTCATTCTTTTGCTATGAGGTTGTTTTCTATCTGTCCAAGTTGTTCCAGTTTTTTTCTTCGGTTTGTCCTCTTGGTCAACTTGCCACTTATTCACCTTAATTCTAAATATATCTCTGTTTGGGATATCTTCTTTAGTAATTCCTGCCAATTTTAAGTCCTTTTCGACTTCATCAATCCACTTCATAGTATCCACTGGAGCTTTACTTCTGTTTTCGTAGAATTCCATTATCTGTTTTGTAAGCCTATTTGAGTTCATTCGTTTAATATTGCCATAAAATTTTAACCTTCGTTTTCTAATATCACTATGAATGTCCGTATATATTTTTATCTCCTTTTTACTTCTGAGTCTAAATGCTTACCTATGACTTGTGGACCTAAAACTTTTCTTATAATTTTGCATTCTTTTTTCACTATATTTTCGATATCTTTTTTTCTGTTCAAAATTAATGTTTCTGCTTCATAGAGGCATTCTGGTTTAATTACAGTGTTATAGTGTCGTAATTTTGTATGTAAAGATATGCATTTTTTACTATAAGTATTGTGAGTGAGCCGAAATGCTGTTTCCATTTTTTGGCATCTACTTTTATTGGGTTTAGTTTCAATTCCATTTTCCTGAAATTTCCATATTGTATTATTTAGATTTTATATTTATTTTATGTTCCATAAATCTGTGATACCGTAAGTGTCTTCCGGCTTTACTTGACTTTGGAATATAACCTTATTGGAGATTTTTACCCAAATTAAATATAAAATTATGGAATATTCACCTGAAAGATCCGTCTCCTCAACTATAATAATTATTTAACTGTAGCGCTTTCGGGACTTGTTCCATCATCGGCTACACTTAAATAATTAATTAAGTTGAGGAGACGGACCTTTCAGGTGAATATTCCATAATTTTATATTTAATTTTGAATAATACCTCAACGGAACACATCATGAATCTTATAAAAGTTGATTTTACCCAAATGTTTATTGGAATTTATGACATACCGCGAGCCGTCTGCCATATGCGCTCCACATATTGGAATTATTGCGTTTAGAATTTTCATTTACAAATTCCATTTACATGTCACTTGAGCATTGACCTTAGGCAATGAAATGAGTAAAAACAGTGACCAACAGATGTCGTTAGCGTAGGTTCGTAAACAGGTTGTGGAGAGGAGAAAGTGGTTGTGTTTTTATACTCGGAGGCCTTGAAATGTCATTCCACATGTTGTGCACAAAGTTTTGCCGTCCAATTCTCCTGGTTTCTCGTACTGTACTTTATTAATTATCTTATCATTTTTAAAAGTATTAAACACTTAAGATAAAAATGATAATTTGATAGTGTGGGAGTTTGGCCGCATTCGACCGACAGAGTGCGCTGTTGACGCGGAGTGATACAATGCAGCAGTGCGCCTGCGCGTCAGTTAAGAAATAGTTCAAGTTAGGGCGATGTCTTTTTTTTCATTGCCTGTCGCGCGCGGCAAGAACGAAACATAGCTTCGTAGAGGAAAGGTGGTGCGTGCAAGCAAGCTTTATTAGTGACGATCGTATTCGTGCAATAGTGGCCATACTTAGAAAACACGTGAATATCTGTGCTTCCGTGTGTTGGAACTTGTGAAAGGGAAATAAAAGAAAGTGATAGCATGTGTTTGTTACTAATTCAAGCTTAGAAAATAAAGTAAATAGGAGGGACACGAAACGTGCGTTAGTGTTTTTTTTATTCACTAATAAAAGTTAAAAATTTGGAAACAAAGGAAGAAGATTATCTAGTGATTTTTGTTGGTTAGAAAACTGAAGATTGACCACGAGGTGTGAAGAAGAACGAAAATGGGGAAATTTAGAAGTGGAACGTGGTTGCTGACTGTGCTTCAGTTTGCAGTATTAACAGGTAAGAAAATGGTAATTACCTCTCAAGGTCTCATGGCAGGTATCCGAGCGGGAAGAATGTACAAACGTTGAACTTGAAAGCAGGTAGTACAGACAACTTGGCTTTCATGTTCAAAACATATTATATATAAAAAGGAACAGCCAGCTTTTATATGCTGTACTTATTCTAATAATACAAAAGGTTGTATACTCCAGACAATTAAACTTGCAAACATGTATATTTTTAAATAAGTACGACATCCTTAAAATATGTAGCTTGTAAAAATTACTAAACTGAAAAAGCTTAAAGAAATCTTTTTCTTAAATAAAACATTTTTAAACTGATACTGAAATTGCTTGGAATTTCTCTTTTTTAATTTTATACATTAAAATAGATTTCGCAATATTTGTTTGTAAAAAATGTATCCACTTTTTTCAAGACTCACTGGCACTATCGAACTCGTAGGTTCATGGGCCGCGCGGATATAAGCTCTGCATACATCCCTATCCTAATGTTTTCAATCATCCTCTGTATAATCAAAGTGTAGTTAATGTTATTCTCCCACCTCATTCTTGGTCTACCAACTGGGCGTTTTTCTTCTGGTTTTCCTACAAGAAGCTTCAATGTACCTCTTTCATTCCCCATTCGTGCCACATGCACTGCCCATCGCAGTCTACGAGACTTTAACTGTTCTTATTATATCTGGGTTCCTATAAAGACCATGTCTATTTCAAGACAAAACAGTTTATATGAAAAAAAAACTAGTTAGTTCACCTACACTTATTATTTCGTTATGTGATCAAATTGGGCACGTTATTGTATACCATATTAGTTCACAGATTATCGGATAGTCTGGCGACCAAAGGAAAATTTGGCCACTCTATTTGAACAGTGACAAAATTAAGTAGAATCCCAAAAATTGTAGCTTACTTGTGAATACATTTAAAAAATATATATGTATGTATATACCGGTAGATATAACTAATTTACGAACCATGAAACTATCAAATTTTCCATGTAGTGTCAATAATGAAGGCAATATCAAATATGCTGATTAAAAATATAATTTGCAAAATAGTAATGCTTTTGCGATTTGCAGAATAGGTGGCGCACATTTTTTATAAGATCAGTATTTAAAAAAAAACGTTAACTTGAATATTTTGGTAGATAGCTTAGAAACGGTAAATTTCTAATCAATGTTGAAAACACTCAATAGCTTCAAACTAAAATATACGAAAATAAATGCTTATTTTTAAATTCCAATAGTAGTCCTATGTGGATTATGTATCATTTATCAGCAATGAACTCAAGCTAACAACCAGGAAAACAAGTTAGATAATAATAAGCTAGCAAATAATTTTGCTCTAGAGCCCAAAATTGGACTGTCGATCCTGGTGGAATTAAGAACAGGTTACCATGCTGGCATCTCATCGAACCCGGCCGGGTCGATTGATTTTTTATCGAGTTTGATTTCCTTCTGTTGGGAAGTTGAAGCTATGAGTTCCGTATTATAGTTTATCGCCTTTTTGAACTCAGATTTGAAATGCATAGCTAATGGTTTAAAGGACATTACTAACACATTTCGAATATTTACATTGTGAAATGTGTGTGTTAGATACAAGCCCTTCACGAAAAAAAAAAAACTGCATTCTACTTTGCACCCGCAGGCATTCTATCCATTTTCTATAGTTGGCTCGGTCGTTCGCCATTCTCCATAATTTATTCTGGAATATCCTTTCCTCCTCACATACTCCCATTCTATTCTTGGTCTTTCCAATTTCTCATTTTCTTCCGCCTTCATTCTTTCATTTCTCTTACCAATAAATATATCTTCTATGAAACAGGGTATTTAAAATGCCGCATTTTGTGAACGACAGTTGCACTTTGTAAGATCCATTTTCGGCATTTTAAAATTTTTTTATTCAACCTCCTTTCCATGTATGAGTCCACCGCTGTGGTCTCGAGGTAGCATGCTGCCTTGTAACGCAGCTGGCCCTTGTTAGATTCCCGGTCGGGACAGCCTCGCGTATGAGGTTTTTTCCTCACCTGTAAGACATGTCAGGAAGTCAATGGCCCAACGGTCCCCCCAAAATCAACCGGCCATCATTATCATATCATAACTTCATCGGTGTGGAAAGCAGCGGGAGGCTACCACACCTATGATTCACTAGTAAAGCTACAAATCGGCCGCGGTGAACTAGTGGTTATGTTCATTGCCTCTGGTCCCGGATTCAAACCCGGCCAGGGTCGATGGATTTTTTAGGATGGAAAAATCCAAAGAGCAAGTCCTCCCGGGAGGGACTTAAAGCTGTGGGTCCCGAGTCTGAAGATTTTCAGGCTCGTAAAAGATCCTTAAGCCTGAATGAAAAGGCCTCTTAAGCAAAATTTACCTAATTTTCCCGTTCTAGTACTACCTTGTTTTCCTAGATGTCACGGACAACTCAGATGACATATATACGAAAACAAGTATACTTAGTATGGTTCAAATTCTTCCCTGTTAAGGGAAAAACATGGGCTTACGAGAAAAAGCTACAAAGCATAGCATGAAAATACTATGTTGCAGTGAAAGACCTGCCCTCGGGCAGAACACTAGAATAGAATTCCATATATGACCGCTAACAATACCGTTATCCTTGGAAATAAGATCGCCGGATCACATTTATCACGGAATCTCTTAAAATAAACTTGGCTGACTCCGGGAATCGATGGCGGTAACATCAATAACTCTTTCCGCTATTATTACTGCGTCACTTCGCTATGTAAATAATGAAAATATATGTTTTTAATGCATGTTTAATTGCTCTTTTATAAATTTTGTAGTAGTGAAGTTTCTGAATTATACAATAAAGTAAATTAAAAGACCATTACATTTTTGTTTGTGAATTATTGTTGTTAGACCGTTCTGTTTCATACTGCCGACGCGACATTGCCATATTGCTGGATTCTCATTATTAATGCGCAGTTTGCTTGTTTCTGAGAAGTAAAAAACCTTTAAACTGTGCATAACTAATGTTAAGGTATACAATATTACAAGCATCGTTATAGCTCTCGATGTTTAGTAAAGTCGTAGTTCTCTTATTCTTTTGATCTTTAATAATTGCTTTTATCTTAAGTGAAAACACATTGTTGTAATATAAAATAATCGGTAATAGCATTTTAAAATTATAACTGGTTAGTTTCTTCGGCTCAACTGCACTTCTACTAGCGCTTGATTTTTCAGTTATATTGTTGTAAACTATAGCTCTTCTTGTGTATTTACTAACATTATTTAATATTTTAAACTTTTTCAAACAATTTTTGTTACATTAGACAATTTTGAAGTATTTATTTAAATATGCAAATCGCAATATTATGTCACTGTTAGACAATATTGTGATGCTGCTAACTGCTATTTTCTCCACAGAGTATATTACTTAGTCTATGATTTTTCTATCCCGATTTTGGGTTATCGCTGGTTGGATCAACGTTGGGGAGTGATAAGTAAGTGTACACCCATTTTTTAATAAACGTTTGGTAATTTTAATAATAATATATATTTTTAACATAGATTTGGGGATTTATTGCAAGCATTGGTCATTTAAATTTCATAGCGACGGATAGTAATCGAGGATGATAATCGATATGTGGTTCGACTGTGGGTTATCGCGGGCTCTATAAACTCTGGCGCATGCGCACTGTTGTTCTATAGGACTCTTCCTTTAAGGGCGGAGAAAATATTACTAGTATTTGAGAATAAAGTAATTTTCGGACCAAAGAGATGGAAAGGCGAATGAAGAAGAATGCATGTCAATGAGGTACATGATTGTGTATAGGAAACGAGATATAATAGTTAAGTCTCAGACTGCGATGGGCAGGACATGTGGCACGAATAGGAAATTAAGGTGCGGCATGGAAATTTCTTGTAGGAAAACCAGAGGGGAACACACCCAGTTGGTAGGACAAGAAACAAGTGGGAGAATAACATTAACTGATTTGAGGGAAGTAGATTATACCGGAAAGAATTGGAGAACATTAGCTTAGGGTTGGGATGTATGGAGAGCTTACATCCGCGCGTCGTTAACCTACGGGTTTGATAGTGCCAGTGAGTTGCACTTTCAAATTTTAACCGGTTAGTTTTTTTTTACTACTACTATCACTGCTACCACCAGTACTACAATTACTACCTTATCATCTTGAAGTGTTTCAATGATCATTCCATTATTGTAGAGGATAATGATTAACTGGGTCGCTAAAAGAGAGGCCAGGCTTGTAAATTTAGAACTGTTGATATTACTACAACAGCCGGGCATACAATTTCCAAACCACTTCCTTCGCTACGTGATGACTTTAGCTTGAGATGAAGTGTACCCCCAGATTTGACAAAATTTTTCTTCTTAATCATAATTTGTAAGATTTTTTCCAGTTTATTTCCAAAATCACTTCTCGGAGGAAGACGTATTGGAAATAGGCTCATTACATTTGCTGCAATGCTTTAATAATTAATAATACATTTTTTGATCGTCCAATGAAATATAAATATACCTTCCATGACGGTAGATCAGAGGAGTCAATAATCGATTATATTTTAACTAATAGAGAAATTAATAAAAGCATAATACAGAATATTTTGTCATATGGAAGTGAAACTTGGTCTTTGATGGGATTACAAAAGAATAAAATTAGAACAGTTGAATTTGATTATTTTAGAAGAAGCCTCCAAAAAAACAAGACAGGATAAAATAAGAAATGAATTCCTTTGGACAGAAATGAATGTCACCACATCTGTTGTTAAGAGGATTGAAAATCAAACGCTTAAATGGTATGGCCATGTACAAAGAATGGAAAATGAAAGATGGCCAAAAAATATATACCAGTGGTCACCCCCCCCCCGGAAGAAATAAACGTGGCAGACCAAGATGGAAATGGAAAACCTACGTTAGAACTATAAAGGATGATAGGAATTTGGAAGAGGGACATTGGAATGGTAGAGATAAATGGAAACTGAAGACGGCAAACCTGTAAGTGGCGGAAAGCCGAAGAAGAAGAAGAGAAATTAATTTTGATCAGATAATTGATGTCAGGACACTTAATTCCGCTGATATAGATAGTGACCATAAATTAGTTTTATGCTAAATAATACGGTTACCAAACATAAAGAAACGAAAGTCAATATATGAGTAAATTCTAAGTTGCTTAATATAATGTATTATTTGTAAACGCCTGGAGTCAGGGAATATGTTTATACATGAAGGAGAAACATCTACAACCAAGAGATTGGATGGACCGACAAAATTGGCTATTAGGAATCGGACGATGTCAAAGACATTAATCAACCGATGATCTATCTATTTGTAAACGCTTTAACATGTATACTATATTTCTATTGGGGCTTCATCTCATCCCTCGACCTAACCCTGATTTGGACACGAGTTACGAATATTATATAACTACATTTCTGTTCATTTGATAGTATATGTTAACTAACTTACTGCCACAACCGAACCCATAGATTCATGGCTGCGCAGTAGTGAGCTGTCCGTACATCCCTATGTTGAGTTAATGTTTTTGAATCACCTGTTTAATCTACTTCCCTCAAATCATGGTTAATGTTATTATCCCACCTTATTCATTTCCTGCTACTTCCTTATTGACTTACCCTCCTGTTTTTCTACAGGCAGGTTCATGGTCGCGCGGACATAAGCTCTCCATACATCCCTATCCTGAGCTAATGTTTTCGATTCATCTCCTGTATAGTATTATTCCCTCAAATCATGACTATTATTCTCCCAACTCAATCTAAGTCTACCAACTGGACGTTTTCCTTATGGTTCCCATGCCCTTCATTCATTCCCCATTTGTGTCACATTCCCTGCCCATTGTAGTCAACGAAACATAACTGTTCTTATTATATCTGATTTTCTACAAAGATCGGGTAGATCACTTAAGTGGTCTCCATTTGCCTGTGTGTGCATCTCTTTGGTGTAAAAACGTTCTTAAGAACTTTATTCTCAAATACTTACAATCTTTTCGCCTCCTTTAAAGTGAGACTCCATGCTTGGGTTATTAATAGTCCCTGTAATGCATAGTAGCATTTATTTCCAGAATTGAGCCTATGTTTAAGCACAATCGGTATGTGTAGACGTTATATTAACATAAAAAGTTGTAATTAAAAATATGTTTAGGGTTAATAAATTCTATCTTCAAGCCACAGTTAGTCCAAAAACATTAAAGGCTAAAAGTGTATAAAATTCTGGCTCTTTCAACTCTTTTGTATGGTAGCGAAGTATGGACGTTGAAACAGAAGGATATACAGAGACTTATATCTACTGAAATGAGATACCTTCGGAGGACTGCAGGATACACACTACTAGATCACAAAAAAAAAAAATGAAGACTTCTTAGAAAACAAAATTTCTGATTGTAACTCAAGATGGATGCAACATGTTCATCGAATGGAAGATCACAGGATACCCAAACAAAATGTTAAGATATCAACCTGCAGGAAGAAGAAGACCAGGACATCCACTCAAAAGACTTTTGGAAGGTGTTTCTCTTGAGGCCGAAACACGTCAACAAATGACCAGAATTCGTGAATATACTATGATGATGATGATGATGGTGAAAAGTATGTGATTGCGTTACTGTAGTTCGTTTGGTTTAACTTTGCAAGGAATTTGTAGAAAGAGAGACAGCTGTATTCATTCACCTCTCTCACTCGCACCAGTGTTGACGGTTTTTCTTCACCAGTTGTTAATAGGTAAAGGGGAAGGCGAAAACTGACAACAGGCTGGGTTCTCTCTTTTGTAACTGGGAGAAAGCGGTTAAGAATCTACCCTTGTATCTCCATCTCTTCGCCAAGTTAAGCCAGATATACAATAAGTGTAGTGTTATTGTTTTATTGTTGTAGTGTATTGAATTATTTAGGACGGTCCACTATAGTAATATGATTTTTCAATTAAGTTTTACTCTTAAGATAATTTGTGATTGTGTATTACAATTGAAGTAACTTAAAGGAATTTTAATTGTTTGCACATGACGTCAGATGGAAGGAGGTTATAATAGCTTCCTATACGGTCTGGCTACAGCAACAGTTTAGAATAACCACTTTATATTAGTTATTTTTCCCTCCAAATGTTTGGAATAGTCAGTGCGCAACTTATGTATTCCATCGATATACTTTATAAGTCTGAAACCTGCTCTTGTTTACATCTGAACCGGTGTTCAGAGTGACCTCTACTGTATGGTTGAACCTTTAGTCAACCTCGCTTCATTGGAGGCACAGGTTTAGTCTGTAGTTACAATATTACTCTGTATTCTTTCAGATGAGCTAAAAATATTACTTATTATCGAAATCTGATTTATGAGTAATTCTGAATTGTAATATCTTCTTCACAATGAATTCAATATGGTGAAATACAGCACGATCATTTTAGCACTGGACATAATACTTCGTTTTCTATCAAAACACATGAGATTTTAGCTCTCCAGTATTAAACCGAATATTTTCTAGAACAGGAAACAATTCTCATAAGTAATGCCACGAGTGATTTCCAATTTATCTAAAAGAATTTGGAAATGAAGAGTGGTATTTGTTAGGACTATTTTACGAATAAAATTAAGCTGTTTACTCACAAATCATTATTTAATTATATTTATTTTAAAATATTTATATGTTTAATGTAAACGGCGATGTTTGAAAACAAATGAGAAACGATTGGCACGCTTCATTTGCTTCTTTTTTGTTCGTTACTGCAACCATATCATATTATTTGTTGTCAAAGGATCGCAATGTTGTAAGAATGCACCCTAGTGGAGAAATTTATAACCAACGTAATAGGTGTTAATTTCTGATGTCCTATGATGTAAATATGTCAATTTTATATTTTTCTATGTTAAAAAGGAGGTGCTTTCTTTATTATGACTATTTAACTCATGCCCCAAATGGGAGTCAATGACCAATCACGTTTCAATGATTTCTGTTTTACAACCAATCAGAGTCGTGTTTCACCAAATATTTATCAGTGTTATAATTACCATATTAAAGAAAGCTCCTCCTTACAATATTGCGTTCCTTTGGCAATAAATAGTATGATCTGGTTGCAGTGATAAACAAATGAAGCAGTAGAAGCGTACCTATCGTTTCTCATTTGTTTTCAAACATCGCCGTTTACATTAAATATATAAATATTTTAAAATAACTATAGTTAAATAATGATTTGTGAGTAAACAGCTTAATTTTATTCGTTAAATAGTCCTAACAAATGCCACTCTTGATTTCCAAATTCTCTAGATAAATTCACTCCTCACTTCGTGAGTCGTGAATTTATCGATAATTTGGAAATCACTCGTGGCATTACTTATGATAAACTTCTTCTTCTTCGTCAGGCTCTACGACTTCCAGTGGAATGTCTTGGCCTTCTCAACCAGTTTACGCCACTTCTTCCTATCTTGTGCAGTAGATTTCAAATCAAAAATCCCTATCTCTCTCAAATCCTCAATTACGTCATCCTCCCTCGATCCTTGGGTCTTCCCCTTGGTCTTGTTCCCTGTGGCTTCCAATTCAAAATATCATTCGGCAATCTTCCCTTTGACATTCTTAGTGTATGTCCAAACCATTGTAATCTTTTGGATTTGATGAAACTAACTATATTACTTGGTACTTACTTACTTACTCACTGGCACTATCGAACCCGTAGGTTCATGGCCGCGCGGACATAAGCTCTCCATACATCCCTATCCTGAGCTAATGCTTTCCAATCATTCCCTGTATAATCTACTTCCCTCAAATCAAAGTTAATGTTGTTCTCCCACCTCATTCTTGGTCTACCAACTGGAAACTAACTATATTTTCTTTATTATTCTTGAGGTATAATTCGTCATTCCTTCTCAACCTCCAATTTCCATTTTCCTTTACTGGACCTAGCACTCTTCTAAATATTTTCCTCTCAAACGTTAAGTCTTAATTTATCTGCTTCTTTTAGTACCCAGGTTTCAGCTCCATAACATATGATTGGTCTTATTATTGCTGTATATAATTTGAATTTAACATTTTTTAATATTAATTTGCTTTTGAATATATCGAAATTAGCAAAATACGCTTTATTCCCTTGTGATATTCTTGTTTTGATTTCTTCTTCAACAGTATTATTATCGTTTAGTATTGTGCCTAGGTACTTAAAGGAGTTTTTTTGATCAATACAGTCACTATTTATAGTTAGTTCAGTCAAATTTGTTTTATTTCTCATACATCTTAAATATTTTGTTTTATTTAGATTGATTACAAGCCCATATTTTATACTTTCATTTTTCAATTTGTCAAAGGTGTCCAGTAGGGAATTTTTTGTTCTTGCTGTTATTATTACATCATCAGCATATGCAAGACACTGTTTTAGTCTTGTTGAAATATTTCCTCTTAGATCCAGTTGTTTTAAGACATGATAAACTTTAGTTGGTAAATTCTAGGCGAAACACGACTATGATTGGTTGTAAATAAAAACTTATTGAAATGTGATTGGTCATTGACTCCCATTTGGGGCATGAGTTAAACAGTCAATTAAAGAGATATGCAGGTATAACCACATCGCACAGCACAAAACTTGCGTCTGCAGTCAAACATAAACTAAATTACTATATTGAAATTAATAGATCATCTTGAAACGGACATGTTATACGAATGAATGATAACAGAAAAAAAAAAGATACACAATCGTCGATAACTAGGGAAGTGGGAAGTCCTAAGTCAAGTTAGAAAGATATCAGGACTCTGGGAATAAAAAAGAACTGGAAAGAGCAAGCGAAAGACGGAAGGGTTTAGTGAGAGATTTTGAAAAAGGCCAAGTCTTACTAAGTGCTGCCGTACCATTAAGATTCCCCATGGTTTTATCCCAGTTATTTCACCAGCATAACATACCAAATAATTAATTATTCATGTACTTGATAGAAAATGTTGGTAGAAGTATATTTCATAGGTTAGAGACGTATTTTCTGCGTGTCATTAAACTAACACTACATTAATTAAAAGGTCTCAGTAACAAGTCTCGCGATAAGATATTTTATTTTCTAAAAGAACATTTGACAATCTGCGTTAATTAGGGTGTGAACAAATTAAACACAACCACAACTTGTTATCGACGTGTTCGATGCGGGTTCCATGGTACAGTCTTTTCACATGCAATTATAAAAGTTTGTTATAGCCAAATAAATGTTGCGTACGTAATCCAGGGTAGGGTATACATTTTTAGATTCACATTAATTTCCCCCCTCATCGTTTTATTCCCTATTAACCTTTAGTTTTACGTATAATTCACAGCTGATAGTTGTCTTGGTTCTAAATATAATAGAAGTTAATATTTTGCTGTCTTTGTTCAGTACTTGCATTTCGACCTACAACAGTGTAGTACAACTCATTTGGTCATGATATAATTCTCGTTTTAGGAAATATACAGGAATGCATATTCTCAACAAAAATTCATACATTTTTTGGAAGTTATAATATAAATTGTAATAGGTTGTTTAGCCCTTAGATTGCAATGCATCGTATGAGGGAGGCCTACAAGTTTCATTCCAATATTTTAAATAAAATTACAAAAGAAAAACGAATAGAAATTGTTTAAATTTGTGTCGAATTACACAGTTCACAATAATAACGTACATGATTGTTTTCATTGCGGTCCGATACATTTAAATAACATACACGAGAAATTAGACTTTCACCAATTTAGGCCTAACGGATGAAAATCTGTGTATTATGTCTAGAGAACGGATTTTAAAGGGAATACCTTTTTTTTTAATCACAGAACACGAAATAAAATCTAATTTTTGCAAGAGTAATGTTGCTAGATTTTAACTTTACGTTTTCATGTGTTACCCACTTTTTCTTTATAGCCATATCGATCTGTACTGCCCCTTTTTGAGAATGTTTAACATAAATCTACATAATATACTTTATTTCTCCGCAGAAACCATAACTACCTCACTGGCACTATCGAATCCGTAGGTTCATGGCTACGGACGTAAGTTATCCATACATCCCTATCCTGAGCTGTTTTCCAATCATCCCCTGTATAATTTACTTCTCTAAAATCATGGTTAATATTATTCTACTGCCTCATTCTTGATCTATCAAATGGGCGCTTTTATTCTGGTTTTCCTAAAAGCTTCCATTCCCCTATTTCTTTCCCCATTCTGGCCACATGCCCTGCCTATCGCAGTCTAAGAGCCTTTACTGTTCTTATTATATCTGATTTCCTATAAAGGTCAGGTAGCTCATTGTTCAGTATTCCTCTCCATTAGCCTGTCTGTTCATCCCTTTTTGATCCAAAAAATTTTCCTTAGAATTGTATTCCTCAAATATTCGTAATATTTTTCTCCAACCCTAAAGTAAAAGTCCATGTTTCGCAGTCATATAATATAATGGGAGAATAACAGTTTAATTAATTTTCATTAACGATTTTTAAGAGAAGTTGGGATGACAAGAGTCCTGTAATGTATAACAGAATACATTTCCAGAATTGAGCCTATGTTTAATTTCTTTCTGCACCTCATTCCGATTTGTAATTATTGTTCTTAGGTATTTGAATTGTCACTTCTTCAAAATTTTCCTCATTTGTCATTAACTGTCCATTTCCATTACATACCGGTACATAATATATTTCCGTGTGTGAAAATATGTATAATTTTATTGATGTTTACTTCCAGTCCCAATTTCTTGGAAAGAAAAACTTCAAATAATAAAAATCCAGACGTTAAAAAGTAGTAATGTTCAGTGATTTGAAGTTTCATAGTCAAAACAAAGTATTAACCACTGGTTGCTCTGGGTGTAAAGTGACCCATTTTCGTTGTACAAAGACATTCAAAGAAAAAAAAAATAGCCTCTAAACGTATTGAAATGTTGAATGCAAATAAGTATAATTATTTTTATAGAATAAAATGAAACTAGCAATGTTTGAGTCATTTTATATATTTTCTTGTGTCTTTTTCCGTCGTTTTAAAAACTTTTTTACCTCTTTTTTCAATTAACTTTCTTCACTTTTAAAATCAGGTTCCTAATTATGACCTGCGGTTTGTTTAGAAAGATGGGAGCCTTAACCTTCCACTACCCCAATTTCCCTTATTGTTTTTAGAGTTATATTTTTTAAATAAGTGATACAATTTAATTAAAAGACAATTACCCAAAAAAACTTTATCAGCTATGCCAGTCAGTTATAATGCTACATAGAACAGTGAGGCTGCCATGGAACACAGTTTTCAAAACTCTAATTTACTATTTTTAGATAAATTTTGGCATCTTCAACTAACCTAATTTGTTCAAATTTTTCCACTGTTATATGCAATACTTTATACTGTTAAATTTTAGTGCGAAACAATAAATTTATTAATATCTTAGCTTCAAATTCTTCGAGAATATTTTTATCAAATATACATATATTTTAATTAATAATTAATAAACCATTTCATATATTTTCTGATATGTATAACCCTTTAATTCTGAAGGTCGTCTCTGCAGTGTTAACTGCTAGCGTCTGTGACTAGCATCACAAGTATTCCTGATCCTATTCTAGGATGTCATAGAATTTTCCTTCATGTAAGAAATCGGGAACGGATTTCACGCAATATCGTGAGGACAATATTGAATAGCTCTATACTGGATGAGAAATATACAATAGAAAATAATTTAAGGTTGAATTATTTGGTCCTAGTAGCCAAGTAACTGCTTGTGCTCTTTTCTTTGGAATGACAACAGCCACTTCAGTCGGTTTTGGTTCTTCGGAACTAACGTGTCAAGGATTACTGGCACTATCGAACCCGTATGTACATGGACGCACGGACATAAGCTCTCCATATATTCATATCCTGCGCTATTGTTTTCCAATAATTCCTGTATAATACACTACCTCAAATCATGGTTAATGTTATTCTCCCACCCCATTCTTGGTCTACTAACTGAGCATTTAACTTCTGGTTTTCCTACAAGAAGCTTCCATGCCCCTTTTATATTTCCCATTCGTGCCACATGTCCATCCCATCGCAGTATACGAGATTTCTAACTGTTCTTATCATGTCTGGTTTCCCATAAAGATTATGCAATCTTATCCGTTTAGCTGTTGTTCAACCCTCTTTGGTCCAAAAATTGTTCTAAGAAATTTATTCTCAAATATTCGTAATCTTTTCTCCGCCCTTAAAAAGTCCATGTTTCGCAACCATATATTATTACTGTAAAATAACAGGCTTATAAATTTTTCAGCTTTATTTTTTAGAGAAGTTGAGACAAGGGCCCCTGTAATTATAATATTCTATGTTTAATTTCTTTATGCATTTCATTCATGTTTGTTATTATTGTTCCTAGGTTTTTGAATTCAGCCATTTCTTTAAAATTTCGCTCATCTGTTAACTGTCAATTTTCCATAATATCCATCCATAGTTAATTCTGCCCGAAAGCAGGTCCTTCACTGCAATCATAGCATTTTCATGTTATGCTTGCAGCTTTACTAGGGAATTGTGTAGGTGTGGTAGCTTCCCGTTGCTTTCCACACCCGTGAAGGATGATGATGATAAGGATGATGGCCATATGATTTCGGGGACCGTTTGGGCCTTAAAGTTTTCCTGACATTTGTCTTACAGGTGAGGAAAAACCCCGATAAAAACCTCACCCAGAAAAACTGCCCCGACCGGGGATCGAACCCGGGCCCGCTGCGTGACAAGGCAGCACGCTACCTCGAGACCACAGCGGTGGACTTCCATAATATAATGTATTTATACGTGTGACGTTATATTTAGTTTTATTAGTTTACTTGCATTCCCAATGTCTTAGCGTTACTCTATATACTGCACATAATTGTAATATCCATCCATACTAATTCTTCCCAGGAGCAGGTCTTTCACTGCAATCATAGCATTTTCATACTTTGCAGTTTACTAGGGAAACTTCCCGTTGCTTTCCACACCGGTGAAGGATGCTGATGATGGTCGGACGATTTTCGGGGACCGTTGGGTCCTAAGCTTCCTGACATTTAATTGTAATATAAAATCGTGAAATTATGTGCAACATACGCATTCTCCTCAAATATTGAAATAAGTTGAGATTACAAGCAAGGTACATATTTTTATAATTTCATTTTTATACTTTTTATTTTGTGACTAATATCTCAACGGAATTTTATAATGAAATGTATTAATATTTATTTTTTAATAGTTAAACTGCAATATTTAACCACAACACCAGAAATTAATTGATATTTTATTTTCTGGATTTTTAAGTCCGTTTATTTTGACCGCTTTGAACTTGTAATGTTTTAATCCTACCGCAATATTATCAATGAACTATCCATTCAGCATTCAATATGTGTTGATTGTGCGTGAATGCGTTTTTTACCTACTATGCATTTTTTTTGCGAAATAACATTCAAAACTGATACAGCGACGTTTTAGTGCCATGATTTAATTACAAAATCTCGAATCTTCCTTTTTTTTTTTTAATTTATACGCACTGATAAAAATACGAAATATCACTTACGGTTAAATGGCATTTAAAAAAAATCACAAGCTTTACTTTGTAATGTATTTATGAATTTGAACTGTGAATTAATTTGCAAATAGTGAAATACAGAACAAACTGGAAAGAACACTTGGCAAGGATGACTGAGAATAGAATACCAAAAGCAGCATACAGCTATTCACGACGAGGAAGAAGTAGTTTGGGAAGACCAAAGAAAAGATGGAAACAGCAGCAGTTTGGAGCCGGAACAGGCTGGTAAATAAGCCTAAACCGTGAAGAAGAAGAAATAATTTGCCTCACGTTCCAATAGAAAATATTGCTGATTTTATTAAGATACTTGTCAATGTCAAGCAGAATGCTTTCCAAGAAAATCTATTTTAGATGTTTGGTATCTGTTGGTCATTAACAAAAGTAAGAGGTTCTTTACGTATTTTGCGAAACTGTCTTTATTTTAAATAGTGTTTCAGAAATATTGGTTTTCGGTTGTAGTTTTCTAGAACTCGTTTTTGAACAATTAAATTTTATACTATCACATGTGAAGGAAAGGATGAAGTAAAAAGTTAAATAAAAAAAGATGAAGTGATTGCACTAAAATCCTTAGGAAGCCCTTGAGGTGTAAATATATTCTATTTTCCAGGGCATAAAATATTTAACAAACAAAATCTTGTTCTTCACTTTACGGGCTAGGCAAATTGCCTGTTCCGCCTCACAGTTGTTCTCACCATCTTTTCACTGACCTTCCTACATTCCTTGATCCTCTTGGCTTGTAATTAAATGCTGTTTTTGGCAATCTTGTCACATTCACTGTTTCTACATGTCTAAACCATTTATCTCTATATTATTTGATTTTATAATTCAGTGGATATATATTTAACAAAGTAATAAAAGCATATTAATAACATATACTTCTTATAGGAAAAGCTCAGAGGAAAGCTCCCAGTAGGAAGGCCTAGAATGAGGTGAGAGGATAACATTAATTAGGATATGGCGCGACAGGCCTCATACGACCAACCTCATAGTTTGAATCAAGACATCTCAACTTTAGTAATGATAATGAGGTTAATAGTATTTCAGTTGTGCACTGGAAAAAATATTTTTACTAGAACAATATATTTGTTCTTAGTTACATCTCAAGAATGCTCAGGATAATGGCTCTCATATCTCTTGATAGTTAGGTAATTTTTTCCATGAAGTACACTTAGCAACAAAAAGAATAAGCCGCTTCAAAAAGCAGGTCCCTGTTATAGTCCTACTGCGCATCCTCGAAGAGCTAAAGCTGTGGTTCACGAGGTAACGCATTTTTAAATGTTTTAAATACGCTATACTTCGTTTTAATCGTCTTAAATATTTAAAGTACTGTGAACCAGACATGTTTCTAGATGTTTACGAGTGTTCGACAAATGTAATATTGCTCAAATTGCAACATTTCAAATGAAGTTAAACTCTCGTTCATAGTGTAACAGTAAACAAGACAACCTGAGTTTAGACAACTAGTATCCGACGATAGAGTAGCGTAGATCGTTAAAAGAATTGTAAAAATATGAAATGTATATGAGAACCAGGGTTCGAATCCCCCGACTTTTTTTATTCATTTGTATTTCCGCAAAATAGATCCTGTGACATTTAATTCCGACCACGTAATGTATGTCCACTTTACACTATATTAAATAATATTCCTGCCTTGGTAAATTCTTTAACACTATTTAGCTACCGGTATAAATTTAATTGTATGTGCAGTACCATGTTTTAATAATAATGCTATAAAATTTTGTAATAAAAGATAATGTAGCTTCATATATTCGTGTGTTTATTTATTTATTACGTATTAGCAAGAAAACATTTCACTCTTCAATTAAAATATTTCGTTTATATATGTCAAGTCCAGCCTAATAGAGATGGTGGGTAATAATGTTATTAACAATAATAATAATAATATTATTATTATTATTATTATTAGCAATAATAACAATAATAATAATAGTAATAGACTAATAGTAATAGAAATTGGAGGGGTCTCCTCCTACTGCGGAGTTCACCATTGTTTATAAATTGTAATTTGATGGAGGACCACAGGAAAACTCGTGGTAAAGCAAAAGGTTGTATGTTCCATAGTCGAAATAAATAATTTTGTTAAATAATGATTTATTATTAAAAAACACATGATGCTCGTATTAATATTTATTGCATTGATGTTAATTTGCACTTTAAATTATTAATTTTTAATTGAGTTCCGAAATACATCAATATGGTGGACATACTGGACACGTCCGCTCTTAGTAATAATAATAATAATAATAATAATAGTTCGTGTTTTTGTTTAAGAATATAAACACAATAAAATAGAAACCATTTTAACAATTAAAAAATTTAACCTCATCGGGAATCCAACCTGTTACTCTAGCATACGAATCAAGCCACTAACTGAGCACTGAGCTAAGCGTTGGCTTTCTTTTTCTGCTTCAAAGAATGCTCTTCAAAGGAAGAAGGGAAACGTATTGTAGCTCTACTGTGCAATTAGTTTACTCGTGTGAATCGCGCGTTAGAAATTAAAATATTTGAGATCAAAAGTCTGCCCATTCTTTTTGTTGCTAAGTGCCATATGCCCATAATACAGTACAATGGTAATAATATAATGAAAAGAGATGCATCCCCTGTAAGGAAGGGTGAAAATGCCTTTACAAAGTAGCTATAAATAACAGTTAGCATAACGTAACATACAAAGTGCATTAGAATTCGTTCTTAAAACATGTTAATGCAATTATTAAGTACGCATAACTATGATAATGTCTCCGGGAATCCCCCATTCACTGAATTTTAATGAACATAAAGTCAAATAAGGGTAACAAAACCATACCTGCGTGTAGTTAAACTAAATCTCTGACACGGTAGCTTCGTCTTTACTGAAGTGGTAGCTGCCACTAGCTATCATGACGGTAGGGTGCTACAAGGTTAGTCTGACGCTATCTCTCATCATTGGTTTTCTTAATCGGATTTCACCTATTTCGAATTTAAGTAGCTACTTATAAGGTCGACAGGACTCCCTTCCAAACTCTAACCGCAAAGCAAAAATTGGTACAGTAGGGAATCTAACCTGAAACCCCAGGGATATGTTCACCAAAGAGATCAAAAGATAAATTTACCAACAGCATATGATGTCACTAGAAGTTATTCTCATCCAAATACTGTACCAATCACGCGCAATATACCATATAATTAAATTATTTTTAGTCTGTTCATCAGACCTCAATGTTAATATTGATTTGTTTTTTTAACATGTTTCGATATTAATTAAAATAACCTCAAAGTATCACTTCCTAAAATAAAATATTCTTCTTCTTCTTCCTTCCAAGTATTAGGCCAAGGCCTGTTACGATCCTATAGAAAATTTTCCCTCCAGCGTTTGAGGGAAATTCTCGTATAAGACTTGAAAGCATAATAATAGTCCCTTCGATTGGTTGCTGGCCAAAGGAAGGTAAGACCAGTGATGGGGCTGCCATCTTATAGCCTCTGGTCAGGCTTTTCTGGAGAAGAAAAGAAAATAAAGGAAAGAAGAAATGGAAGAAAGGAAAGACTCCCTAGCCCTCGGATGCCCTAATAGCGTCGGCGTCAAAAAAACAAGAGTTAACCAAGAGAGGTTAGATAGTAAAGTTAAAAGAGTGCAAAACACAAGTAAGTGGAAGAAATGTTTTGCACAGCTTGGGCACCTTGTGGTCGCCATCCACATATCCCTTAGATGAGGACCCCTGAGGGGATAAAATATTAATTACAAATACTTTATAATATCGGCAACTGGCATCGTGCTCAGGACTGCAGGACATTTTTTCATGAAATTTTGCCGACTATGGGACCGATGCGTACCTACAATCATAAGGAATGTTGGTTAATACAATTATTAGCTTTTCCATGTTGAGAAAACCAGCTATAACTACTGGGAACCCGATATGCTGACCACGTCACCCCAACACTGGGTGGATGAACGTCTACTTCCGTGATGAACACATGTGAATGTGAGGCCAGTAGCCTACTGGTAGGTCAAGGGCCTTTAAGCCTGTCTCGTCATGGAGTTGAATTTTATCACAGAACCAGTAGGTTGTTTTACGGTTTATTTGTTAAGGTCTATATTTCGTTTAACAGCTGAAAGATACAGTATGTGTTTTCACCTAGATGGCAGTCGTGTAGAAATACAATAGAATTTGCGTAAAACTTGATTTCTCAATCAGTGCCTTCCTTCATTGAAACGGATAGTTACTTTAGATACACCCTGTATATTCATAAGTAATGCCACGACTCACGAAGTGAGGAGTAAATTTATCTAGAGAATTTGGAAATCAAGAGTGACATTTGTTAGGACTTTAAGGAATAAAATTAAGCTCTTTACTAAAAGATAATGATTTGAATATAGTTACCGGTATTTTAAAATATTTATATAGTTAATATAAACGGCGATGTTTGAAAACAAATTAGAAATGTGAGGTTATGTATATTCACTGCAACTCGATCATATTATTTATTGCCAAATAGGATCGCAATATTGTAAGAATGCACTCTAGTGGAGAAATAATGAAACACATCAAACTATTATAATCATCATTTACATTTTGAATAAACAACTCAGTAAAATCACTGAATCTATTCATTATTCGCTATATTAAATGTATTTGTTGGAGAAAAATAATGGTCTAACCTGTTCAGAATATTAAAAAAGGAGGAGCTTTCTTTATCACAAAAGCAGGAGCTGATAAAGAGAAATCGATAAAGAGCGAGGTGAAACACGACTGTCATTGGTGTAAAACAGAATTCATTGAATCGTGATTGGTCATTGACTACCATTTGTGACGTGAGTTAAATAGTCATCTTAAACTACCTTGACCCAGTGGGAGTGAAACAGAACTGTATCCTGTTTTTAAAATCGAACCCTTTGTTTATACGATCAATTAGATCCAGATTATAGATTAAAAATACCTGCTAGGACTAGGTGTAGGTACCAACTTACGTATTTTTCCTTTGAAATCGTCGGCACAGCGGCAACGATTCATCAGTCTGCAATAAATTTGAGAATTTAAAATCATGACATTGATGGGGAAGCGACTGACACACCGACCACTCAATCTCCCCATGTATCCCTTTAATTAACCCGCATTCCCTCATATTGTGTTTCAACCTATGGTTCACGATGTAAGGAGGGTTCATTTTTTACTATGATGTAGGTATAAGTTAGTATAAGTAAGTTTTAGTTAAACCGTGATTTTTATAATAATGGATTCATTCCAGAACTCTTGGTACCAGCACGCATGTTCCTTTTGTAGTACAGGATCCTTATAAATATCTCTTTAATCTAATTTTTAAATTGTACGCATATTATGAGTAGTCCTCGGATGTTATGTGCCAAAACTAGGTTACAAATATATAAAAGTAGGCTGTAACAGTTCAGAATAACAGTGAAATTAAGAATATAATGGTATAAGAAACAAATTAACACGGTATTTTAAACAGTCATTTATTTTATAGTCAATACAATTTTTATATTTTTCTGAGATAATGATCATCTGTGTGTCTGGCTGGAAACCCAAGTGATCCATATTCCATGTCCCGGTATTTGTGGAATCGGACCCACTCAACCTCATTAGGATAACTGAGTAACTGCATGGAATTAATACTGGAATCTGTTTATCGAAACACAAATGAGGACTATGTTATGCTAACCATGTGACTCCGTGTACTTCTGCTATCCAGCAGGTCCTAATGGAAAGCATACCAGTTCGCCATAATTCTTCGGAACTTTCGTGCTTCGAATTTAATTATTTATACAACAAAATATTTTACAGCTACCAGAACTACTAAAAGATTAATTACTACTCTTAGATACTGATTATCTTATTAAGATTATTTGTATAAAATTGTTTTGAAATGTATATATATCCATCCATAGTAATTCTGCCCGAAGACAGGTCATTCACTGCAATCATAGCATTTTCATGCTATGCTTGCAGCTTTACTAGGGAATTGCAGGTGTGGTAGCTTCCCGTTGCTTTCCACACCGGTGAAGGATGATGGTGATGGCCATATGATTTCGGGGACCGTTTGGGCCTTAAAGTTTTCCTGACATTTGTCTTACAGGTGAGGAAAACCCCCGATAAAAACCTCACCCAGAAAAACTGCCCGACCGGGGACTACCTCTATATATATTCTCTTTAATTTGCTTACTTGTTACAGTCAGCTACTAGATGGCAGTGAAGGCCGAGTTCTCGCGACATCTAGTAATAATGAAGAATATAATACATATATAAGAAAAATAAGTGTTTGAATTGGATTCGCCTGGTGGTGTAATGGATAACACGCTGAGGTACAGACTCAGAGTTCCGGGTTCGAATCCCGTCCAGGCATTTATTTTTCTTATACCATATATATATATATATATATATATATATATATATATATAATTTTGTGAAAAGCAACGGGAAGCTACCACACCTACAATTCCCTAGTAAAGCTGCAAGAATAGCATGGAAATGCTATGTTGCAGTGAAGGACCTGCCTTCGGGCAGAATTACTATGGATGGAGATATATCAAAGCCACAATGTTGTCATTTCTAGTATTGTCTTGTGGTAATAATGCGTGGATGCCTTAATTTAGTGAGGCGAATTTAATATTGATTATAATGATGGCCAGATGGTGTTCGGGGACCTTTTGGGTTTTCTGGCATTTATAGGTGAGGAAAAACCCTGAAAAAACCTCACCTAGGACACTTGTTCCGACCGCTGATTGAGCCCGGACTCGCTGCGTGACAAGGCAGCTCGCTACCTCGAGATCACAGCGGTGGACTGTTCTGATATATATATATATAGCTTAGGGCAATAACAAACCATATATTGTTCTTTCTGAGATACAAGAATTTTAATGTTTCAAAAAATTATAAATACTAATTGTGCACTTACTTACTTACTTACTTACTTACTTACTTACTTACTTACTTACTTACTTACTTACTTACTGGCACTATTGTTGTTAATACATAGTGTTGTCTATATGTTTTAACTCATCACTGGCGCGCTTACAAATGATTTTATGGAATTTTCAATACATTTATTTATTTTATTTGCTATCATTGTAATAAATGAGATTTCTTAACAGAATGTGGCTCATCATGTTTCTGTCGTAAGCCCTTCGTGTATACAACATTTTATTATTTTTTTGTTTTTCTTGTATATAATTTACATCGATGAACTACAGCATGGTCAGGTTAAATCTGCAGGAGAAATGTGTTGGAACGGTATCGCGAGATAAAGTGACAGTGTTGGATAAATTAATTGTGTTACCAGATTATCACTGAATTCATTGGATCGTTCAAAAAGCACCGTGCTATCCTCTCCTGCTGCTCCACTCAATACTTAGTTGAAGTGACATTGGAAGAATAGAAGAGATGTATGGATAATTGATTTCTTATCTCTAGGCTAGCGATTCACAAAGAGGAGTAACTTGGTTGAACAATACGAAGCCGCCATTTGCAAAAATCGTAGCAACGGCTCCTAGCATTTGGGGTTAGGGAGTTAACTATGTAGAAGAGAAAAATACGCGGTCAGTTTGGAGGCCCAGGTAGCTCACGTGGAAGAGCATTGACATAGAGAGTCAAAGGTCCTGGGTTCAAACCCCAGTCTAGGTGTATATATTTTTTTTTCAAATATAATTTGCCCATCATTAAGATGTTTAAAAACGAATAATATGAACATTGAAAGAAGCACTACTGGCTTTATAAGTAATGTTTGAATTCCCAATAAAATGTCTTAATAAAGAAGCCGCCATTTGCAAAAATCGTAGCAACGGCTCGTAGCATTTGGGGTTAAAGAGTTAACTATGTAGAAGAGAAAAATACGCGTTTAGATTGGAGGACTAGGTAGCTCACATGGAAGAGCATTGACATAGAGAGTCAAAGGTCCTAGGTTCAAACCCCAGTCTAGGCGTATATTTTTCTTTTAAAATATAATACGAAGCTTGTTTGTCTATTTTTAATTTATAAAAGAGTTTTGATTATGTGACACGTTAGTTGTAAAACTTACGTATTTGGTTATTTTCTGATGTACATATTTAGTGATGGTTAGCCTAGCTGCTATGTATAGAACGTCGAGTAGCTATTAATGTAATATTTATGTCGTGGTCCACAGTGTGACAACCTGTCATAGTTGTAACCGCTAGAGTGCAGCACATTTTTCATGCGATGTCAGTAGCACATGTGTGTAGTCGCTTTGCCAAAAATGTGATTTCCGCGGACTGTGGTGAGTTGTGATTTATAATTCCGGTCCAGTTTACTCACTAATGTAACTTAACTGCATTCTGCACACAGTGCAAACTACCTAAATGTACCTACTTCTGAAGTTAAATATGACTTTTTACACTAACTAATAAATAAATAAGAAGAAATTCGGACAAAAGAACATTTCAGAAATATTAAAAATTGTGAAATTGAAAAATCTGCAATTGCTGCACATAGTTTATTAGAACATCATGCAATTGGAAGAGAAGCTAAACTTTTAGAACAAGTAGAGAAAGAAGCCTTTGGAATTGACAGTTTTGGAGAAAATATACATTCAGAAAAACAAAAATAGGACATATTGCACGTATGGGGAATGAAAGACTTGCATGGACATTATGATTTGAGGGAAGTAGGTTATACAGAGAATGATTGGAAAGCATTAGCTCAGGATAGGGATGTATGGAGAGCTTATGTCCGTGCGGACATGAACCTACGGGTTCGATAGTGCCAGTGAGTAAGTATTTGCACTAAATTGAGAAGGTATGAAAACAGTAAAAGAAATAGATAAATTTCTGCAAGGTGTACTGGTCACAAAACAAGTATTTTTGCCTTCACATTGACAGGTAAAACCACTAAGTTTTAGAAGTACATAATAGTGTCTTGCAATTTGGAGACATATGATGTAGGTGCCTTGAAAAAAGAATGTGTTAAGTTAAGCAAAACAACTTTTTACCTGAGAATACAACCCCTTGTGTGACAGTCAAGTGCTTTTGCTTCAATAAAACTGTGTACCTTGCCCGTTATTACCTTCTTCATTGTATCTCCTCTCAAAATCTACAATGGTTAACGGTTCTTTCAAAAGCAGCAAATGGCCACTAAAAACTGCCAAGAATTCTTTTGTCATATTTTGCTAGAAGAGACTGCATCCCTGTATTTTAGATTCAAAAGATACAGTGGCGGACTTGGGGAATTTCTTAGAAATTAATAATTTACTGTAGAATATATGTGGGAAATAACACTGTGAGATTTATTTTAATTTTATTTGAGTTGTATTTTTTGACTCACCTCATGTTTCTTGATTTTTATGAGTCAAATAACACAACTCAAATCTGGCCGATAGCGAGGAGATACGAAAGGCCAACACGCACACACTACTGATAACACTAAGAAATTGGGACTGGAAGTAAATATCAATAAAACTAAATATATGGTCGCACATAAAAATACATTACATTAAATTTATCTATTTCTTCTAATGACAAATGAGGGAAATTTTGAGGAAGTGGCTGAATTCAAATACCTAGGAACAATAATCACAAACAGGAATGAGATGCACAAGGAAATTAAACATAGGCTCAATTCTGGAAATGCGTGTTATTATGCATTACAGAGACTCTTGACTTCCCAACTCCTTTCAAAAAACGTTAAACTGAAAATATATAAAACTATTATTCTACCAGTTATATTATGGGTGCGAAACATGGACTCTTAATTTAAGGCAGGAAAGGAGATTACGAGTATTTGAGAATAAAGTTCTTAGGAAAATTTTTGGACCAAAGAGAGATGGACCGGTGAATGGAGAAGACTGCATAACAGTGAATTACATGGTCTTTATAGGAAGCCAGATATAATGAGAACAGTTAAGTGAGTTAGAGTTCAAATAATTATAAGATAAAGTTAAAAATTAAAATATACCTGTTGGCAGGTGCCGTCGTCCTCAACTTTGTTAAAATGATGTATATAAGATATTAACTGGAGGCCTTTCGGAAGTTAACTTCCATCATCAGCAGGATACTCGTTGTTGTTTACGACTATGTAGACTCCAAGTGTCTGTAGGAGCAACTGACTTTTTTTGACGATCTCGTATAATGGGTTTGACTGGGGTGCGTTCTCATTAAGAAGTAAGGTGTTGTTTATTTCCTTTATACTTTCGAGGTCTACAAATAGATTCATCTTTGCTGGAATGTTTTCTTTGTGAATTATCGTGAGAGTATTTTCTACTGTGTTCATTTGCTGACCGGTGCTAATGAGATGTTTGGCACAGCTTGATTTTTCACCCGAGTACATGAAAATCTTTTAGGTGTTCCGTATATCTTTATTATAGTTCCTGCTTGTCCTGCCAATATAGAATTTATTACAATTGTTCAATTTGGTGTTAAAAAAGTTACATTTTGCTTTAGCCTGACTGGCCATATATCATGTATCAAATATAATTGACTATTTAACTCATGCCCCAAATGGGAGTCAATGACCAATCACATTTTAATGATTTTCGATTTACAAGCAATCTCAGTCGTGTTTCGCCTAGAATTTACAAACTGAAGTTTATCATAAAGGAAGCACCTCCTTTTTAACATTCTGAATAGGTCATAGCATTATTTTGCAGTGACCGACTCCCTAAGAGATACGGCTGCCAAATTGTATATATAGTGCATGTATGTCAACACACAGCGCATGCAGGAGTTAATATAAAAACATTTGTAGCAATTGATTATACCACCAAAAAAAGAAACCACTATTTGCACTTTCTTAAATGTATTTTTTCCCAGAAAAATATAATTGTCGTATTTACATCATACGATATCAGAAATTAATTAATATACAGTTTGATGTGTTTCATTTTCTCCACTAGAGTGCATTCTTACAATATTGCGTTCCTTTGGCAATAAATAATATTATGATCTGGTTGCAGTGAGAACAAAAGAAGCAGATGAAGCGTACCAATCGTTTCACATTTGTTTTCAAACATCGCCGTTTACATTAAATATATACATATTTTAAAATAACTATAGTTAAATAATGATTTGTGAGTAAACAGCTTAATTTTATTCGTTAAATAGTCCTAACAAATGCCACTCTTGATTTCCAAATTCTCCTCACTTCGTGAGTCGTGAATTTATCGATAATTTGGAAATCACTCGTGGCATTACTTATGATAAATTATTGTATTCCTCAAATGTTCTCAAGTACTTAATGCATATTCGTCGTTAATTACAGCAAAGTTGAATGATTTTAAGTTAGTGAACTTTCCGAAAAAAAAGTAGTTGTAAATTTCCTTAAAAAATTCCGTTAATGTAACTTATCTATTCAAATATTTGTTTTTAAAAGAAATATGACTAACCACTAATGTGAATTCTTAATAAATATAAATAGTTGGAACCATATACCCCAGTGTAACCCACGTTCACATTTATTGACAGTTGTATTTTTTACGGCGAAGCATGAGCTTATTTTAGTAAAACCAGAGTGAAAACGCTGAGTTGGTAGACCAAGAACGAGGTGGGAGCATAAATTTAACCATTACTTGAGGGAAGTAGATTATACAGGGTGTGATTGGAAAACATAAGCCACTATAGGGGTGTGTGGAGAGCTTATGTCCACACGGCTATTACCCTACGGGTTCGATAGTGCCAATGAGTTGGTTAGTTGGAACCATGTTGTCTCGGAGGAAACTTTGGGTATACGCCTAGAGATCAGAGCATGATATTTGAAGGCATGACTTTTTAGAAATTTCATGTGCACTACTCCATGTGCGACAGTCCTAGAAGACACTAGGCTTACCAGACGACTGCTGACCTCACATACACTTGCTGTTAATCACAGGTGGACAATTATGTGGTTAGAGGCTCCAGAGAAATCCTTAAGAAAGTCAGCTATAATTGCTGGGGAAGCCGACATGCTGACCACATGTTACTTCGATAATGGCTTGATGCTCATCCACCTCTGTAATTAGCATGTGGATGTGAAGTCAGCGGACGGATGTTTGGCCAAGGGCCTTCTAGGCTTGTCGCGGCATGAAGATTAGTTTAGAAAACATCATATGTGGAATTTTGATTTCTGCAAAATTTATTTAGCAAATAATGAAGGTAAAGGTTCGTAGATGACACTTCTTGCCAAACAGGTGTTTAATGTTAGACAGGTTAACCAAATTAACCTCCATATGTACTTGAAATGTTGAATCACGCTTCTATGTTTAATCGACTGTAATTTAATTTTACGTAAATCGAATCGAGCCCGAACTTCTTGGGAAATTTCTCAGCTGTTAGATGTTATAATTAGATCAGTGTAGTTTCTCATGTTTAGTCCAGAATTTCTCGCCTCTTGTGGGAAATTTCCCCACCCCCTAACGATTTACAAGGTCTACAGTTGGAAGAGAATTAAATTTTGAAGTAATTTGAATAATGAAGTGATATTGGCAGTTGACTTGACATCTTGTTCTTAAAATTGTAACTCATTTGGTATACACACGATACCATAATTATAAACATTTGGACTTTGTTATGTTAAAACAGACAAATATATTAATTTTTTTTCAATGAAAGTGACTAATTTGAATGTGGCAAGAGACAGATTGGCATGGAGGAGGATTGTTGAGAAGGCCAAAACTTTCACTTTTGAAGTTGTCTTGCCTTATGATGATAGTAGCGGGACCACGCGACGTTGTTCACGTGGACATAATAATTTGAACAAGTTATGTATATATGATTTATTAAAATGTACACAAAGAAATACCAAATAAAAATACGTACTTACTGTAATTGTTAAATATTTAATAATATAGCACTAATATTGTGTTATTGGAGAAGTCTAATAAGGCATATATTAAATCCATACTTTTAATCTAATTTTAAATGACATCATCATGATCATCATCATCAACAACAACAACAATGGCATGTTCCGATCTTATTATAGGTCGAATTTGTCCTTCCATCTCTTCAATGGTCTTCCCAACATTCTTCTCCCTTTTGGTATGACAAAAATCTTTATTGTGAGTTTTACATATACTCGGACCAACGGATCTGTGCCCCTGTAGCGCTGGCATCGTTCTTAGAAAAGTACACGTCAGTACTCGCACCATTTCACCGCACTCTCCTCCCCCTTAGTCAAATAACAGCCATCGAGTAGGAATGTTGCCAAACTTCCCCCAGTGTCTTCGCTCTTTAATATGATAAACTTTAGTTGATAAATTCGTCGCGAAACACGACTGTGATTGGTTGTAAATAAAAAATAGGGGGTCATTCACTGCAAGATAATGCTATGACCTATTCAGAATGTTAAAAAGGAGGTGCTCTCTTTAATATGATAAACTTTAGTTGATAAATTCGACGCGAAACACGACTATGATTGGTTGTAAATAAAAAAAATAATTTAAATGTGATTGGTCATTGACTCCCATTTGGGGCATGAGTTAAATAGTCATATAAAACAGACCGGGGCATCTATATAATGACTGTGAGCACGCCTCTCTTTGCGTAGTTTGCAATCCCTTAGTTGCATACATAAACTGCATGATGTCTGATCAGTGGGGTACAATGCATTTTATGTCCCCTGTACATTTCTGCTACTGGATTCGCATTTTAAAGACATAGCACAGATCTGGTTTGTACTTTCTCTTACCTGTAGTCAACCCGGCAATGTTTGTTTGAGCGATCTGCGCTCTGAGAATACGTATCACCCACCTCTGAAATAACATATTTAAAATTATCTAGCTTCTAGGTCCGTCTCCTCAATTTTTAAAATATTAAACCATCCATCCATAGTAATTCTGCCCGAGGGCAGGTCGTTCACTGCAATCATAGCATTTTTATGCTATGCTTTGCGGCTTTATTAGGGAATTGTAGGTGTGGTAGCTTCCCGTTGCTTTTCACATCGGTGAAGGATGATCATATGATTTCGGGGATCGTTTGGCCCTTATAGTTTTCCTGACATTTGTCTTACAGGTGAGGGAAAACCCCGATAAAAACCTTACCCAGAAAAACTGTCCCAACCGGGGATCGAATCCGGGCCCTCTGCGTGAAGTTCTCCGATCGAATATTCACTGGTGGTACGGTGGCATAGAATATTCGAATATTCGAATATTGCAATGTTAATGACTTTTTCATTTCTTTTCCTATGTTTTAGGGCAAATTACTGAATCATTTAGGGGATAATTTTTACTATTTTTCGTTTTATATGAACATATCAATTTGGGTGCGATTCTTCTTCTTTTTCCAGTTTTGTGCATCCTATGGTCCTTCTAAGAAAGGTCATTTCTGCACTTTGTATTATACTCAAATCATCTTATTTGTTACCCAGGACTCACACTACCGTATAAAAGTATACTCGTACCGCCAATGTTTTGTAGAACTTCAATATTGTATCCTTCCTTGTTTTATGTTTTAGTGTTCTTTGAATTGTACCACATATCATTTGAAATGAATTCATGTTTTAATGTTTTTAGCTATACTTACTAACTTACTCACTGGCACTATCTAACCCGTAGGTCCATGGCCGCGCCGACATATGTCCATACATCCCTATCCTGAGCTAACGCTTTCCAATCATTCCCTGTATAATCTTCTTCCTTCAAGTCATAGTTGACGTTATTCTCCAACCTCATTCTTGGTCTACCAACTGGGTTTTCCTCTGGTTTTCCTACAAGAAGCTTCCCGCACGCCTTTCATTCTCCGTACGTGCCACATGTCCTGCCCATTGTAGTCTACGAGACTTAACTGTTCTTATTATATCTGGCTTCCTATAAAGACCATGTAGTTCATTTCGGTTAATTTCTTGGAAATTTCTTTGTGGTGCATTTTAGGTAGTTAAACTTTTTCTATCTATTTTTTGAGAGTCATTTTATTTTTACTTATTTTTATGAGAGAAGGATAATCCCATTATTTTTAATTTTGTGATTGGGACTCATAGAACAAAAGTGAGTAATTACTATTGAAGGATTTTTTCTTTACTGCAATTATTTAACATAATTTAATTGTGATATTAAGGTCATATGTTAAAAATACACTTATGATTCAGTAGAAACTGTATTTCCAGTCTGCTACCTGGTCGTGGGATCTATCTAACGGTACAATTACTGATGCACTCAGCTGTAGGTTTAACGAATGGCAGCTCTTGAGAAAGTGATACTGATGTCATTCAACCGCATCTGATGTCAGTGTACCGAATTCTCTGTAGGCCTAGTTCACACGGATGACCTATTACTTCCTGTTTACTTATATTTTTAGGCTCTTGTTACACGATAAATTCTGTTCTTTTTACATTTGTGGATTAACTCTTCATTTATAATATATCTGTACGTATCCAAAAATCCTCACGTGGGGCAAGGCTGCTCGCTCCTTCGCGGGAGATTTGCAACCAAATTAATTTAGTTACGCTTTTTCTCTGCAGATGCCAGAGAGTTCATTTGGTTAGCTCATTGCCTCAAAGAGACTCGTAACTCGAGTGGGAACTTTTGTTCAGAAGCTCTTAGGTTTGAAATACTTTCGTGTACCCGAAAAATCTTCAGACGCGAGACCCACGATTTTAAGATATATACCGGAGCATTCGTCCCTGGGAATTTTGCGTCCTAAAAAATCCATCCACCCAGGTCGTTTTGAACAGTTGGAAGATAAACTAAGAAGGTTGGATAAGGTTGAGGAAGACTTAAGACAACTGAAGGTTAAAATATGGAGACAGAAAGATAGGAATAGAGAAGAATGGGCGGATGTTATAAAGGAGACCAAGGTTCTTAGAGGGCCATAGAGCCAAGGGAAGAAGAGGGCCGGTTTAAACCCCGGCACTTCGGATCAAAACCAGAACAGACTCCTACGACCACTGAGGGCGATCGTTAATAATAATGATGATTGATTTGGTCTTTTAGCATTTTTTTCTAATGTGTGGGGAGCTGGCCCACAGCATAAACCCCCAACCTGGAGGACCAGGAAAATTTCTGTCTGGGTTTTCCTCCCATAGCCTTTGAAGATCCCTCTTCACCGCAAGGCAGCGTTTCTCTATTTCCCTTAGAGATAGGGTTGCCTCTTCCGCCAGATCCGCCGTGATGGACTCCTGCGCCGACTCTGCCGTTGAGGTCTTCACCGTAACCCTGGCTAGGGGCCCTTACAGAGTACTATCAGTCAGAGCCAACTGAACCCTGGTTTTTTAACGAGGTTGTTACTCCTCCCCCTCCTCCTTTCTCATCCGGGCTTGGGACCGGCCATGGCGGAGTTAAAAATAATTATAATGGGGGCACGCCGTAGTGTAGTGGTTAAGGCACTGAGCTACAAGCCAGCGGGTCGAGGGTTCAAGTCCCGATGGGGTCAGGATTTTTAAACTGACCCAAACCCTCTGGCGGCACTATGGCCCTGGGGTCGACTCAGCCTCTAACGGAAATGAGTACCAGACGCTTGTTCTCGGGGTAAAGGCGGCCGTCACGCAGGGCTGACAACCCGGCTGACATAAAGTGCCGATTGTCTAGAAAAAGTGGGAGCCTTAACCTCCTACTACCCCAAGGGCCTCCGGGCCTGTTGTGGGATCACTTTACTTTATAATAATAATAATAATAATAATAATAATAATAGTATTCTTATCCCTTTCCCGGATTAGGTCAATGCGACCTGTTCCGGTCTCAAGTCGATCGTTTCCTTGGTCGTCCCATAGATATTCTTCCATGCGGTTTGTAGGTGTTGATAATTTTGGGTAATCTTGTATTGTCCATTCTGTGTAAATGTTTTTTCCATCGGTATTTGGCGCTCTTCTAGTTTGTCGAGTATTAAACATATCTCCAGTTCACTTCTACTTCAACTAGACATAAGGACCAAGGAAGATCAAAACATCGGTGGAAAGTTCAAGACCATCTTCGTTAGGTTTACCGTCACAGGTCACATGACCTAAAACGGATTTGTTCGTGATGATGAAACACACATTCTCATAACTATTTAGATACAATTCATAACTAACCCGCGATTCCTGAAATTCACGTATTTTCAATTAAAACGAAATAACCTATAAACTTGTTGAAATATGGATCGTGTCTTTAGGTGGGACTATTAGAAACATACGGAATTTCCAGCGATTTCTAAAATTAACCGAACATTAAAAATAGCCTGTAAACTAGTCTTGCTAATGATGAAACAATTCTCACCTACGCGTAACCTTTATTTTCTGTTTGTTGATATTCTACATTTACTTATATTATCCGTTTAAGGAGTAAGCGCAGTTGTTGACGGAGGGCACTGCAGTCGTGTTTATGCAGGAATAGACCACGTGACACTGCTATCTATGAGTGCAAAGGGGAATGGGACGTGGGACGCTGATAGTATACACTGCCTTATATGACGTCACGTGTACTAACAAACAGAGCTTCCTGATTCTTCCGCCTGCAGAGATACTTTGAACGGGTAATACCATCCAATATCTCATGGTCATGAATCATCTTACAAGGTAACTGTGATTTTTCTTCGGTGCACAATGTATTACCCATCCAAGTGTTTTGTGCAGGCGGAAAATATGTTAACTAACAAACTGTCTTTCTCTTTCTATTCCTTACTATGTTGCCACTTCCTGTTCTTCGTATTATGTTGTGTGATTGGCAGGTAGAGAGCTGACAAATACTATGTATTTTAATGATCCGTCGTTCTGCGCGGTCAGTGGCAGAATGACTAACTTGAGAACCCTGTTACTTTTGGGTTTACGTCTAGGAATGAGCTGTCCCTTCCTTGCCCTTCTCATTACATGTTGCCACTTATGATTTATAACGAGGCTGATAACAGAGAAACAACAAATAGTGTGATTTTAAATGATCCGACCGCTTGAGCGTTCCGTGCTTAAATGACTAATTTGACAACCATGTTAAGAACTTTCACACGTGTTTAGAGATTCTCCCCCAACATTTCAAGTTGAAAATTTTCAATACGTGATCGGATGTACAGTTTTCTCCTACATCCCTTCCACAGATTCAGTAGATCGGCGACACTAGCGCTAAAACTCTTCCCCTCCGCCCGCGAACAGTTAACTTGGATGTGTAATACTTGACTAACCGCATCAAACGCCAAGACTTGTTAATAACATGAGCTGTTATTTTTAAACACGATTCACAATTAATACATTTCTTTCATATATTTACAAAATAAAATAATTTATTATTATAAAGATTATTATTTGTATTGTGGTTATTGCAAATTTTCATTATTATAATTACTATTATTGCTAGTTATTTTTGTCCAATGACGCGACATTGTCTTGAAAATTTCTAACATTCTTCTGACATTTGTGGAATTTACTTCGATGTATAATGTAGGCCTATATGTCTCGCCACCTCAAACGTCTAGACGTTAATATCATGAAGTATTCAGCCTCTAACGGAAATGAGTACCAGACGCTTGTTCTGGGGGTAAAGGCGGCCGTCACGCAGGGCTGACAACCCGGCTGACATAAAGTGCCGATTGTCTAGAAAAAGTGGGAGCCTTAACCTCCTGCTACCCCAAGGGCCTCCTGAGGCCTGTTGTGGGATCACTTTACTTTATTGTCATCGATACATCACCATTCTCAAAATAATACATTCCTTTCATATTCTCTTCTCTAGTATTCTGCCCTAGAGCAGGCCTTTCATTGCTTTGCAGCTTTACTAGGGAATTATAGGGGTGGTTGCTGCCTATTGCTGTCTACACTGGTGAAAGTGAAAGTGATGATAAAGAAAATGATGGACGATGAAGATCGGGGAACGTTGGGCTCCAAGTTTCCAGACATTTGTCTTGCAGGTGAGGAAAATCCCGAAAAAAACCTCATCCAGGAGCCTATCCCGACCGGGAATTGAACCCGGACGCGCTGCACACTACCTCGAGACCACAGCGGTAGACTTCCTTAACAAACAAATTAATTAATTTTATGTTTACATTTTACTTTCACAAAGTATTTTTTTTATATAAGTGTTCTACCCTAGGTCATAGCATTTTCATGCTATGTTTTGCAGCTCAAATAGGGAATTATAGGTGTAGTTTCCCGTCGATGATGATGATGGCGGCCAGATGATGTTCGGAGACCATTTGGACCTCAAAGCTCCTTACTTTTATCTTACAGGTGAGGAATTATTCTGAAAAGACCTCACCTAGGAAGCTTCCCCCGACCGGGAATCAAATTGGGGCCGCTGCGTGACAAGGCAGCACACTACCTCGAGACCACAGCGGCGGACTTAACAAAGTTAGACTTGATACTAGTAAAATTCATGGTGATTTTCCGTTGAGGTATTAGTTCACAGTAATATAATGTACGGTTAAAAACTATAATATAGTTACCTTGTAGGTCCGTCTCCTAAACTTAAGTTCTTTTAAAACTCTGTAGGCCTTTCGGGACTAGTCCCATCATCAGCAGAATGCATTAGGTCCGTTCTTGTTGACCCTTGTTGAAGCACTCAACAAGGGTCAACAAGAACGGACCTAATGCATTCTGCTGATGATGGGACTAGTCCCGAAAGGCCTAAGTGTTTTAAAAGAACTTAAGTTGAGGAGACGGACCTACAAGGTAACTATATTATAGTTTTTAACCGTACATTATATTACTGTGAAAGTTAGACTTTTTAAAATAAGGATTCATTTTATGTTACTGCTACCGTGGACAAGATACCCTAGTGTCGTAAATTCGATCCAGGTCTTGGGTGATGAAAATTTCCGTATTACTATTTAACTCATGCCCCAAATGGAGGTCAATGACCAATCACATTTTAATGATTTTTTATTTACAACCAATCACAGTCGTATTTCGCCTAAAATTTATCAACTACAGTTTATCATAATAAAGAAAGCACCTCCTTTTTAACATTCTGAATAGGTCATAGCATTATTTTGCAGTGACTGACCTTCCATGAAATACGGCTACTAGATTGCATATATAGTGCATGAATGTCAGCAGAAAGCGCATGCGATAGATAATATAAAACATTTGTAACAATTGATTATGCAAAAAAAAAAAAAAAAAAAAGGAAGGAAAACACTGTTTGCATTTTCTTAAACGAATTATTTTCCAGGAAATGACGTAGCAGAAAAATATAATTGACATATTTACATCATAGGACATCAAATTAATTAATACCTATAACGTTGGTTATAAATTTCTCCACTAGGGTGCAGTCTTACAATATTGCTATTCTTTGGCAATAAATAAAATTATGATCTGGTTGCAGTGATAAACAAAAGAAGCAAATTAAGCGTACCTATCGTTTCACATTTATTTTCAAACATCGCCGTTTACATTAAATATATAAATATTTTAAAATAACTATAGTTAAATAATGATTTGTGAGTAAACAGCTTAATGTTATTCGTTAAATAGTCCTAACAAATGCCACTCTTGATTTCCAAATTCTCTAGATAAATTCACTCCTCACTTCGTGAGTCGTGAATTTATCGATAATTTGGAAATCACTCGTGGCATTACTTATAAATATTGTTGATTGTGACATCTTACATGGGAAGTTGTGTTGTCAGTTCCATATCCAAGAGGTGCATGGCAAGTTAAAATACCACATTTCTGACAACATTTAAAGGTGTAGGAACATACACCCTGTTGTGTTTATATTTGTACCAGAAATAGGTTACATTAAAAGCTCGGTTAAACAGACGATCTGTCCTCGCAGACCGAGCCGCCCTTCCGCCGCGGACTTTGTATTTCACAAGATTGCATCATCCTCGTTAAATAGAAGGCGGTCTGCCGCAGCGGACCAGTCTAGTTCGCACCGGACAGAGGAACAGTTCGTCTTCGTCTGAGGAAGTGATGGACATATTGAATTGAGAACTAGAACAGATGACACGAATTGAAGAAAGAATGAGTAGGAGAAATCACTCTCTCTCGATAGCAACTGTTTTCATACTGGTTCGCCTCGACTTGTCCGCATTCTGTCTGAGTACCCTAGTCTCCGGCGGATTATGGTCGTTCTGTTTACCTCATGTTTTACCCAGCTTTTAACCATACTCTCAGAACAGTTTATTCTACAACAATACATAAGAGTGAACGTCATATTAAATTAAAAAAAGTAACTTACAAAAAACTCTCCTGATGACTATTTACTGAAAAACTACTAAAAAATATGAACATTTATTATTTCTTGTAGGAAAACCAGAGGGAAAACGCCCAGTTGGTAGACCAAGAATGAGGTGGGAGAATAACATTGATTTGAGGGAAGTAGATTATACAGGGAACGATTGGAAAGCATTAGCTCAGGATAGGGATGTGTGGAGAGCTTATATCCGCGCGGCCATGAACCTACGGGTTCGATAGTGCCAGTGAGTATTATTTCTTCGTAAAATTCTAAACGTGAAATTCGGCTCCGTGGCGCAAGTGGTTAGACGCTTGCCTCTCATCCCTGGGATCCCGAGATCGAATCCCGGTCACTCCGTGTAGGTTTTGTGGTGGACGAAAGGGAGCTTGGGCAGGTTTTTCTCGGGGTTTCTTCCGGTTTCCCCATGCCACAATTTCTCCATTCATTTCGTTCATCTGCTGCCGTGATCGTGCATCAGGCGTGGTCGGCCGACACCTTGTCATTCACAGACCTGTATAAGGAGTTCATCTCATCTCTCGACCGGACCCTGAGTTGGACACGAGTTGAGGATATTTATAAAATTCTAAATGTGTTGCCGTTAATGATATGTTGTGCAACGTTGTAAGCGCACGGTACAAAATAAATTGTTTTTGCTGGTAAAATAACTATTAATGTGCGTATTGGCAGGCCTATATAAATGCAACAGTTAGCATTTTGAATTTTGTTGTTGTATTGAATGGTGTAACAGGAGGAATGTCTGTTAAAACTTGCGATAGTAATTTGGAAGCTAAATATTTAACATTTTTGAAAATCCTCACGCGCTTATTCGAAATTAAAACCACGATACTTGATGATGCAGGATTTCAGATATTTTGTACAAAATGGAGTTACTTTCATTTACGGAGATTAAATGCAAGCAAATTTTAGAATATGTTTGTGCAGCTCAATGTTTATTTATTCATGTGATATTAAATTCAGGAATTTGTAAAAATAAAATAAATAAAATTGCTAAATTGTAATGAAATATTGATGTTGAGAACGAAATGTACGGAACGCGTTGTACGTTACGAAGCGCAGATGGCCTTGGAAATAAAATATATTTACTCATATGAAAAGCTAAAAATACAACGATGTATAATAATAATAATAATAATAATAATAATAATAATAATAATAATAATAATAATAATAATTTTTTATTATTCCGGCTTTTACAATGAATATACATTTTTCCGGTACCTATGTTAACAGTTAACTACACATTTGTTTCAACACATTTTTCCATTCCTGTCTGTTCATCCATATATCTTCTTCTATTTCCCATTCCCTCTTAGCGTCATTGATTCCCTGAATCCACGTAATAGTAGGTCTACCCTTCGTTTTCCTTCCCTCTGGTTCCCAATCCATGATAATCATAGGTAGTCTTCCTTCTTCCATTCTTCTAATGTGTCTGTACCAATTTAATTGTTTATTATTATTATTATTATTATTATTTTTATTATTATTATTAAAGACCTTCGTCAAGGTTTTAGCATATAACCGACATTGAGATATTTATACATAGAAAGGATAACAAAGTGACCTTTACAGTGGTATGTACATGTACAACGGATGTCGGAAGACCAGTGGCTGAAACAGGTGTTAGATTGGATGGTACCAGGCACAAATAAGAGGGGGTGAATCATAAGAACATGGTAAGAGGGAATATATGATGCCATGATGAAGAGGAGTATGGAAGAGGGACAATTGGAAGATACGAATCTGTGGAAAGCAAGAATCAAGGGCGAACTGCTGTAAAGTGGAAAGCCTGTATTAGGTATTAGGTAGGTATACATAGATCACTTTCAAACTGAAGCAAAAAATGTGCTGGAACGGGAGTACCAGTTGGAGATGGACCAAAAGATACAATATATACAGTTATTTGCGGATGATCAGATAATAATTGCTGAAGAATATGAAAGACATGGAATTTATGTTCAGAAAAATATGTTTAGAAAAAACATTTTATACGGGATGTGGAGCAGAAACAGAAAATTTAATATAAGAAAATCAAAATATATAGATGATATGATGAATTTGAGTATCTGGGAGTAAAAGTAGATATAGAGGATAAACAAGAAAGTGATATTAAGTACAATAAATAATGGTAGAGCAATAACAGCAATGATGGAGTCTTATGGAACAGACATATAACCAGAAAAAAATAAGAATATGTAATTCAATAGTGAGAAGTACTGTCACATATGGAACTGAAGTTTGGAAATTCAACAAAAACTTATGTCGATGGAAATTCATTTCATGAGGGAAGCAAGATGTTCAAAATTAGAAAAAAGTAAGAAATGCTGTCATACGAGAACAAATGGATATTAGGTATTCAGTAGTAGATTATATAAGATATATGCAATTAATTAAATTGGTAAGGGCACGTACGACGAATGCAAGAAGAAAGGTTGTCTAGAAAACATTGGAATGGTGTCCAGCTGGAAGAAGAAGGAAAAGAAGACCTCGAAACTGGTGTATGCTAGTAATAACAACTGGAATGAAACAAGAGGACTGGAGGGGATGGAGTGGATGGATAGAGACGAGTGGAGAAAGAAAATTAAACTTTATTCATAGAAAGTTGTGTAAACATTAAAAATCTATATATAAATAAAAATAATATTAAATAAATTAACAATGTAACTTTCCATCTTCTTTTCCTCTTATTCTTCTTAGAATACACTTTTGTTCCTCATTGAGACATGGACGTCCCCCTGTCGGGAAGTATCGTATCCGTGCTAATTTAGTTAATTTTCCTACAGATGTCAGTGAGTGGTACGTGATCAGCCTCCCGACTCAACGAGACGTGTAGTACTGAACTTACGCATTACTGGAATGGATTAAATGTCAGTTACTTATTACACAAGGGACTTCTCGTTGAGGATTCTGGGTCTTCAGAACTCGGGACCCAAGGCATAATATATCTTACGGAGTATTTGTCCCTTAGATTTTCCAAAATTAAATAGTTATAGAGGGGCACGCCGTAGCGTAGTGGTTAAGCTACCGTGCTACAAGCCGGAAGGTCGAGGGTTCAAGTCCTGGTGGGGTCAGGATTTTTAAACTGACCCAAACCTTCCGGCGGCACTATGGCCCTGGGGTCGACTCAACCTCTAACGGAAATGAGTACCAGACGCTTGTTCTGGGGGTAAAGGCGGCCGTCACGCAGGGCTGACAACCCGGCTGACATCTAGTGCCGATTGTCTAGAAAAAGTGGGAGCCTTAACCTCCTACTACCCCAAGGGCCTCCTGAGGCCTGTAGCGGGACTACTTTACTTTTAAATAGTTATAGAACTAAAATTTTAATTCCACTCGAATGTTTACACTAATCTACTATATTCCAATATCTAGGGCTCAGAAGTTGACCTGTAAAATACCTTTAAAAACCTAAAATCTGGGGGGGGGGGAAAGACTTGCCTTTTTAGGCAATATTATTATCATCTATAATTTGGTTGCTTAAGAAAGTGCAAAATATAAAATAATAATAAAAGTATACCTAGAACATGGTTATTTGCTATATTGTCTAAAATACATATTTAGTGAGCCTTTTTAAGCTGTTTTTTAGTCGGGCAGTCTTTGATATAGGAGGGGAGGGAATTCTAGAGCCGGGTGGCTCAAACAAAGAAGGGTGAGGAATAGTGAGGTGTTCGATATAGAGGCACAACTAGAGTTTTATAAGATAGCAGATAGTGTTTTGTAACGAAATTTAATTTTGTATGATGCTGGGTCCTAATTTTTACATTAGTAACTTTAAAAAAAGAGTTTCATGAAAGATGTTCCAGATTTATAAGTGGGATGAATGATATATAGCCAGCCCTCTGACGTTAAGTACAAACAATTTAACGTTTATACCTTAACAAGAAGCTGCTTGTTAAAATAAACATACGTCATGTTGTATAAAATAGCTTTTGTTTTATAAACGTCTTAACGCACCAAATTGCTTCTTAACATTACATTCTGTTGCCATGACAACCACCAATTAAACAAAAGAAGAAATACATGTGTTTTCTATTCGTGAAGCGACAGTTCTTTGGATATATTTTTTCGCGGCATTAGTTCAATACATAAACCGAAAATACTGGTAATGGAATTTTCAGCCAAAAACCAATTCGGAGCAAAAATCTATATAAATATTTTAATAAAAGTATTAATGCATTGAATTACCATCACTACATCCTTGACAAAATAAATACATTAAATTTGATGTGTGGCACTATGAAAAGAACCCTTAAAACACAATAAAAGAAACAAAAATGAAATTTTATAAAGTAATGGATGTTCTTGTTTTGGTGTATGGATGGACGATCACTAAAAGACAACAACAAAGATTGGAAGCAGCTGAGATGAGATTTTTAAGAAATATAACAGGATATACCCTGCTGGATGAGAAAAAAAAATTGAAGATATAAGAAAGGAACTAAATATTTTCAAACTTACAGACCGAATAATTAAATATAGGAACGACTGGAAAGAACATATTGATAGAATGCCAGAAGGAAGATTTCCAAAATTATTGCTAAATTATAAACCGCAAGGAAGGAGAGGGGCACGCCGTAGCGAAGTGGCTAAGGCACTGCGCTACAAGCCGGAAGGTCGAGGGTTCAAGTCCCGGTGGGGTCAGGATTTTTAAACTGACCCAAACCTTCTGGCGGCACTATGGCCCTGAGGTCAACTCAGCCTCTAACGGAAATGAGTACCAGACGCTTGTTCTGGGGTAAAGGCGGCCGTCACGCAGGGCTGACAACCCGGCTGACATCAAGTGCCGATTGTCTAGAAATAGTGGGAGCCTTAACCTCCCACTACCCCAAAGGTCTCCTGAGGCCTGTAGCGGGACTACTTTACTAAGGAAGGAGAAATGTTGGATGGTCTGAACAATATTCACAATTCTAGCTTTTGTGAAACCGGTACGAGCCAACAGGCTTAATCCCTGAATTATGATGATATCCTTTCTTTATTGGATCATTATTTTCTCTTTTGGGGATTCTATGCCACCTAGACCAAGAATGAGGCGGGAGAACATTAACTAAGATTTGAGGGAAGTGGATTATACAGGGAATGATTGGAAGGCATTAGCTCAGGATAGGGATGTATGGAGAGCTTATGTCCGCGCGGCCATGAACCTGCGGGTTCGATAGTGCCAGTGAGTAAGTATGCCACATATATAAATAAAAAATGAAAAACGTATAATGTATTGTTGCAATATGTGAATAATTATATATATATATATATATATGCCTTCTTTTTGCCTCTCCCCTCAAAATGAGAAATTCCTTAAAATGAAATGGGAAATTGAGCTTAAGGTAACCGAAAATCACCATTTATTTACAATGCAAAATATGTATTAGTTCACCGACGAAGCAATTGACAGCGCGGGGTGAAGGGGGGCACGGGGAATTGCAAGTGATACAATGGCATACTACCTGAGAATAAACGAACACTCATGACGCCATGAAATACCTACTGCTTTCATTCACTTCGTCTGTGGACAATATTATTCATCGCTCAGTGTAACCAGTTTATCACAAAAACTGGCTAATAAACAAGTGAACGCTATACAAATACTCTAGTATCGATGTTCTTATTATTAATTTCATACATCTCAATGATGGATAAATCATATTTGAAGAGAAAAATTATACGCTCAGACCGGGACTTGAACCCGGGACCCTTGGTTTTCTAGTCCAAGTGCTCTACCATTTGAGCTACCTGAGCAAGTACCGATCTAAACGCAATTTTTTCTCTATACACCAAAGATAGAAGCAAAAGGCTTCAAAGCATTTGGTGGGCGGGAATTACAACGTATATAGAGAAAAAATTGCGTTTAGATCGGTACTTGCTCAGGTAGCTCAAATGGTAGAGCACTTGGACTAGAAAACCAAGGGTCCCGGGTTCAAGTCCCGGTCTGAGCGTATAATTTTTCTCTTCAAATATGATACTCTAGTATACCTAACTCGCCATTTTCTCGCCCTAATCGCCCAAGCTATCACTAACTTGTTCCTTACCTCACCCTAACTTGCCCACTAATGTAAGTGCACTCCTGGGATAGAATCCCCGTATGTTTGCGTATACATGTTGGCAGTGGGTTCTAGTGAGAACATACTATTACATTGGTCAACATGATACTAGTCATTTGTTCCCCGACCAAATATTCACAGATGGCACATTGGCATAGAACAAGCCATTTCCTTTTTAAATACATGGTCTGCTGGTTAGAATACTCGTACCAGGCTTTCATGTAAAATTAAAATATTTCACACCTAGTGTTGGTCTATTATATAATCGTCATACAATATACATCAGCTAAAAATATACATTCTTCTTCTAGTTGTGTGTGTCCAATCTTATCTTTAATACCTCTCATTCGCATATACCTTCATATATCCTCTTTCCTATATAAATTGGCCTTCCTCGGTGGTTCTCGAATAAGTCTTCTGAATTTGTTTCTTCTCATAACGTGTCCATATCATAATGACTACATTTTATCTATCTATAGTGTTCTGCCTTAGGGCAGGTCCTTCGCTGCAATCGTAGCATTTTCATGCTATGCAGCTTCACTGCAATTTATCGGTGTGGTAGCTTCCCGTTGCTTTCCACACCGTGGGATAATGATGATGATGGACAGATGATGTTCGGGGACTTTTCGGCCTCAAAGCTTCCTATCATTTGTATATTTTATAATACAATATAAATAATTTTAATTTCATCTTCTAAAATATATTACTTTTTCTGTCTCTTTAACAGTATCCTTTAAAGTTTCCACTTTCTCTCTTTATGAATTTTTTTACAACTTTGTATTTTCTAGATTTTAGGATATATATATATATATATATATATATATATATATATATATATATATATATATATATATATATGATGCTAATTGATATAGAGGCTAATTGGGATTTCATGGTCACTGACAGAGATAAAAATCCCCAACGTGTTGATAGTTAAACCCTTAGGCAGAGTTTCGGTAAAGTCCTAAGGGATTCATCTAGCCATCTCCACCCTTTTTACATCCTCATGGGGACCTCTTGCGATCGTTAAGATACGAAAGAGTGTTACATGGAAAACAGTGAAAAGCTCTAGAATTTATACATATCCTCATTAAAACTACAAACAGTTAATGAAAATTCTTAGTTTGCACTGCCTTTGGGCAGAAAACACACATACACACACATAAATGCATGGTACTATAACTCTGAAGAACTGAGATCAACTGAAGTGGGTGCTGTCACTGGTAATCAGATGCCTTGCAGAGAGTTACGAGGTTAGCGTGACGCATTCCCTCAAACATGATTTTTTAATCATATTTTGCTTCTTTTCTAGTCAGGTTGTTACTCATTTTATCCTCACGAGTTTAAGTGACCATTTTCAAACCCTATACCGAAAGTAATATTTCAATTTGTATCGGTGACATCTGATATAACTAATCAGACAATAACCGTCCATAGTCCTCAGAGTGTGATGATGATGATGATGATAATAATAATAATAATAATAATAATAATAATAATAATAATAATCGACGTATTAATAGCACAAGACCACGATGACATAGAATATATGGCAAAAAAAAACTAAAAGAAGAATATGAAAAATGTGGACTTTATATAAATGAAGAGAAAACTAAATATCTGTGTATAGGAGAAGAAATGGAAAATATATATTTCAACAATGGAGAAGAACTAAAACCTAATTTTGAATGCACTTATTTAGGAACAAAATTAGACCATTCAGGCGATAACACAGTGGAAATTAAAAATAGAATTGCACAAACAAAACAAGCAATAAAAACTTTATACTCTGTTAGATGGAGCAAAAATATTACATTTTTTTTTCAAATGCCCCAGGTTTGTATTTGGACATTCCTAGTTTCTCTCCTGGCATGGCGTACTTGTAACCCACTTCTAAGGTTGGGGCGCCTGGAAGGCGGGGTTACGTTGCTCCGATGATATGATGGGTGATGATGATGATGATAATGGTGCGCCAGGAGAGTCCCTAATCCTAAGCTTAACCTAAGACGAATATGAATTATGATGATTGCGATGGCCATATGATTTCGGGGACCGTTTGGGCCTTAAAGTTTTCCTGACATTTGTCTTACAGGTGAGGAAAAACCCCGATAAAAACCTCACTCAGAAAAACTCCCGACCGGGGATCGAACCCGGGCCCGCTGCGTGACAAGGCAGCACGCTACCCCGAGACCACAGCGGTGGATAGAAAATTACAAATATATCAAACCATAATTCAGAGCATTTTAACATATGGTGCTGGGGTTTGGCAATTTCCTACCAGGGAAATGAAAATTAATATAAGTACAAAAATAGATGTTTTAAGAAGATCGGCTGGAAAATCTAGAATGGATAGAATACAACATAAAAAATAATGGAAATTATGGGTGTATAAGAGGAGCCGGACATCATAGACATTACAGAAAAGAAAAGATTACAGTGGTATGGCCATGTCAAAATAATGCCAGAACAAAGATTGCCCTAAAATTGTTATGGAATGGATCCCAATGGAAAGGAGGAAGACCGAATAAAACTTGGATAGAAGGGGTACAAGCGGTTATGAATATCAGAGGATTGGAGGAAGATCAATGGATGGACAGAGAGGAATGGCGTTTGGTTTCCGGAAGACGGCGGCAGCTGCCATAATACCGGATGAATAATAATACTAACTCGTGTCTAGGATGAGATGAAGCCCCTATTTCTAAAGGTCTGAACGGCAGTGGTGACGCCCGCCCATGTCTGTCGCACCGTCACAAGGGCGGATGAACGAAATTAAACTAATTGGATGAGAAGAGTTTGGAGAAATGATTGAATTAAATTTGTGGCATGGGAAAACCTGTCCAAGCTTAGTTTCATCCATCGTGAAACCCATGTGGATTGTTGCGACTCGATCTCGAGACCACAGCGCTGAGTGGCGAACGTCTAACCGCTTGCGCCACGAAGCCGCCCTTGTGTGTGATTAGCTAGTTACAGAGCAACATTACTCTTAGTATAAATTTAGTACTGTATCGAGATTAAAAAGCTAGCAGCATATTTCACTGCTCAATATTGTACTCGTACGTGTATGGTTCAATATTACAATTTCACAATATTCTGGTGTTACAGAACTGTAAAGTAAACACATGCAGTGTAATTTAGATACATTGTTTATATATTGTGTAGGATTTATATCACATACTTCCGTGAGTTACATAATGCACTGAATAGATAACGTTTTGGTGAAGAACCTATACCCGGAAGTGCGTAATAGCGTGTGATAGGAGAACCAGTAATTGATGCCTGGCAAGTCCAAACTTACTAAGTGACGAAATTATGTTTTGTGGTAATGTATGTGCAGTGCGTTAGCTTTTTCTTTCATGATATAGAAGACAATATTTCACATTCCTTAATTTGACAACATGTGGAAATAGGTATAATCTTTCATTTCACAAATAATATTTGACAGATTTTATAACTTAGCTCTCATGGGGCAATCCCAGAAATTTTATATGGTATAACTAATTTCATTACAGACTTTGAGAAGGAGAGTGGGGGACCATAATGGTTACGTTTAACATACCGCAACACACGTTCAATTCTCTCGCATTCTCGGCGCTAAAGACCCTGCACTTTCTTCCGACTTGGCACCAGTAGACTACTGTCCAGTTCTGTAACTGTAGGCCTTGGTGAATCCAAAGTCTCGTGGCAGGAGGGAACATTGCCGAGTGGTAGTCATGCAAAAAACATTTTCTTAATAATAATAATAAAATGTTATAAAACATTACTTTATAATGAACACTTCTAAAATAATTAGACACAGAACTAGTAGATAAGAAAATTCAACGTGTATTACCCGTTTAAGGAGTAAGCGCAGTTGTTGACGGAGGGCACTGCAGTCGTGTTTATACAGGAATAGACCACGTGACACTGCTATCTAGGGGTGCAAAGGGGAATGGGACGTGGGACGCTGACAGTGTACACTGCCTTGTATGACGTCACGTGTACCAACAAACAGAGCTTCCTGATTCTTCCGCCTGCAGAGATACTTTGAATGAGTAATAGTAACTACTATGTTTTCAAAACAGAGGGTAGTTGCTGCCGGTACCTACAACTCGTCCTCCCCTCTTACCGCACCATACACCATTGACCCTTCAAATACAGATACAGAAGCCAGAACTGAACTATACTACCTGTGGGGTTACATGAAATCCTTAATTTACGAAATCCCTGTGACATCCGAGGTAGACTTACTGGCGTGAGTTATAGCTGCGGTGGATATCGCAGGAACAAGGATTAGTGATCGTGTATATTATCGCCTCATGATGCTATCAAGCGGCTCGCTTTGTTTCCCCGCAGCTGTTACATGTTACTAAAATACAAAGATCCCGAGTACCGCTACTACCACGATGTTGCCACATTGCTGTTCTTCACTCAGTTTTATTAAAAATAAACTGTTAACCATCAGAGTGAGGCGATAATACAGAACATTGTATGGCGAAAACTTCCCTTGATAGACGTCGGTGGTCGTCATATCGAGTTGGAGGGAACATTAAAAATATTCCCGTAGGGTAGTAGATAGAGTTGTAAAATTTTTTATAGTTCCGAATATTTTCATTGTACAGCTCGAGTCCAAGCTCTGTGTGTTTGCGGGGGGTAGTGTGGGGGGTGGGAGGAGGTACACTTCTCTGCTTCTCATAGTACTAACAGCTGAGACAGCAAATTCCTTTCAGACACATGGAGCTGGGTCCCCAGCAGTACTTGTAAAGTTTTTCTTGTTAGTGGATCGAGACAAGCATCAGGAGCCAGAGAGTTGTGGTATTTCGCGTGTGCCGGAAAGCGGTACGTTTTCGGGCATGAGTTCCAATGCTAAAAGTAACCGTCTTGGTCTCCACTACACGTGCTCAAAATCTATAAAGGGAATTTAGTTACACCTTGTTTATAAATCGTACTTTCAGTAATTCAGTTAGGTTTTTCCCATTCTATCTGACATGGCCATTAGTTTATTAGTTATTTATATACATTCCTTAATAGGAAGTAAGTAATTAACTCTAGCTAACTGGGATTATGTCTGTTAATCCGAAGGTTCATGACTACGCGGACACAATAACGTATGGATTAATAATTAATATATTTATTAAAACTTACATAAATAGATGAATATTAATATTCTCTGTACTGGGCTAATTTTTCTAATCATTCATCTTACTCACATCACACATCTTAATTAATGCTATCCTCCCACCTCTTTCTTGACCTTTTTTTTTTGCGCTTTCATAAGCATAGATTAATTCATTGTAGTTTATTACTTTCTTTGTATTTTTTTTCTTTCTTTTCTTTTATATATAATAGATTCGAGCTGTTATTCCTTTTTGTATTCATTGTATCATTAATTTAATTTTAATTATATTTAATTTCGTTGTATTATTAGACATTATTTTCATTATTATTCAGTTTGACAGATAATTAATTGTTTAATAAGACTATTATTGTAATTTTTTTGTATTCATATGTAACATATGTATGTCCTGGTGAGTGGAAGAGAAGGCCACATGGCCTTAACTCCACCAGGCTAAATAAATTTATTATTATTATTATTATTATTATTATTATTATTATTATTATTATTATTCTTGTTTTCGTACATGAAATTTCCATGCTCCTCTTGCATTCCCCATTCGTGCCACTTGTCCTCCAAATCGCCATCTATGAGACTGTTCTTATTATATTTGCTTTCCCATGAAGACCACTTATTGTTTTAGGTTCTCTCCATTTATCTGGCTATCTGTCTCTGTCGTTCCAGATTTTTGCTAACCTCTTATTCTTCTCTCTTAAATCAAGAGGTCACTTTTGCATAACTGAAAAATTACATTTATATTTTTCAAAAGTAGTTGGAATGGCCCTGTAATACATAATTGCATGCGTTTCCAGAGTTAAATTTATTTCTGTATCTCATTCCATTTATAATTATCGTTCCTAGTTATTTTGAATTATGCTACTATTTGAAAATTATCCCCATTTGTTGTTAAATGTCCATCCCCATGTAATAAAACATTTCTGCCTTGACTATTTTAGTTTTATTAGTATTTACTTCATGTCCTAGTTTTTTAGTGTTATTTAATAGTGTGTGTATGTCGGTTTTAGTGTTTCTTTACTTGTGCTTAATAATTACTTGGATTAGGATTTCTATTATGTAGCATATTTCCCCCCCCCCTTAAATATACGTAAATGCACGTTATGAGAAAATTAATTGAATTAAAATACTTGAAGCCATATAAGATACATATTTGGCCATTTCTTTAAGATCATATTTCAATAAGGGAAGTCATATTCGACATATTTTCATTCTGTGAAGAAGTAAAAAAAACTTTTCTCATATAATTTTTTTTGCATGTTCATTTGGGTTGTTAAATTGCTCAAAATTACACACCGCGTTTTGTTTCCCGGAAAATAATTATAAATCTATCGCTGTTTCATTTGAATTCACAATATACGAGGGCGGATCGGAAAGTAACGCACAATAATTTTTTTCTGCCTTGATATTGCAGCTAGAATGTTGAAATTTCACAGAGATATAGTTTGAAGTTTTCACTACAGATGGTATTTTTTTCTCAGGTGCACCTCTTGCGAGAGAAGCTTGAACTATGCAACAAAGATGGCGCGCAATGCTACAGTCGTCCACCTGTGAGGAACAGAGAATTGTTGTTCGATTTATGTGGGCCAAAGGGCATAAACCCAGTGAAATTCACAGGGACATGCGTGGCGTGTATGGGGATGATTGTATGGACCGTAGCAATGTCTCCAGGTGGTGCACATTCTTCCAAGAGGGACGCGTGAACCTTAGTGATTCGCCACGCTCCGGCCGGCCGACAACAGCAGCAATCCCGCAGAATGTCAGAGGCATTGAGGCGGCAATTCTGAACGACCGACGTGTGCAACTGCGAGCCTTATCGCAGAAGTTCAACATTTCCTATGGTGCGGTGTACGATATTGTTCATGAAAATTTGAAATTCCGTAAAGTTAGTGCTCGCTGGTGCCTAAGAACCTGACAGACGACCACAAGGGCCAGCGAATGATGGCAAGCTTGGACCACTTAACGCGGTACACCGCACAAGGACATGACTTTTTGGAAGGAATCGTCACAGGTGATGAGTCGTGGGCGTACCACTACACGCCCGAAACAAATCAGGCAACAATGGAGTGGAAACACGCTGGTTCCCCAGTAAAGAAAAAAATTCAAAGTGACTCAATCTGCCAGGAAAGTGCTTGTGACAGTGTTCTGGGATATGCATGGTGTTTTATTGGTGGACTTTGCTGAAAACGGGACCACTGTGAATGCTGCGGCCTACATTAAAACTTTGGTGAAGTTGCGTCGTGCCACTCGTGACAAACGTCACAACATTAACGTTAAACTTCTTCATGACAATGCTCGCCCCCATGTTGCTGCTGTCGTTCGTCAGAAAATCGCCGAATTTGGTTGGGAGGTGCTCCAGCATCCACCGTACAGTCCGGATCTTGCACCATCGGACTTTCATCTGTTTGGTCCCATGAAGAAATTCCTGGCCGGCAAACGCTTTGAGACAGATGTGGAAGTGAAATCAGCAGTGCGCAGATGGCTACCCTCCAACCAAACGGACTTCTACGAACAGGGCATATTGAAACTGGTAACACGATGGGAAAAATGTGTTGAGAAAGTTGGTGACTATGTCGAAAAGTAGGTAAAAGATGTAAATTCATTTGTGATTTTTTCCCTTTTTTTTTACTATTAAACTTTTTTTAAAAAAATTATTGTGCATTACTTTCCGATCCGCCCTCGTACTTGACTGGTATACAACAATGAGGAAATGCACCGGTGAGCAAACATTTGTGTATTCGCGACAACTAGGCAATTTTATAGGCCTATATTGTTTAAGTCCGAAGTGTTCGCAGTAGAGTTAAGGAAACATGCCCGAGGTGATATAAAACGTTAAAGTAAAACTTAGTGATCGTGTGTGAATGTGGTGAAAAAGTATTTTTGACTGATAAGAAAATACTTCACGTACTGACTCGATATAAAATATAAAAGTTTATACTTTAGTTGTTTCTCATATACTCAAATAAATAATTCCCTTTCATAAACTGATTTACTGTTTTTATTTTACAATTGTAATTATATAATTACCTACTTATATCGTTAGGTACATTTTTTGTGTTTAAGTAGCCTACATATTTTTTTGTAAATGTTAGGTTGTAACTACATATTTTTATATGCATATTTTGGTGATTTTTAGGTAATAAAAAAGCCCAGCCTTATTAATTACACAGCATTAGAACAGTGCCAGAAGCTGATTAGTGTGCCCCATATAAGTACGTAACATATTTACACACTTTATCGGTAACAGATATAGTCGCATCATTTTTCTCGTATCTATATCTGTGTACATAGCAGAGCAGATTACAAAAACTGCAAACGTAGTGTTTGCGCTTAATTCATGAATCAGCAGCTGATTTCAGGTGTCACAATATTAGTTCATGTATTGATAAATCTGTTGTCAAGTTCAAGAGGGAAAGAACGAGTTTGCATTTTTTATTTCTTGGAAAATATAACACGCTGATTGTGTGAAATCATGTAGTCGAGTAGAACTAATTATTTCGGATCTGACTGTCCAAGAACGAAATATCTGCGTTATTTGGTTATAGAGTTATGACTAGATACCGGATTTTAAAAGAAAGAAATGTTAATAAAAAGTGCAAAAAAGAAAGGATGCATTAAAAAATCTTTAATAGTTGGCATAAGAAAATAAAAAAAAACTTAAGTACTGCTATTTTCATTTTTAAGTAATCAATTAATTAGGTGTTTACTTGATGAAAATCCACGATGCATTTAATAAACAAAACTATCTAAGTTTTGTATGATTTTCATAAATAATCCATAATATTTTATGAAAATCATATAAGACTGGTATATAACACTGGTCAACATGATTTTTGTCTCATGAGTACAAATAGTTGTACTTACGCAGTTTTTTTATCTTGTTTTCAAATATGTTTTCGGAATTTCTCCATCACCCACAGTTTTTTATTTCAATTTCAATTAATGGATTTAAATAATTACTTTTTTAATAAACGTTTTTTCGTCCATTTGTCTATTTGTCCATTGTAAAATAAAACGGACAACACTTTCATCAGGAGATTTCAGATATGGAAAAGATATCAAGGCAAATGGAATCCTAAAATGCTGGCCGATTATTGTTGGACCATGAAGAGGGATGCTCCACAGGCGAAATATAGCAGAAAATAGTAATTTCTTACTTTATAGGTGAGTCCGAATGTTCGAATATTGTGTAGTTACGAATGTAGAAAATATTAGTGTTTGAAATTTATAAATTCCTGTCTCTCGGAAATCTTGCGTGATGGAGAAAAACCGATATGATATTTGAATTCAGGAGAAAAAATACTATCGGAATCACATACTTTTCTTTCTGAAACAAAAAAGAAAGTTTTTTGTTGCTCATTGTAATTTTATTTATTAAATCATTTCACTTTACTATAAACGAAGAATTATACTTTATTGCATTAAATATTACATGTTTGAAGGTAAGCTTGACCCCATGAATGAAAACTATATTTATACAAAGAAAACGATTGCTCTATATGAAAGCAGTAGTGAATACCTAGTTCTGACTTATTTCCAAATCACTGCACATTACTGGTTTTCAAGATTTCGATTCCTTGATAGTTCTAAATTTGTAACTTTTATTGTTTCTCTAATAAAATAACTATATGATTAGATTTATGAGTTATGACAAATATTGTTAATAAATGGATACTAAAGGCCGATATTGGTGCAGAGGGAACATTCGGTACACACAAATTGGAAGTAAAAATATACTTTAAAAATGTATTACGAAACAGCGTTGGGGTCACTGTATGAGAGTTATAAATAGAAATTGGTACCAGAGATTTCAGTCTCCTCGGTTACACCGGATGGGATCGGAAAAGGAACACCGATATCTTAAAAGAATTTAAGAATATACCAATTTTGGAATATATTAAACAATACCAACTAAATTGGGAACACAATCTAGAAAGAATGAGTTCAAATCGGATCCCCAAAGCTGTTTATAATTATATACCAAGAGGACGAAGATCACTGGGCCGTCCTATGAAACGCTGGAGGGAAAATTTTCTATAGGATCGTAACAGGCCTTGGCCTAATACTTGGAAGGAAGAAGAAGAAGAAGATCTCAGTCTCCTCGGCTGGATAAAATGCTGTAAAATATTCTGGAGACCTTTCGGAAACATATGTTCTATCTTCATGCTTGTGCTGGTTAGAATTTTTATAAAGGATCCAGACCACCGGGCATGTTCTCTTTAAGTAAGTTTACATTCTTCTTTTCTTTCAATATTTCGATTTCTTAAAGGATATTAATTTTCGAGTTGTTATTGTCTCTGTGAATTATCGATAACACATTGCTGATTGTATTTAATTTGTGACCTGTTTCTAATACATGTTTGTCAGAACTTGATTTACCCTCATTATATTTAAAGTCCATAAAATGTTCATTAAACCCTGAGCTCTAGGGGTTATTCGTCTCACGCCGTAACCGAGTGGTTAAAGCAAGAAGCCTTGGCGCAGAGCTATGGGACTTGCGCTGGTTCGAGTCCCCATGGGGGAAGCAATTTTCTCATGGAATTTCGGCCAGTATGGGACCGGTGCCTACCGATCATCGTGAGGCATTTGGGTAGCTACATTAAGTAGCGACTCCAGGTTGAGAGGACCAGCTATAACGGCTGGGGGATCCGACACTGGCTAGGCGATCGTCTACCTCTAATTAACACACGAGGCCAGCAGCCGGCTGGTAGGTCAAGGGCCTTCTAGGCCTGTCGCGCTTGGAGTTTCTAGGGGTTATTAAAGTCTGATATAACATCAATTAATGTTTCAAGTTTGCGAAGAACGGGGCATCTTCAAAGATTTGTTCATCATGAGATTCTTAGGAAAGTTGTGGAGAGAAAATGTGAAGGTAAAAGGAGTGTGGGTTGACTAAGATTGTAATGGATAGAGTGCAGGAGGATTTGAGGAAGCTGAATGTGTTACTGGATACTGGCTGGTTGCCAGGGATAGATAAGTCTGAAAGAATGTTATATGGGAAACCAAGATTCAGATTAGATTGCTGGGAATAATAATAATAATAATAATAATAATAATAATAATAATAATAATAATAATAACAAATTTGTTACAACTGCAAACTATAATTGCTTTAAAAAGTACCATTTCTTGATGTACAGGCGTTATTTATAGGATATAATTAAATTTATTGAATATCCTAAGATAAACGTAGAGAACATTTTAAAGGTGATTAGCTCTTGACAAATTGCTTATGTCCTAAAATTTAGTACAGATATACAGGACGAAGAGAGAATTGTCCCATTCACATATTATCCGGAAAGTAGTACTACTATGCAAGTTCTACTAGTATATTATTTCGTTTATTACTCTCATTTTTGTACTAATTTGTTTTATGAAATGACCTGAAAACTAAACGTCACAAAAACGGACGGAATCTTTAATAACGTATGCTTATGAATAAACCATGATAAATTTACTTGGTATATTTACAAGCAAACAACATGGTTACTCAATAGAAATTATGTGGGGATAATAAGAGGTTAACAAACTTACCCAATGGCACTATCGAGCCTCTAGGTTCATGGCCCCGAGGACATAAGCTCTTCATACATCCCTATTCTGTACTAATTTTCCATTCATTCCTTGTATAATTTACTTCCCTCAAAACATGCTTAATGTTATTCTCCACCTCATTCTTGTCTACCAACTAGGCGTTTTCCTCTGGTTTTCTTATAAGAAACTTCGATGTCCCTCTCTCATTGTCCATTCGTGCCACGTCCCTGCCCATCGCAGTCTACAAGACTTAACTATTATTCTTATATCTAGTTTCCTATACAAATCATGTAGCTCACTGATATGTAGTCTTCTCCATTCGCCTAACGCAACTCAATAGAAATTATGTGGGGATAAAAAGATATCAAATATTCAATAGCCCTAGAATGTCCTTGGTCTACTAGCTGGGTACTGGCCTCAGATCCACATACAAACCAATGGACGATAATCCCGTCAGAATAGGGTGACATATGGACAGCATACCAGCCGTATAGCCATTATACTGATACATACATGCATACATATATAGTGTTCTGCCCAAGACCAGATCTTTCACTGCAAACTCAACATTCTCCACTCTCTCCTTAACTCGGCTTTCCTTTTTTATCCGCATACAAACCATTTATTTTAACATTCGTAAATATTTTAATTATTTTTGTTCTTGTTACAGGTAAGAAATTGCTCAAAAATTAGTGGAATTGGAATCTTCAGTTCTCAAAAATGGCAAGTTCGAATGAAGTATTATATTTCCTCATTATTATTATTATTATTATTATTATTATTATTAAGGGGCGGATTTTTATGACCTAAAAAATGGAAAATATGCATGCATTTATTATCTAAAGAAAGGTTTAAATGTGACCTAAAAAAGACAAAAATGTGACCTTATTGAATTCATTTTTTACACATACTATATTAATTGTTCATTCATATACTTTTGCAATAATTATTGTTTCATAAGAAAAGGGAAATCTTCTATTGTCCAGTGCAAACGTTTGCTACCTGTTAACAGAAACCTTCGAAACAAGTGAACTGTGAAACTGACGATTTTTGTACAGATACAATGTTGGTCATTTCCAATCGCCTGATGACTAGGCTATTAAAAAACACAACATATGACCATCATAGAAATAAGCAGAATATGACCAAAGATCTGAAAAAATGAGAAATATGACTTTTAAGACCGAATAAAAAACTCTTAATCTTAATAATCCATCCATCCATTCATAGTAATTCTGCCCGAGGACAGGTCTTTCATTGCAATCATAGCATTTTCATGCTATGCTTTCAGCTTTACTAGGGAATTGTAGATATGGTAACTTTCCGTTGCTTTCCACACCGGTGAAGGATGATGATAATAAGGATGATGATGATGGCCATATGATTTCGGTGCGTGACAAGGCAGCACGCTACCTCGATACCACATCGGTGGTCCTTAAGAAGGCATATAGAAATGTTTTTACTTACTTGAAGCTTAGAATATAGGCTTTGGTAAAAATATGTCATAGGAATCCGCCCCTTTATTATTATTATTATTATTATTATTATTATTTAATATCAAAGATGTGAAGCCCTATTTTACAAATTTAATATAAAGTCTGCCTATAGTCACTATTCATTTCCATGAAATCAATATATTTGTTTTTATTTACATACACTGTGAGCTTAGTACAACATGCTTAACACGGAATAACGGTTACCATTGTTTGGGTACGGTTACGCGGATTGCCATATGAAGATGCCAGAGCTGAATTTACCCATAAATTCCGTAAACCAGCCGCAACAAAGGCATACATTTGTCTGCTTATAAACAAATTTAAGCGTACCTTCAGAGTGTGATGAGTAGAGCTCGGAAGTTGAAGAACTTTTTTTTTTTTTTTTCATTTTATGTCTGAAGACAAGGCCCAACTTAATATATGATTGTACATTTTGGGTCATTGTAGGCCAGAAATTGGTTGGTTTTATTCGACGTTATTGTCCTTTTTTCGAATTTTTTGGCTCATTGGTCCTTTTTTAGTCATTTTCTAGGTCTTAACGGTTTTTTTTTGCAACTTTACCTTCTTGTAACTACATTTACACAATTTGTATAATTCAAGAATTCGCAGATTCTAGTCTCAATTCCAATTTCTTTTAAAAATCACTATCTAGTTTTTCACTTTACAAAAACTTTTCACATTGCAAACAGTATCGTTTTTATTGTCTAAACACTGAATGAATTTGATTCAGGGAATGTCCCTTTGACACGAGAAAAATATTCACAGAAAGAGGAAATTTTATAACAAAATAAAGTAATTATTTTATGAATATTTTTTCTGGCTATTAGTTTAAACAAACGACTTTACGCCAACGATGCCAATATAATGTGACCGTTATCCTCAATTAACAATGGCAAATCAGTGAACTGTTTTAAAAGGCGTGTTTACAAGAGAGAAAATCAACCGTGCGCGCATGACTGCTGCTAATTTAGTTAAATTAGTTTGCTTTTTGCATCATATGTGTAACGATTGGGTTACATTATTTTTACAATAATTTGTACAACACATGGTGTGGAATAATGACAAATAAATTACAAAAATCAACATTGTTGTATGTTCAATCACGTTGTATGTGTCCACAGAATGATTTTATCAGATCCAATGCAGGATATAAGTAGTGTAAATCAGCATTATTTTGTCTCAGTTTCTTATGGTAAACTTAATCGAAATTTCATTGACTATGTCCTAAATCTACATTTTCTTTTAATGTACGGATGTTTATTCGTTCTTTTATTATGATCCTATTTCACAGTACATGACAATTTTGTTTAAAATTAAAGAACAGTTAACTAACACAAATAGGTTCTTGGCCGCCCGGTTGAGCTCACCATACACCCCTATTCTCCAATCTTCTTCTTCTTCACTTCCTGGTTTAGGCAGGAGTTGCCTGTTCCGTCTTCACTAATAAATCTAACACCATCTCTTCCGAGGACGTCCGACATCTCTTCTTCCTCTTGGAAAATAATGGAAGATTTTATTTGGTAATCTACTTTCTTCCATTCTTTCTACATGTTCTTTCCACTGTATCTTGTTGTTAAATATCTTTTCTTTTATGGAGTAGATCTGCAGTTCTTCACGGATATCCTCGTTTCTTATCTGGTCCATTCTAGTGCAGCCTTTTACTCTTCTTAAAAATGTCATTTCGGCTGCTTGGATTTTACTTTCTTGTTTGTTAGTGGTAATCAAAGATTCACTCCCATACAAAAGAACAGGGACAGCCATTGTTTTATAAAATTTTAATTTTGTTTGTTTATGGGCTTTATTATGCAATGTTCTATTTATTGTACCACAAATAGCTTGAAACTGGTGTGTTTTGTGTTCAATATCTTTATCATACCCATAGCTGATGTCACATCCTAAATATTTAAAGTGGGTTACTTGTTCAATAATTTCGTCTCTAATTACTATTTTTGCACGCAGAGTATTTCTTCCACAAAATGTCATTACTTTTAATCCATATTTGGTTCGTCTTCCGGGCTTATAGGCCGTGGTCTGGTTGTCTTCATACTCGACGTTTCGTCTACTGCTGCGGTAGACATCATCAGGAGATACTGCGTGCTTTCTGTGAACTCCTCAACAGTCGGCTGCAGACCGGCTGGTCGTTGGAAACTGTCATTTTGAAAAATCGGCCGTAGCGGAACACTTGATGAACAACCAACAACATATTATAAGATTTGAAGATACCCAGGTATTATCACAAACATCACATTACTACACCAGACTATACAGAGAAGCCATAGAAATATATAAACATAAAAATTCCTTCAACAAAAAAGAAGAAACCTTGAAGATAAACAAAATTTGGATCCCAGCACTGCATAACACGACAACGAAGCCTAGGACTTCTGCACACGGCAATACAGCGCAAAACTCGGTGCGCGCAGAAAACCTCCCCTCCACCCGGGATTTAGCTATAAACAGAGATACAGTTTCCAACGACCAGCCGGTCTGCAGCCGACTGTTGAGGAGTTCACAGAAAGCACGCAGTATCTCCTGATGATGTCTACCGCAGCAGTAGACGAAACGTCGAGTATGAAGACAACCAGACCACGGCCTATAAGCCCGGAAGACGAACCAAATATGGATCAAGACGCCGGCCGTGAAAGCCTACAATTATATGTCATTACTTTTGTTTTACTTATTGACATTTTAAAATTATAATAGCTACATATTGCATTTAGTTTGTAAGCAGCAATTGTAACAGATCTTCATCATGGTGTAGTAAGACTAAATCATCGGCGAAAATTAAGTTATTAATACTTGAGTTATTGTTCAATCTGAGGCCTTTGTCCATTATAATTTTCGATTGTTTCATAATGTCGATATATATATTAAAAAGAGTGGGCGATAGACCACACCCTTGTCTAACTCCTTGATTTATTAAAATTTCTTGTGACCTTTTTTCCAACAGTTTTTATCACTACTTTAGTTTCTTCATATAAGCCTATTAGATGGTGTGGATATCCTCGTTCCTTCATTATTTCCCATAGTATAGATCTATTTACTCTGTCAAAGGCCTTTTCAAAATCAATGAACAACAAATATGTAGGCAGGTTAAATTCTCTTCTCTTTTCAATTAGTCTCTTTATAATAAACACATTATCACTACAGGATCTTCCTTTTCTGAACCCTGCTTGTTCTTCTTCTAAGAGTGTGTCAGATATCTTCTTCAATCTATTATGTATTATTTTTGCATATAATTTATAAGTGGAGTTCAATAAGCTGATACCTCTATATTCTCCAATCATTCCCTGTATAATTTATCTCCCCCAAATTCTGATTAATATTATTCTCCCATTTCATCCTTGGTTTGCTTACTATGCACTTTTCCTCTGGTTTTCCTACAAGGAGTTTTCATGCCCAAAAGTATTCATGACGATGATGAACACTAAAGGAAATTTATTAAAAAAAGTTATTTTAATACTTCACTAGTCGCTGATTTGTTACAGTGCACGGACGAAGTGTATGAAAGCAGTAGGTATTCCATACTCAGCACATTATGTCATGAAGGGTTGTACTGTAACTTACCTTCATTTAGACGCTGTTAGTTAAGAGTCTGAAGGACACACTTCAAATTTTTAATCATCACCCACCTCACAGTGAACTACAAAACATTAAAATATAAAACAACTAAGCTGAATAAGAAGAGCAAATTTAATTACCGTAAAACACAAACGGTCTTACTAATAAAAATCTATAATACAGGCTTTCATCAGTTGTTTAATTATACAATATATAAGCCTTATGTAGATCATGTATAATTTCCTTGCTAGTAAACGTTGTGCTGGAGCTATATAACAAAAGAAAAAATACACACAATACGTCACATATTCATCATCATAATGACGTCAAAACAATATTACTAGCAGTTTGTAACAGAAATAAAACATCAACTAGTGATTAATTGTGTAAGAAATGAATATGGATAAGAATCAATAGAGATTCCCTAATTGAGGAGGTACGGAAAAAATAAGTGTGTTTTAATTTATATACATTTCCCTTGACATAGCGTCAAATAAAACGTAGAATTGGTTTCACAGATAACGTGCTGCCATCTAACGTCAAGAATTTCGACCAATTCTTGGAAACTAATAAAAGCTTTTCCCATTACTTATGAATTATATGCAGTGTTTTAAGATGCGTTAGAAAACGTTCAAAATAGTAGGAAATGTTACCGACAACAAAATATAATTTCAAGCGAAAAAAAAAATCACTATAGTTTGACCGCGAATCGAACCTACGACCTCACGCATCGTACTCAGAAGCTCTAACCACCAGACTACCAAGTTAACATGTAGTTTGTTGCAATAACAGTACCTCTATACTTAAATACATTTTTATATCGCGGTGTGCGTTATGTATTAAAGATGCAAGAAAGTTTTCTTAAAATAATATATGAAACATTTAAAAACTACATTCAGGTTAAATCTTGTCTACAGCAATTATTGTAGAACATATCCTTTTGTGATTCAATGTTCAATTTTAAAATATTTTTAGGCCTAATCGAGAATGAGTGTAACGAAAGGCATTTTATGATGCCTTTATTTTCCTACCCAGAGCTTTATTAATATTATTTATGCCCTGTGCATCCATCAAACAGTCGTTAAAGTGTTGCATTTTGGGTTAAATTTAAGGGAACTTTCATCAATATCATAAGAAAACAATCAGTTGATCTTGAAGTCCGACATTTTGTCTAGTTATAGAATCCTTAAACAAGGCTGGAGGCATGTATAACGATTCCCATGTAAAGTTGTACACCTCTTCTACACTGAACAGCTAATACAGTGTTTATTAGTAAGATTTTTCAACTGAGATGTGTATAAACCTTGTATAAAAGTTATATATGGATTATTAGTAAGAGGGTAAATATACAACATAAAATTGAATACGCCTGAAATATTCTAGAGAATGAATGAAATCATGGACTGTTCCCAAATTCTTAGGTAGTAAGCCATTGTATCGCTTGCAATTCCCCGTGCCCCCCTACATCCGCTGCTTTCATTCTTCTCGTCTATGGACTATACATCATTACCATTGGTTGCAGCTATTATCAAAATCAAAAGCCATTAAAATTATACTTTTAGTTAGACATGTTAGAACTTGTTAATACAATAAAAGCCTTATTCGCGGGTTAAAAATTTGCGACACATTTCCTGTATTCGAGGCTAAAATTTTCTTTATCGCCGATCCAGTCGGTATATTAGGATTAGTATCCCATCGGCAACTTTTTTTTTGCTGCAGGCACGTGACAAGGTGGCTTTTGCAAAGAGTGATTCAAAACAAATGGCCAATGATATCAAAGTAAAACAAACCTTATTGTCACTATGCCATATTCATTGTTAAAAGCCACCGCCGCGCCATCATATTTCACGTTCCGCTATGTCCGTTGATAAATGCAGTCCTCGCCACGATCGGTGTTTTATTGTTTCAACTTATCATTAGTTGCAGTAGTTTTGATTGAATAACACGTGTTTCTTTTGCTTTGTTGCCAATTTATTACGAGTAAAAGAAAATAAGATTAGTTCCGAAGCGGAAAAAAGTAGTGTTATCGCTTAAAGTAAAGATAGAATTGATTGGCCGTTTACGGGTTGGCGAGTCGATTTGCATCTACATCACACTGTTTCAATGTTAATGAATTAACCGTACGATTCATCGACAAATCCGAGGACAATAATAAATTATATCGCTGAATACGCAGTTGAATATAAAGAAAGCTGCAAAACAGGAAAAAAATTACTAAGTTCTTTAAGCCCTTGCCTAATCCTGACAGTAATAATTAATAGAACATTTTCAAAATATCTCATTATTTGATTTTATTTTATTTTGGAACCTTGGAACGTATCCCCTATATACCCATACAAATTACCATTCCATATTCGCGGTTTCTGTGTTTGCGGAACATATCCCCCGCGAATAAGGAGATTTTACTGTATTTCTAAGAATCTTGCTTGAAATTGGAAAAAGCAACTTACTTTTTGTTTAAAATTAGTGCATGTTAGCAGTTGTCAACCTATTCATCTGTAACTGTTGTCACAATATATTTCATGTTGACAGGAGTTAAAACATTTTAAATCCTTAGGTTAAAGTTAGGAAAAGTCCTTTATGTGTAATTTTTACCTGTTCTTTTTCTGAAATTAACCCATTTCAGAAACCTGTCCCATAGTACAGTATAGAGAAATGTGACAGATATTCATTTTTACTGAAGAATACTTTTGACAACAAAAGAAAAACAATTATTTTCAAATGTTATACACAATCCTCCTCTTATAGCCTTGTGTTGTGATCTTCTGTATTTGTGTAAAAGTGTTATTTAACTCTTTGTTAATAAACTCCCAGATAAAATTTGATTACGATTGTGATTTATAGCATTTTGGAATTAGTATACGTACAAGTTGAGTTCGTCTGACTTTACAGTTACTAATTCCATAATTTCATATGATCTCTCCCAATCCCTCTATAAGCTCCCTAATCCTTTTTTTTTGAGGGGGTGGGGTTTCCTCTCCTGTAAGACATGTCGGGTAAATTTTCGCCTTGTTCAATATGTGTGTATGTCTTATATGTTCGTGTTGTCTCGGAGGTGGCCCGGCATTGAACTGATCCATAATCCGGAAGAGATCTTCCGTATCATTTTGTTGTCGAAAAGTATGTATTATTGATTCAAAATATCTCTGCAGGCGGAAGAATTACAAAGCTCTGTTTGTTGCTACACGTGACGTCATATAAGGCAGTGTATACTGTCAGCGTCCCACGTCCCATTCCCCTCTGCACTCATAGATAAGTGTCACGTGGTCTATTCCTGCATAAACACGACTGCAGTGCCCTCCGTCAACAACTGCACTTACTCTTTGAACGGGTAATATGTGATAAAGAGTTTATAAACACCCTCTCCCGACAGGTTGTGTCCCTGTAAGATCTAAATTGTGTGGAGGAACGTAAAAGTACATATTATTCATCCAAGTTAAGTTTGCCCGGCTAGATGGGAAGCGTGTTAGCGCTAGTGTCACCAGACTACTGCCCCACGGAAGTGTGACGGATCATTACGGGGTTGGCAAATTCATAATATAGTGGACGACTGCTGAAGGATTCCGACCATTTAAAGCAGTGTTTGTCATCTCTCTATTACCAGCCTATACAACACAACTCGGGGGACTGGAATTGGCAACATGTAATCAGGAAGGCAAAGGAGGGACAGCTCATTCCTCAGTAGCATGGTTGTTGGATTATTCATTTTGTCAACGTCTCCTGTAGGTATCTGATCATTTATAAAGCACTATATTTTACCAACGCTTCCCCATCCAGTCAAATGATACAATGCAGGGAACAGGAAGTGGCAATATAGAAGAAGAAAGAGAATCAACAGGACATTTCTAGCATGTTGTCCGCGTGCAGATTTAATGTGAACGAGTAATACATAGGAAGAGGTTAAACTAAGGAAAATAAAGAAATAATATAACTGTTATTACCGGGGCTAGGATTTATATGTAATAAAATGGGTAAATATATACATATCGAATAAAGATTCTTCGTGTGGTCAATCCGGTTGCTTTCATGAGAACATTTAGTAATGTAGATTGTCTCCTGAAGGTGTACAGGCACCTCGCAACGATTGAAGGGGCTGCATTCGTAAGGATCATCGTCATAACCTCCCATTATATCAGCCATAGTGGGAGGGTTCTCAAAATGTGTGGTAAAGTATGGGCTAAAAGTTTTTTTAGAAATGATGAAAACGTTTTCCAGCAGGCATTGCATAAACTACACTACCGTTTGTTGATCGTGCTTTATTCGTAAAATCATTTAGATACATTATTAATTTTACAGATGACGATATACGATCTGGTGGTATTTCAATTTTGTGAGATACGGAATGAAGAAAGACACTAAAAATGCACTTAAAGAACAAACTCGATTTTTTAAAAAAATGTTATTGTTAAACTATTTAAAAAAACAATAAAATTTGTACCTGTCGTGGCAGTCGTCCTCAACAAATTATATTTGTGTAAAATATTCACCTAGGTCTTTTGGAACCGGTCCCATTTTCAAATATATTCATTAGGACGACTGCCATAACAGGTTGTTGAGATCGTAAACTGTTGCATAGACATGTCAAGCTAAATCTTTGAATCCTTTTTTACAGCGACACTACTAATTGCTGGGTCCAGACCTACTGTGGCCAGATTAGGAAAATCTAGTCTTAAATGACTCCAAATACCTTAATTCGTAATCATTACTGTACAACAAAGTTTCAACTTCAACTAATATTAAAAAAGTGTGTTAAAAACAATAAAATTTGTACATGTAATGGCTGTTGTTCTCAACAAATTAATTTTTTCCGAGAGGCCTAGCTGATTACTTTAAAGGTTTTAATTTGTTGATAATGACTGCCACCATGTTTTAAATAATTAACAATAACATCAACGATGTTGAAATTTTTTTTTTAAGTATGTGTTTACGTAAAAGTTCTAGCTCTGGTTCTTACATTATATAATATCTGGAAAGAACAAGTAAAAATCCATGTTCATAATTTCCCAGTAAACATACCAATTATTTATCCTCATTAGTCATTAGCTCATTACACTTTTGACAAATACACGTATATTATAAACACCGCGTTTAAAACGTTTGTGGGTACTTCCAATTGTCATTTTTACACAGCGTATCATTTATTTTCTAGTTGCAGATCAGAAGACCTATTATTGAAATTCATTTCAATTGTCCTTTGTCCATTTTATCCCTATTCCATTATAAAATCAAACAATTTTAACGGAGTTTCCAAATTTGCGAGTTTGTTAATTCAAGTGTTTTTCTTCTTCTTCCTTTCCAGGATTAGGTCAATGTGACCCGTTCCGGTCTCAAGTCCATCGTTTCCTTGACCGTCCCAAATATATTTTCCAATGTGGTGTGTAGGTGTTGATCTTTTTTGGGTAATCTTGTATTGTCCATTCTGGTAATTGTTCTTTCCATCGGTATTTGTGCTCTTCTAGTTTATCAACTATTGAAAATATCTCCAGTTCATTTCTTATTGATCCATTGTGTAATCTATCCATGCGTGTACATCCTTTTACGGATCTTAAAAAATTCATTTCAGTAGCTTGAATGTGTGATATATCTTTTTTTGTAAGTACCCAAGATTGAGATCCATATAAGAGAACAGTAAACAACCATAATTTTATAAAACCTGAGTTGAGTTTCTCTTCGAGTCTTTCGGAGGGTTCTTCTTATGGTGCCACACATCATTTGATATCAGTTTAATTTATTATGTATATCCCAATCATAACTGTGTGTTATATCTGAACCAAGATAGTTAAAGTGTGATATCTGTTCTATTATTTCATTATTGATTACTATTTTGCTCTGAATGTCACTTTGCCCTGAAAAGCCATAATTTTAGTTTTTGAAGTTGAGACTTTGAGATTATAATAGAGTCCTAATTGATTCAACATGTATATGATTAATGGCGCCTTAGCCGACTGGTTAAGGCAAGAAGCCTTGGCGCAGAGCTACGGGACTTGGGCTGGCTCGGGTCTCCATGGGGGGTGACATTTTCTCATGGAATTTCGGCCAGAATGGGACCGGTGTCCACCCAACACGTGTTTAGCTACAATAAGTAGCGACTCCGGGTTGAGAAGACCAGCTATAACGGCTGTGATTAACACATGTGGATGTGAGGCCAGCAGCTGGTTGGAAGGCAAAGGACCTTCCAGGCCTGTCGCGCTTGGAGTATATGATCAATGAATACCTAGTACATTCATGCTTGAAACTGGGCGATCAGTTGGAGCAGGATTTCGTTACAATATTGGTCAATGTGGATGAATTTCTCATCGTTTATCTACACTAAGTTCGTCGATGAAACGTTACAGGAAGTACTCACAGTTTAGTTGAATAGTTTTAAACTAATAATTACATCTGCGTATATTTATTTATGGTGAGTTTGTTTTTCATGGATTTGGATTCCGTATATCTGTACCCTTGCATCCTATACTCGGGAGTATGTCATTAATTACGTCATGTTTGACCGCAATGCTGCTCCCTCTGACTTACAATTTAAATTTTGGACCCAGGAACATTTTTAACGCCCTATATAACAGCAAGTGGCATCAATAACATCACACTTTTGACCATTTTGCCTCTTCCGTTTTGAGATCAAGCCGATATTTGTTCCTTCTGTCTCTCATAGGTCGACCTCGTTTCCTCCTGTGAAATAGTTGATATTCTATAATAGTAAACGTTCTAGACGGGAGAATTTTTTAATACAGCACTGCTAATATCTGTATTTGGTTTCTTTTAGTACTCTCTTGATTTATTTTATAAAAATTAATGTATTCTGTAGCCTGCTAGTGGGCCCTGCCCTGTCTGAGCTTGTAGAAGGATCGGGATGAATGTATTTTAAGACTTTTAAATAGTGTTAGAGTTCATATAATTCCATCAATGGACATTATTTCGCGAATTTGTTTCGATGACGTTGTAGTTGATAGTGCAGATATTTTAATGTGGATAGCTGAAATTATTAGTTTGTAATGCCTGATATAACTACAATATGTAAATAAATATATTCCATTACTACTGTTGCAAAAAACAGAGAGTAACTATGGAATAAATACAGTGTAACACATGAAAGGGTCGGTGACTCGTATTTCCCAGGAGTATACGGAAGAGAGAGGGAATGTGATATCAGTAATAATTTATTGACTTATAAACAGAGTTACACATTTACAATCTAGCAAATACTTAGAAAAAATAAATCATCATCATCACTCAAGGGATTAGGCAATTGCCCGTTCCGACTTTATAATGCGTCAGCCCAACGTCTTCTAGGTCATAATTTTGATAATTAATTATTCTAAATATTAAACAATACAAATATTAATTAGATAGAAATAAAGTGAAGTAAGGAGTAAAATAAAAATATAGAGTTGAATAAATGTAAATATTAGGGAGGGAGGGGGCAGAGAATGCATTTAACTAAAACAAATAGCTACAATCGCCGTATTGTATCACGCTTTAACCGTACGGTTTAAGGCATGGTGATTTGGTGCACAGCTACCGGACGTTCGCTGGTTCAGTCCCCATGGGGGAAGACATTTTCTCATGGAATTTAGGCCAATATGGGACCGGTGCCCACCCACATCGTGATGAATTTGGATACGTACAATAAATAGCGGCTGTAGGTTTGAGAAAAGCAGACGTAACGGGGGGGGGGGGGAGGACACCCGACATTCTGACAATATGTCAACCCAACCGTGGGTATTATCACCAACTTTACTGATTAATCAGGATTGCCATCATCGAATGAGAAAAAGTGGCTAAGACTGACTCCTAAAAATGGCTAAACCGCAACAGTAGAGAACGCTGTATTTTAAAAGCTTGTCAATTTGTATCACTGAAGTACAGTTATGTCAGTACATCTTTCACGCTATTGGAATTGCTGCAATTATAATATACTCACTAAATTATTAATATAAAGTATATTTTAAGAAATATTCATACAACGAAATATTCTGCAATTCTGAATTTTAAAAAGTTTTAAACTTTTTTTTCTTAAAGTTTATCAAAGTTAAACTTTTATTCTATTCTCACCAGAAATTATATTTATATGGGATATTCTTTGTTTATATCTTACTTTCAGTCTGTAGAGTCTGAATCACTATCTACTCCCGTCATATGTTTATTTAAAAATGTGGACTTGAACCTGTTCTGTATTAATACAGGGTCTGATTAGTAATAGGCCTACCATGAGCGGAAATCCACTTTTTTGTGTTTTCTTATTTGGAAAAAAAAAAAACCTTATTTTTTGTGTGGCAAAATCTATTAATATCCCAGTTATTTTTACAGAATCTATATAAAATAGTTAAACTGTAAAGAATGGCTAGAAGTAGCTAAAGAAAAGATAACAAATAGCCAGAAACGCTATTAGTGGCTTTTTCACAAATTTGTAGCTATTTATGTTTTCAAAATGGCCGGATCTAGCTACAAAGTGACTAAATTTGCAACCCTGTGATTAACACATGTGGATATGAGACCAGGAGCCAGCTGGTAGGCCAAGAGCCTTCTATGCCTGTTTCGCCATGGAGAAAATCTCCACATCAAGCACTGACCTAGTAATAGATTTTACTAAGTGATTGTGAATTGTGTCAGTGATGATATTTTTGAGAGTTTATCCGCTGGTTAGCTAGTAGTAGAAATAAGCGACTTTAAGCTCAGAACTAATTTACTATTCAACTACTGCATGGAATTGAATTTCATTAAACTTGCTATGAACGTGTGTTGTAAAAATGCTTGACACTGTCTTCATTTCAATTCATGGGTCTCAATGTCATAGGCTTAGATAGGTAGTGTTGATATAGCTTTGAGATATACATTACGCTGTAAGTACGTGTTAGTCTTTTTCATGTCTTTTGTTTGTATAGTTAGATGCGCATGTGTTTAAAGTGTTGGAAAAAACAACATATGGTTTCATTTACTTGAGGAAGTGGTTATGTATCTCAGGAGGGGAGCAGCCCCTTGTGTTGTTACAGTGGTTTCGTGGTTACAGCACCCCAGTAGTAGTTTACAACAGAAAGTAGAAGCTAAATACAAAATTTAATATATAATTCAATTTTACACGAATCACAAATTTTGCGTTGAAACTAGTTACAGACTGATTATGAATTAATAATTATAAACTCACATCTCTCTTTTAAAGAACCGGAGAGTCATCTCCTACTTCACACGTGCCTAGAATTTGTTTTTTTATGCAATACTAGTTAATGCTTCCTCAACTGTTACTAAAGTACAAACCAATAGGACATAGAAGTGTTGGACGCCCATTTACTAGATGGGAAGATTCATTAAATCCCACTTGATGTGAAAACAGGTCAAAATGCCTAATTTCATGAAGTAGAAGACTAGCTAATGTACGGCGCACGTTGCTACGCCTAAATAAATGAATTGTGATATTTAAATTTTCGTTTCAGTGAACTCCTTCACGTTTTTTAGAGTATAATAGCAGCATTACCTGAAAATTTGTATACACAACATGGCGGTTTGCTAGAGTCTGTTCTTATTTTCGGTTTTCAGGTAAAACCCCAATTCTAACACTCGGATTTCGCTGAGTTTTGGATAAACCTACCTCGATTTATTTTAATAACATACTGAGTATCGATGTGAAACATAGAAAATTGCGACCGCTAGAGCGACTTTTTAATTTTCGTTTCAGGTCAAATCCTGTACGTAATGGTCTTAGAGCATTATAGATAGCGGCTAAACACTCGGCGTATTACTTGAAAACACGTAGGTACAAATTTTCATGAAGATCGGTTGAGGGGTTTATGGGTCTATAATTCACAAATATACGCAGACTGAAAGTTTATATAACTAACTCACTGGCACTATCAAACCCGTAGGTTCATGACCGCGCTAACCTAAGCTTTCCATATATCCCTATCCTGAGCCAATGTTTTCCAATCATCCCCTGTATAATCTACCTCCCTCAAATCATAGTTAATATTATTCTCCCACTCATTCTTGGTCTACCAACTGGGCGTTTTCCCTCTGGTTTTCCAACAAGAAGCTTCCATGAACATCTTTTATTCCCCATTCGTGCCACATGCCCTGCTCATCGGTCTACGAGACTGTTCTCATTATATCTGGCTTCCTATAAAGACCATGTAATTCACTGTTAACTGAAAGTTTATATATAAATATTAATTTAGAAATGCTTTGCCCACGTAAAGAGGATGTCAGATGACAGGATATCTAAGATGGTATTACATTTTGAAGCGTTGGTCAACAAAAAAAAAGGAGAGGTTATGAGGACAGTAGATTCAAGGAGTGCATTACCAATATGGTGTCGAGAGGATTAACAGAGTTATGCATAGAATAGGGACTGCGGAGGAGTAAAACTTACAAAGGGTTGAAGGAAAAGAGAAGAGAATTTAGTTCTAGGAGTCATAATTTGTATCTCTGATGCCATTTCTAAATTCTAGTACGTTAGCCCGCGCGAATTCGAACAAATGTTATAAAATAGTCTCCATACATCTTTCAAGAACGATAAGTTTTGAAATATTAATTGGCATTCGTGGTACTGTATAGTTGATTGTAGCTCATAAATTGCGCTTATTAACCAACTGTAAGTAAAGTACTGACACTACAACAAACAGTGGTATCATGCTATTATCTCATTGAATTTAACCAATACACAGGGAATTACAAGAAAAAAACTACTCATAAAATAGTATATTACGATGCGAGGTTGGGAAGTGGTTTTTACAGAATCCAGGAAAAACGTTTAAAAACCGAGTGATAGCGAGGTTTTTAATTTCCGATATTCTGTAAAACACTTCACAAACGTGCGTTGTACATTATTTTTTGCGCGATGGTGTTTTCAAAATAATAAATAATAGTAAAATAATAGATTTTTGGAAATATTTGTGTTCGTTGTAAACAACTGACTAACGTTAACAGTGTGGGCAATGTTTATTAGTTGAATGAAACAACAGGAGGCCTTGATAACAATTATTGATAACATGGCCGCAAGTACGTATTTATTGTTTTATATTGTTTCAAATAAAATTCAGTTAATTTAAAATGCAGTGATTTGTTTCGTATAATGTATATTATACGAAACAAATTACTGCATTTTGGATATTTTCTGTATATACATTGTACGTAGTATACATGTAGGGCAGTGATTTTACTTCCCGCACGTGAGTGTAAATGTAATATTACAGTATAGTTATTTAGGTTGGCAATCCCGAAATGTAGAAATTTGAACTTTCATTAATGATCGCGATTACTGGTAAGAACGACAAAACGCACCATCGCGCAAAAAAGTATATTAATGACCCTGATATAATTTTGTAATTTACAGTATTTTCATCTCGGCTTCTATTAGACGTTTCACCTAAATAAATGCCAATGCATTAAAATAAGTAATCCATTTCGAATTGTTGCAAAGCTGTGATGATGCATTGAAACGACCTGTGTTCATGATTAACACCACTTGTACACTACTGTGTGACTCAATGCTTCCTGTACTTTCTGCATAACGTTACCATCACTACAAAACCTCGGTAATTGAATATTTTACATTAGAAAGTAAAAACTTTATTCCAAACAAATCAAGGATAAAACATTTACAAATTAAAAATAAAGCATTTAAAAATTAAGGATAAAACATTTAAAAGTTATTTTAGTTTCAATGTTTTGTAAAGTAATGATGCATAGTTGACAAATATTAGCCCAATTCTTCAGTATCGTGTTAAATTATAAATAAACATACACTTTTAGATAAATAAATTAATATATGCAACTAACCATATTAGGTAGTAGGCCGCTTATATATATATATATTTTTTATCGGGGTTTTTCCTCACCTGTAAGAAATGTCTGGAAACGGTCCCCGAAATCATATGGCCATCATCCTTATCATTATCATCCTTACCATTATCATCCTTCACCGGTGTGGAAAGCAACGGGAAGCTACCACACCTACACAATTACCTAGTAAAGCTGCAAGCATAGCATGAAAATGCTATGATTGCAGTGAAGGACCTGCCTTCGGGCAGAATTACTATGGATATATATATATATATATATATATATATATATATATATATATATCATCGGTTGATTGTCTTTTGACATCGTCCGATTCCTAATAGCCAGTTTTGTCGGTCCATCCAATCTCCTGGTTGTAGATGTTTCTTCTTCATATATAAACATATTCCTTGACTCCAGGAGGTTTTAGGCCTTCCTCTGCTTCGTCTTCCCTCAGGTTTCCATTCCAAAACAGATTTTGGTAGTCGATCCTCTTCCATTCGCTGGACATGTTCATACCATCTTAATTGCTGAGTTTTAATATAATCTAAGATAGTGTCTTCAATCATCATTTTTCTCCCTTATAACTGAGTTCCTAATTTTTTCTCTTCTTGAAATTCTTGTGGCCCTTCGTATAAAATCCATTTCCGATATATATATATATATATATATATATATATATATATATATATATATATATATGTGTGTGTGTGTGTGTTTGTGTTTGTTTGTATTTATGATGCATAACCTCCGTGTAATAAATGATTAGGTTATCTAATAGTTTTCTGTAGGGCCTTGGCTCTTCGAAGCTCTCATGCCACAGGTTTATCCATTTTATAATATGCTTTTGATTTTAAAAGTCCTGCGCCACACCTTATATCAAAATACTCGACCAATAGATCTGAATAACCTATGAGAGTTGTCGGTAAGGGTTCTCTTCTGCCCTGTGTAATAAGTACTTTTTAAATATATTTGGAAAATCTAAGTTGTTTTCTGCAATATGGTCAGGTCATGATCACAGAGTTAAATGTGGATGCAGCTACCCAGACTTAGCAGCATTCACTGTAACATTTAGGATTTTTATTGTTACGGTGTGTAATTTCATTATAGTTTCCAAAAAACCTTTTCTGACGTCAGTTATTTTGTAGAAAGCTCGTGGAATGTATTTTTTGCAGCATCTTGTGCGGTCTGTGTGTTCTATGATTAAAATCTTTGAGTGTTCTCTTCTCCCCGCGTTTTTAATTAAGTATCTGACTTGGGGCCGGCTTTTATATTATTCCGTTTGTCTTTGTGACTAACAGATCCGATATGAAATCTGGCGCAACCCCACAAAAATCATTCCTCTACATTCTTCAATTCTCTAAAGTCATGGACTCATAAGACCTTTAACATAATTTTAAAATTTCCAAAAATTAAAGGAACATGGAGAATTCTAAACAAAAGTAATGTATTAATTTATTCGTTCTTTCTTTCGCAAGGGCAGGCCTTTCTCTGCAACCTATTATTGTCCTGTATGTCCTTTCTACTTTCATTTGCAATTTAGCATACGATAAGTTTTGTTGACGATTCAATTATCTATGTGGCACAATTAAACGTTCTTTATTGAATAAAACTAGGCACGAAACTATTTTAAAATTTTACAAAGTATTGGCAGTTCCATCTCTTACCTATGGATGTGAAACCTGGACATTAACAAATGCGGATAGTAAACAAATAGAGGCCGCAGAAATGGGAGATGTTGAGTGCAATAGCAGGATACCAAAGGATCGATAAAAAGAAAAAGGAAGTTATAATAATTAGAACTTAATATATTTAATCTCTGTGAAAGAATAAAATACGATCAAAATGCTTATCTTCAGCACGTATTACGAATGAATGAACAGCGCATGTCAAGAAGAATGTATAATTATAAACCAAGAGGGAGAAGATTGTTGGGAAGACCATTGGAGAGATGGAAGGACCAATTCGACCTATAATGAGATCGGAACAGGCCATTGGGCTTAATCCTTGTTGTTGATAAGTTCTGTTCATGTGTCCATCATCAGATTTATTTTCCTTCCACTCTCCCCAGAGCATAGACAGTTCTTTTAGCTAATTGTTTAGTCAGTTTCTTTTTATATTCTTTCGTCAGGTCGTTTTAGTGCAAGTTCATTTATTGTTTCTGTACATTTTATACACCCCAAATCTTTCCCACATAGCTTGCGGATTTCAGATTAATTCACTCGTTTCTGCTCAGTCGATGTAAAATTTGATTATCCAGAATTATCCCTTTTTTCGACGCAGATGTGTATTATGGCACTCTATTCATCGTATGTTACGAATTTGCCTTAACCTGTCTTTCTGCGAAAAGGAGCAGAAATAGATATCTTCCCAACTCTCTTATGCTGATTACATTTCCAGCTCTTCTGAACTGATCTGTTCTTGTTCACTGGAAACTACAGATGATTTAAATGAAAGCCCGTGACACTATATGGAAAGTGTATGACGCAACAGATGTTGCTTGATTACCAGCCTCTGATCTATTAATCTTATTTAAAACAATATTTTTTATCCCATTCATTAGATGAGCGAGATAAGATGAAAAATCAATGCCTTTGTTATGGAGATTAGCATCTGTCAACACGTGTTATCAAATTTCTTTCTCCACCGTCCTCCCGCACATAAGATGCGAGAACTTTTTATTTTAGACGACCACAGTAAAGGTTTATTTGTCCTTGCGCTATGATCATAATTATCGGTATAATCCAGAGAATAGTTAGATTTGGGGCCTAAAAGCAACATTAAAATCCCATTACTTTATTTTGTAAAGGACATCGACAGACCCTTGTGCATAGGGGAATGGGTTGGTGAAAACCAAGATATATGTCCACCATCCACAGTAATTCTGCCCGAGGGCAGGTCCTTCACTGCAATCATAGCACTTTCATGCTATGCTTGCAGCTTTACTGGGAATTATAGGTGTGGTAGCTTCCCGCTGCTTTCCACACCGGTGAAGGATGATGATGATAATGATAGGGATGGTAATGATGATAATGATAGGGTTGATGGTGGCCGTATGATTTCGGGGACCGTTTGGGCCTTAATGTTTTCCAGACATTTGTCTTACAGGTGAGGAAAAACTCCGATAAAAACCTCACCCAGAAAAACTGCCCCGACCGGGGATCGAACCCGGGCCCGCTGCGTGACAAGGCAGCACGCTACCGCGAGACCACAGCGGTGGACATATAATATGTAATTTGTTAAATTATACAAAAAAAAAACCAGACAGCCAAATCCAAATTAACCATACAAACAATGATAAACTAGCTTATTTTCGAAACCCATGTTTCTCCTGAGTTAACAGAAGTTACCCACACTTCTTTATGCAGGTTAGAAGACAGTATAGTATCGCAAAGCACGACGCGTCGTCGGACTGCACAACGTGTACATTTATTGCAGCAATGTTACGAGTAAGTGGAAATTTGATTGCAATTCGTGATTTCCTGATTGATTATGGATTGCTTGGTACACCCCGTTAGTGAGTCCGTTTTATTGTGAATCTACATCGGGCGTTTTTTTTTACGCGTGCCTTGGAGAGAAAAAAAAAAAACCTCAGATCTATTTATGTCACTTCTATTTGATAAAAACATCAATGGTACTATCGAACCCGTTAAGATCAGGACCATGCAGACATATGCCGTCCGGGCAGAAACTGCTTAAAGGAATCCATGCCAAAGGCTCAACACAGAAAGATGTTCTTAGGAACATGGAATGTTAGGGCATTATGTAATAGAGGGGCACTAGAAATATTAACGCATGGATTATATACATCACCCTTGGACAAAATAAATAAATTTAATCTAATGTGTGGCACTATTAAAAGAACCCTTAAAAAAACAAGAAAATAAACAAAAATGAAATTTTATAAAGTAACGTAGCGTAGTGGTTAAGGCACTGCGCTACAAGCCGGAAGGTCGAGGGTTCAAGTCCCGATGGGTCAGGATTTTTAAACTGACCCAAACCTTCTGGCGGCACTATGGCCCTGGGGTCGACTCAGCCTCTAACGGAAAGAAATAAGTACCAGACGCTTGTTCTGGGGGTAAAGGCGGCCGTCACGCAGGGCTGACAACCCGGCTGACATCAAGTGCCGATTGTCAAGAAAAAGTGGGAGCCTTAACCTCCCTCTACCCCAAGGGCCTCCTGAGGCCTGTAGTGGGAATACTTTACTTTAATGGCTGTTCCTGTATTAGTGTATGGATCAGAATATTGGACGATCACTAAAAGACAAGAAGAAAGATTGGAAGCAGCCGAGATGAGATTTTTAAGAAATATAGCAGGATATACTCTGCTGGATAAGAAAAGGAATGAATACAGAGTGATTCAGAAATATGGCTATACGTTTGATCATATTATGTGACGAAAATATTATTATTAAAGGAAATATGTTATCATTGGAAAGGGAATCCTTCAAATTACAACAATAGGACAAAAAGCAAATCACTGCTCACGTGCAGCTTGGCGGGTTGATTTTTGTGGGCTAGCGTTGATAGCATCCACAATTCTCTTCGTTGTTTCTGCATCCATACTAATGCGAGACCTTCCAGGAGGTTTGATTTTCTGCATCCTTCCCATTTCCAGCAGCCGTTTTCTCCACTTCCCCACAGTCGACGGCTGCAATGCTACGTTAAACTCCCGTCTTGCGGCCTCACGATCATTAGCGTACGTAATTGCCCATGCAGCAATTGTAATTTGCTGTTGGATATTGAAGCCATTTGACTAATGACGTAAGTTCTACACTGTTTTGTTTTATTTCATTGTTCTAATTTGAATAATTGCCTTTCCTGTAACAGTAATATTTCATCACACAACGCGATCAAACGTATAGCCACATTTATGATTCACCCCGTATATAAGAAAGGAACTAAATAGTTTCAAACTTGCAGACCGAATAATTAAATATAGGAACGCCTGGAAATAACAATAATGCGTGTTACCGGTTCGATAGTGCCAGTGAGTTAGTTAACAAACGCGTCTGTGAATGTTGAGATTCATCCTTAAGATTATTTAGAAGTTCAGATTATCATAAGTGGAGTGTTGAAATGTTTGAATGATGGATGTGTTTAGATAGCATCTCAACTGCCTGGAACTTGAGAGTGAATTGGAAGATCGAGTAACTAATCTCCTTACAATTGGGAACAGTTGATAAACGAACCCATATACACAATCAGAAGGTCTGTTTACGAGGTTATAATTAACAACTTCTAACTCGTTAATGTGCTCTATACTGCTATGTCCTGAGCTGAACAATCTGCTGTAGGGGAGGGAACGGACAAAACGAAGAGCTAGTTGAGGGAAGAAATCTTATAATTAATCCAGAATCCCTTCACGCCGCCACCTCCAGTTTTATTGTTTTGAATAACGAAACTAGTATGTTTTGAAAAGTGCAGTACTTCTGTCTGATCACGCTCACCCGACCCCTGACTTCACTGCAACAATATTACTCCTACAGCGAGTAGTTCCAACTCAGTATATAACTTCTTCTTCTTAAACTTAATTTGTAGGATTTCATCCTGTTTATTTCCAAGATCACTCCTCGGAGGAAGACGTATTGGATGTGCATTCACTGTCTATCCATCTCTTGGCTGGTCTACCTCTTGTTCTTCTCCCGTCCATTGGTCTATCTTCTTTAGCTCTTTTTGCTAGCCGGTTTTCTTCCATTCTTTCTATATGACCCTTCCAATATTTTCGTCTATCTACAATAAATTTGGTTGTCTTGAATATGGCATTTGTCCCTAATTTCTGTGTTGTGTATTTTATCAAATAATATATATAACAATACGTCGAAATCCGCTTCAGTCCCTATTTGTTGGAAGAGACTCTTCCACTGTGCCACCCGTGTTCGATTAGCGGCTGAGTTAGAAGATTTTAAATTTAGATCTTGTCTAGTGGTCTAACATTTAGCATGCTCTCCTCAGAATCCGGGGTTCGCAGGACCAATTGCTTTTTCGTGTGTAAAGAATGTAGGACTTGTTTCAGAAATAAAATAAAGCAGCGGGTCTCCTGTCGTAGAATTATGACACGTAAAGAAGGTTTGAAAATATACTCTGGCAAGATCACATTCCTCGCCCTTGATTTCATATACGACACTAATGACGTGATTGTTTGAAGATCGCCATTAAATAAAGAAGTAACTCGATGACGTTAACTTGAGAAAGTAATGTTTGTTATTTCTACATCGGCAGCTTTGCTGATTACATTTGATTTCTGGTGACTCAGAACTAACTACTCTCCGAATTAGTTGCTAGCCAATAGTTTCATTAAGCCCCTGGTGAAAAACGGAAGAATATCTTCTTCTTCATCACGGTTTAGGCTTATTCACTAGCCTGTTCCGGCTCCAAATTGCTGCTGTTTCCATCTTTTCTTTGATCTTTCCAAACTTCTTCCTCGTGGTGAATAGTTGTATGCTGCTTTTGGTATTCTATTCTCAGTCATCCTTGCCAAGTGTTCTTTCCAGTTTGTTCTGTATTTCTCTATTGTTGTGCTTAATTCCTCTACTTTAGTTGTTGTCTTATTTCTGTGTTATGTTTTGTGTCTGTTTTTTGATATCTTGTTATTGGTCTGAGGAATCTCATTTCAGCAGCTTATATTGTGGCAGATTGTTGTGTTGTCACTGCCCAAGAATATTGTATAAGCGTAAATATATTAATAAATTGTCTATTTGCTACATGACAAAGCATTCGTATTGTACGTAGGCCTATCAAGTTTTTGTGTTATTTGAAACTTGTGTCGAGGTAAATACGAGTAATATACGCTAGATAACATGTAGGCACACGGCCCTACTTACATAATCCTTCCCCACCTTTTTTCCATATTTACAAGGCTACATCTGTACCAAATCTATTAACTTCTAATGTCTCTGAATGTACCCAACTTCGTATGATCATTTGCCTGATGCCCAAGCATTCTGATAACTGCAACTTGATTGACTCGATGCTGTGTGTCTGTTTAATGTGCGATTCAAAGTGGGTATTTTCTGGCCTAGGGCGTTGATTTCATTAGTTTCATGGGAATATAATTCATATGAAAAAAGGTGTGATTAAATGTTATAAGTAGAGACCAACCTCATGTGCTGGTGATCAGAGCTTCTGACTACAATTCTTGGGGTTCCGGCTTTGATTCCCGATCAAACCACATACATGGTTTGGAATTAGTTCGGAATTCATGAAACCATATTTACGCAAAGAGCGACTCATACCCCTCTCTATGACGTGCTACTCTCTACGTCATAGAGAGGGGGAAAGAGTCGCTCTTTCCGTGAAGATGGTTTCATGAATTCCGCCCTTAGATTAAGTTTAGGTTTAAGGACTCTCTGGTGCTTCATTATCATTCGTCACCTATCATATTATCATATTATCGGAGTAACGTAACTCCTTCCAGGAGTCCCAGTTTGAGAAAAAGGCAGATAAGCACTGAAGGCTCTAGGAAACCATTAGGATAGTAGTTAAGGCTCTCGCTTTTTCTCAGACAATCGGTACTTTATGCACAGCCCGCGCGTGACGCCGAATTTCCCGTAACAAATCTCTATCACTCACGGCCATTATAGGCTGAGTCGAACTCGCCAGGGTCTTTTGATGCCAGCTTTTAAAAATCCTAACCCCACCGGGACTCTCGACGCTCGACCTTTCGACTGTAGCGTATTTCCAAATTTAAGAAGTGGGTTACAATTCTGCCATGCCAGGAGAGAAGCCTAGAATAATTGTTTTATCTGTATTCCACCCAGAATCCAACATACGAAATATATAGATCTGCTTTGAAAACCGGTTATATAACCTTAAAAATTGAGGTATTTGTCAATTTTGAGCCCTCTTTAGAAACGTTTACTTTAATGTAGAACCATAATTTTAGATTTTAACATATGGTTCAGTGCAAAAAGAAAGTCAAATGTTAGAAGGTGAAGTGAATTTTCCAGAATCCTCTTTCCCTTCGGATACATGCTGTAGTAGGATTTCGTCTATCAAATTATGCACAGTTAATGTATTGGAACTAAACTACATACCGCAGTTGGTTATTTGTTTGAGAAATTGAAATGTAGGAACGTTGTTACTTGTTTGGTTAGAATATTCTGAGAATGCTGATGCACAAATATATAACGTAAAGACATAACAGGAAGTGGTTCATAACTGGAGTTTAGGTTTATTGTGACGTAAACAAGTTTAATTCCCTGGAATTTTACACACAAACCGCCTTCATTATTCAAATTTCCTGTTCAGAGAGGGGCAGTAAGTTGTATCTCATATTACGCAGGGCGTGGGTGCTCTTTCGAACAAATATGAATACGCTAACATGCTTAGGTAAAAGTTTACCATAGGTCCTCCCCTTGGCAGCAGGCTACTATAACGGAGAAGCGGGCACACCGCACCGTACTGTAATTGTTTAAGGTAATATTCCACATGCCTAGGGTGTCCATAATACTATCGATGTAAAGAGGACATGTACAAGAAATTAAAGGAAAACCTGGGATCTTTTAAAAAAATTAATATAAAATTATGGAATATTCACCTGAAAGGTCCGTCTCCTCAACTTAATTAATTATTTAACTGTAGCGCTTTCGGGACTTGTCCCATCATCGGCAGGATTCAAAACTGGTGTTTCACTGAAGATCTGGTAGAGGGGGTTGCATGTATTGGGTTCGTTTTCGTTTATCAGGCTGTCGTTGTGAGCTGCTTTCATGATTTCCATCTCTTCGAGTACGTTTATCTTCGCTGGATTTTTTTCTCTGTGCATTACTGTTAGGGTGTTTTCAATATTTAACATGCGATGTCGTTCATGGATAACGTGTTTTGCATAGCTTGATTTTCCTTCTGCGTGAATGAAGTCTCGAAACTGTTCTTTGAATCTGATGTTAAAACTCCTGTTTGTCCTTCCTATATAAAATTTGTTGCAGTCCTTACATGTCAGTTTATAAACTCCTTTGCTGTTGAAAATGTTATTTTCTTCGATGTTATTGTTTATTATGTTTAAAAAAAGGTGAGATATTAACAAAAAATCATCATCATCCAGGATTAAGCCTGTTGGCTCGTTCCGGTTTCATGAAAGCTAGAATTGTTAAAATTGTTCCTATATTTAATTATTCGGTCTGTAAGTTTGAAAATATTTAGTTCCTTTCTTATATCTTCATTTCTTTTCTTATCCAGCAGAGTATATCCTGCTATATTTCTTAAAAATCGCATCTCAGCTGCTTCCAATCTTTGTTCTTGTGTTTTAGTGATCGTCCAACATTCTGATCCATACATCAATACAGGAACAGCCATTACTTTATAAAATTTAATTTTTGTTTCTTTTCTTGTGTTTTTAAGGGTTCTTTTAATAGTGCCACATTGGATTAAATTTATTTATTTTGCCATTAATATCTTCAATTTTAACTTATGATAAATCGAAACCTAGATATTTAAAACTGTTCACCTGCTCTAAAATTTTATTATCAATTACTATGTTTGCTCTTAATGTATCATTTTCTTTTTACCACGACACTGTTGCCAATACAAATTTATAAGAATTAACCATTCACAAATAAAAAACTACAAAGTCATTACGTTTAGATATATTTATTTATCACTGCAAGGGGTATACAAATCCACTAACTAAATGTCTTTCATCCAAGTTAAAATTGTATTCTCCACCGCCAAAATGTCAGAATCAGCAATCTTCGACATTACCTGCACTGACCATGGATTGACAATTGGAAAACTGTACCAGCTACCAATATATGAGAATAAAAAACAAAGATTTATAGACCAAACAGTGCGTCGTGGTCATACAACTGGCGCTTTCTAACGTTCATATTTATAATTACATAGTAAAGAACAAAACGAAAGTCGCCATTCATAAATACGTACATTGACTATGCATCCCAAAAGCGAGACATTTCACCGACCCTAAGAAAACTTTCTGGCTGGACACCGGGGCATTTAACCCTTAAATTCGTAATGTATCCTTTTGGATACATCAGTTGGTTTAATTAATTTAATATTTTAAATAAATCAGAAGAAAACGAACAAAAAGAGTCCACTTAAATGTATGTCTAATTATACAATATACATAATAATAGTTCCACAATATTCCATTTTCACTGCGGTCCGCCACATTTAAATAATTAACAGAAGAAATTTGTGTTTTGCCAATTTAAAGGTTAAGAAACAGGACTGTCCCGGGAAAAACGGGACGAATGGGCACCCTTACACAAGCCGGTAGGTGAGATTTTTAAACTGATTCAACCTTTCTGGTGACACCATCTCCCTGAGGTCGACTCAGCGTATAATAACAGAAGTGAGTACCATACGCATGTTCTAGGGGCTAAAATAACTTCTACTATATGAGATCGGTGCCCACCCAGCTTCGTGAGGAATGTGGGTAACAACAAAAAGTGGCGGTTGCAGGTTGAGAAAAGCAGCTGAAACGGTTAGGGGACCCAATATGCTGAGCAAATGTCACCTTTATACTGGCTGGATGATCGTTTACCTCTTTGATTACACGTGGTTGTGAAGCCGGCTGTTAAGCCAAGGGTCTTCCAGGCCTTTCGCGCCACGAAGATTGTTTGCAGTTTGTAATGGGTTACATTCAACATTGGTGGATTAGCGATTTACATGCTTATCTCACGGTTTTGCATTTTACGGGCTGGAGCCTGATTGGAATCGATGGGTTATTTAAAATCATAAAACCCTGAATGTGACTTTCTACGGAAGGGAAATAAAGTACTGGTCCAGTGTCATAATTTTACGGAAAGCAAAATAAAATAAAATAAAAAATGGGGACTGAATATAAATTTACAGAAAACAGAATATGTGTGTTTGGGAAAGGATGTGGATGACCTCATACTTGGAACAGGGAAAATAAAAAAAGTACGAATTTTTTTAATATCTTGGGCCAATACAAGTTTAGGTACCTGTGAGAGATATGTACAGACTAAAATTGTAATGGCAAAAAAATGCAACTATGAATAAAAAAATTACAAAGGAAACTAAAATGAAAATTTATAAGAGCATAATACAGAGTATTTTGTTATATGGAGGTGAAACTTGGTCTTTGACGGAATTACAAAAAAATAAAATTAGAACAGTTGAATTTGATTATTTTAGAAGAAGCTTCCAAAAAACAAGACAGGATAAAATAAGAAATTAATTCCTTTGGAGAGAAATGAGTCACCACATCTGTTGCTAAATGGTATGACCATCTACAAAGAATGGAAAATGAAAGATGGCCGAAAAATATATACCAGTGGTCACCCCTAAAAGAAATAAACGTGGGAGACCAAGATGGGAATGGAAAACGTACGTCAGAACTATAATGGATGATAGGAATTTGGAAGAGGGAGATAAGAATGATAGAGATAAATGGAAACTGAAGACGGAAAATCTATAAGTGGGAGAAGCAGAAGAAGAAGAAATCAAATGCGAAATGAGCTGCTTCTAAACAAAGTTTGTAGCCCTTTCACGCCAGGCTCTGAATCATGTCGCTTATTACCCGAATTGTTAAATGAAGAACACTTTCATCATCCCATGAGGATAACTTTAGTAAGCGCTGTACTTGTATTTAGATGCGAAATTTTGTTACAAAAATATAAATTAAAATTTAAATATGTCATTTTCAAATAATGTGATTTTCGTTTTTCCTTATGCAGTAGCCTGCCGTTTTTTTGATTAACACATTTACTAGTTTATGGCGGCTCCGTGGCGCAAGTGGTTAGACGCTCGCCTCTCACCGCTGGGTTCCTGAAATCGAGTCTCAGTTATTGCATGTGGGTTTTGTGGTGGACGAACCGGAGCATGAGCAGGTTTTTCTCGGAGTTTCTTTCTCCCGTTTTCCCCTGCCACAAATTTTATTCCACTGTTTTCTCCGTACTCATCTCATCCATTTTGTTTAATTTCATTCATCCGCCCCTGTGACGGTGCGTCAGGGATGGTGGACCGGCACCCTTGTAGTTCATAGACCTCTATAAATGTAGGGGCTTCATCTCGTCTCATTCCTCGACCCGACCCTGAATTGGACACGAGTTGAGGATATTTATTTTTATGTATTACTAGTAAACTTTTATAAGATTCATGATGTGTTCCGTTGAGGTATTATTCAAAATTAAAATACACAATTATGGAATATTCACCTGAAATGTCCGTCTCCTCAACTTAATTATGTAACTGTAGCGCTTTCGGGACTTATCCCATCATCGGCAGGATTCAGAACACCAGTTTTGAATCCTGCCGATGATGGGACAAGTCCCGAAAGCGCTACAGTTACATAATAATTAATTAAGTCGAAGAGACGGACCTTTCAGGTGAATATTCCATAATTTTATATTTTTTTAATGTATTACTAGTTTATGGGTTAATTTTAGTTTCGCGAATCCTCCAGTTATTTTTAGTCTTTAGAATGCTGAATCTGGTAAACGAGAGTGTGTTATATTTTGTATAGGTCTTCTCTTCTTCTTTCTTCCTTCCAAGTATTAGGGCAAGGCCTGTTACGATCCCATAGAAAATTTTCCCTCCAGCGTTTCATAAGACGGCCCAAAGATCTTCGTCCTCTTGGTATATAATTATAAACAGCTTTGGGGATCCGATTTGAACTCATTCTTTCAAGATGGTATAGGTAAGAAATATAGATGGTATAGGTAAGAAATATAGATGGTATAGGTAAGAAATATAGATGGTATAGGTAAGAAATATAGATGGTATAGGTAAGAAATATAGAAATATAGATGGTATATTTGAAGGGAAAAATTATACGCTCAGACCGGGACTTGAACCCGGGACCCTTGGTTCTCTAGACCAAGTGCTCTACCAACTGAGCTACCTGAGCAAGTACCGATCTAAACGCAAATCTTTCTCTATATACATTGTAATTCCCATCCACCAAATGCTGTGAAGCCATGCTTCTATCTTGCAAATGGCGGCTCCTTTATTAAGAAGCATGGCTTCACAGCATTTGGTGGATGGGAATTACAATGTATATAGAGAAAGATTTGCGTTTAGATCGGTACTTGCTCAGGTAGCTCAGTTGGTAGAGCACTTGGTCTAGAGAACCAAGGGTCCCGGGTTCAAGTCCCGGTCTGAGCGTATAATTTTTCTCTTCAAATATGATTTATCCATCATTGAGATGTACGAAATCAATAATAAAAACATAGATGGTATATGTAAGAAATAAATTTAGATTGTATGATGCAGATGCTTGGGGCACGCCGTAGGGTAGTGGTTAAGGCACTGAGCTACAAGCCAGAGGGTCGAGGGTTCAAGTCCCGTTGGGGTCAGGATTTTTTAAACTGACCCAAACCCACTGGCGGCACTATGGCCCTGGGGTCGACTCAGCCTCTAACTGAAATGAGTACCAGACGCTTGTTCTGGGAGTAAAGGCGGCCGTCACGCAGGGTTGACAACCCGGCTGACATAAAGTGCCGATTGTCTAGAAAAAGTGGGAGCCTTAACATCCTACTACCCCAAGGGCCTCCGGGTCTGTTGTGGGATCACTTTATGATGCAGATGCTTCACTTGTTATGGTTACGATAACAGGAGAATGCATGAACTTTCTGACATTGATGAAACTGAAAGTAAGGTTCATCGTGTTTGCTGACGGTGTCTCAATATTTAAAGCTCGCGCAGTCCGTGATGTCATTGTTGTACATGGGGAAATAATAGGTGAATTGATGCTACGCTACCGACAGACTAAAAATGTCGACTCATTTGATATTAGACCTAAGTGGCATTTCAAATGTGTTTTGACGTCACTTGAACGTATTGCCAGTAGCAGGTTGATATGCAACACATTTTATTATTATTTTTTGAACACGTAAGACCATGCATTTCTTATTTCAAAATGTTAGATCCACTCTCCACTCCCACTTACAACTTTATATTTCTAATTATGGCAATTTATGTTAATTATGAAGTATAGAATAGAATAGAATAGATTTATTTAGCCTGGTGGAGTTAAGGCCATGTGGCCTTCTCTTCCACTCACCAGAACAAGCATATGTTACATATGAATACAAAAAAAATACAATAATAGTCATATAAAACAGGACAAACATATGTTACACATGAATACAAAAAAATTACAATAGTAGTCATATTAGACAGGACAAACATGTTACATATGAATACAAGAAAAAGTTACAATAATAGTCATTGAACAATTAATTATCTGTCATATTGAATAATAATGAAATTAATGTCTAATAATAGAATGAAACTAAATACAATTAAAATTAAATTAATGATACAATGAATAAAAAAAGGAATAACAGCTCGAATCTACTATGCATAAAAAGAAGAGAAAAAAATACAAAGAAAGTAATAAACTACAATGAATTAATTTACGCTTTTTATACAAGGCATTAGGTAAATATATTAACAAATCCTAAGTCTATTTTTATTAAATAATGCAAAAACGCATTATCAATTCTTAAAAAGTAGTATTAGTGATTTGTTTCTGTTAGTGATTTTATTTTCAATTTATTTCTGAAAGATGGTAAAGTTTGGCAGTCTCTGACATAGGGTGGAAGAGAATTCCATGTTCTAGCAAGAGAAACTGTAAAAGATTTCGAATAATAGGTAGTATGATGAGGAGGGATATAAAGGACACTGTGCTCAAGGGATCGGGTATCTAAGTTATGTGTATCAGAGAGTTTAGTGAAGCGGTGTGATAAATAATAAGGTAAAGATGTGTGTAATATGTTATAGAGAAGGCATAGGGAATGGATGGTTCTACGATCTTGAAGACGAAGCCATGACAATTGTTCCAGGGATGGTGTAACGTGATCAAATCTACGTATACCACAAATAAAACGTATGCAAGAATTGTGAACACGTTGAAGTCTTTGGGTAAGAACAGTATTTAGGTCAGTAAAAAGAGTATCACAATAATCAAAATATATATATTTCCTACAGAAATTATATCATTTAATTTATTGCTGATTCTCTATTAAATAGTTTTTGAGCCATTGGGAATATAATGCAATTTAATTTCCCCTGCCGCACATCCCCCCCAAAAAACTAACAACATGAAGTAAATGTTTGAAAATGATCAGGTTGTTTTCACAATTGCATTCCTGAGGCGGCCTGCGTTAAAATTGTATTCTATGTAACTTGATAATTATCATTTCTACATTCCTGCTTTTATTAGAAGCTCTATGTATATAGTTTAAGCCTTTTTAATGTCAGGGACACAAGGTGTTTGGATATGTGAATAATAACATTTTTTTAAGTTACCATTTATTCTAAAATAAGGTAAAATAAACAGTGTAATTAAATAAAATATGAATGTTCAAAATGCAATTGTGAATTTCATTAAAAACAAGCAATTAAAATGGTATGGCCGTGTAAAATAAAGACCGAAGACATTCCTAAGAAGAATATTAGAATGGGCTGACACTTGATAGAAGAAGAAGACAGCAAAAAATACCGTGGATTGATGGTGTTTAGAGCAGCATGAGGGAAAATTCCAGAAAATTAAATATGGAAATTAATACGGATAAGACAATATGCTTAACAACATCGAAAGAACCAGTAAGATGCAAATTCGAAGTGGAAAGAAAAATTATAGAACAAGTATCAGAATTTAATTATTTAGGTGTATTAATAACAAACACTAATATTTAATAAAATGAGTAAAGAAACAAGCTGATAAAGCAGCACAAATATCAGGGTATATGAAATATTTAATTTGCCTCAAAAACATATTATGTCAATAGAAAGCAAAACCCGCATTTACAAAACGATAGTTCGACCAGTTATCGTATATGGGACAGAAACTTGCAACAACAAAAACTAAACAAATAATAAACACATGTGAAATTATCTATTCAGGGGAAAACATTATTTGATAAAATACGCAACACACAAATTAGGGACAAATGTCATATTCAAGACATAACCAAATTTATTATAGATAGACGGAAATATTGGAAGGGTTATATATAAGGAATGGAAGACAACCGACTTGCAAAAAAGAGCTAAATAAGGTAGACCAATGGACGGGAGAAGAACAAGAGGAACACCCACCAAGAGATAGACAGTGAATGCACATCTAGTAGGTTTAATCTTTGATGCTGCTGCTGATGATATTTGGACAGTGTTTGATACTACGCAAAAGAAAAAAAAAGTGGATTGCAAAAACAGTCTGAACCAGGACTTCTCCTCATATCTCTCTCCCTCCCCCCCCTCTCTCTCTCTCTCTCTCACACACACACACACACACACACACACACACACACACACACACACACACACACACACACACACACACACACACACACACACACACACACACACACACACTAACACACACACACACTAACACACACACACACACACACACTCTATAGTGACAAATTAAACTGGAAATTCCAGTAGCGATTAAAACTTCACTCTATTAAAAAGTTTTTAACAGTTGTGACGAAAATAAACGTTGCAAACTAGTTTTCGTGGTTCTGATTTTGCTCATATATATTTTTTGTCCAATGCTGTCAGGTTATTTTACGTCATTTTTTCCATTCTCTCTTACCTATATAGGTAAGATATATGAAATTAGGGGAGTCCTTAGACATAATCTTAGTTTAAATACCAGATCATGGGTGATCACATGAATAATTTAACTAAAGGGGGAAAAAATCTTGTGAAATTAGCGGGAATCGAACTTTGTATCTTACGAAGTGTGGTCAGAAAGCTCTGGCACAAACCATGCGACTGGTGTTAAAGCTTGTAAAAACAAAATGTTCAAATGATTCATTCGTAAGTTACGATAAGAAAAGGCGCTTAAAAAACTGTCTGGAAATGTGATAGAAGTGCAGAATTACTTCAAAATGGTATGAATGCGAGATGACAGTGTCAGGTGTGTTTGGACGCTTTATCAGCGATCTTGCGTGTGCGACCGATAACATTATCACAAGTCAACAAAATTCCTCTCACTGCTATTATAACAGCTACATTTTGTTTTATCTGAGTAAACAAAAGAATTATTATTCTGACCATCATTTAGTAAATTGTTTCCTTCTTTCTACATTCTTAGTAAACAACTGACTAACGACCGAACCCATTAATCTGTAAATACTTTTCCTCTTTTATTTTTTTATCTGTGTAACATTGAAGCTCAATTATCCAGTTTAGGTCTTAATTATAATAGAGCAGGGCCATGTAAACTAAACTCTCAACTCTATGGGCTCACGGTCGTAGAAGGTCCATTGCCTACCAATCGGCTGCTGGTCTGACGTCCAGATGTGTTCATCGCAGAGGTAGACGATCACCCAGTCAGTATATTATTACCTCACTCTGCTGGTTAACCGTTTATATAAAAGCGGGTGCCGCGCGGCAATGCTTGACATGCGGTGTTGTCACGTTTATCATACCGCTATGGGAGTTTATTATACAGGACAGAAGACACTGATTATTTATGTTATTATTTGGTATTGTTTAAGTTTTAAAATAAATTCTAACATTATATACGTATCTATTTATTGAATAATTTAATTCAAACATTATATAGCTTGTTGGTCTACATACATTTGATATGCATACAAAATCATGTTGAAAATATTATATTTATTATTATTATTATTATTATTATTATTATTATTATTATTAACTGTATGGTCTGAAATATTTTCCCATGGCCGCCACATGTTGAAATCACTTATATATTAAACTAATATAATATGTAGATATTGTATTATTATTCGAGCTACATATCACAATAATCACTGATAATTGTATCATTAATTACGGTATACAATTTTATAACTGGATCGAATGTTCCACATCGTTCCGAGTTTTAATTGAAACTGAGGGAAGAATAGCAATGTGGCAACATCGTCGTTGTCGCGGCAGTCCGGATCTTTGTATTTTAATAACATATAACAGCTGCGGGGAAACAAAGCGAGCCGCTTGTTAAGCATCATAGTGAGGCGATAATAGGGTGATGTGGTCAGCATGTCGGGTCCCCCAGTCGTTATAGTTGGTTTTCTCATCCTAGAGCCGGTATTTATTGTAGCTGGCCAAATGTCTCACGATGCTGGTTAGGAACCGGTCCCATACTGGTTGAAATTCCATGAGAAAATGTCTTCCCCATGAGGATTCGAACCAGCGCCAAGGCATCCTATCTTAACCACTCTGCTAAGGGGCGAGACAGGGCCATATACACATAAATTATAAATATTGTATTGTGCTTTTAGCTTGAAATTAAAATAATTAAATTTTTTGACTTGTTAATATATTTTATTGTATATAGTGTTCTAGTAGTTATGCTCCTTGCCTCTGGTCCCGAGGGTCGCTGGATTTTTTAGGACGGAAAAATCCAAGGAGCCAGTCCTCCGGGAGGGACTTTAAGCCGTGGGTCCCGAGTCTGAAGATTTTCAGGCTCGTAAAAATCCTTAAGCCTGGATGAAAAGGCCTCTAAGCAAAATTTACCGAATTTTCCCGTCCTAGTACTACCTTGGTTTCCTAGATGTTAATATGAGGCGGAATGCTGATAACGGACCACTCAAAATGACATCTATACGATAACAAGTGTAACTAAAATTAAAGTAAAGTGATCCCACGACAGGCCTCAGGAGGCCCTTGGTAGTAGGAGGTTAAGGCTCCCACTTTTTTCTAGACAATCGGCACTTGATGTGAGCCGGGTTGTCAGCCCTGCGTGACGGCCGCCTTTACCGCCAGAACAAGCGTCTGGTACTCATTTACGTTAGAGGCTGAGTCGACCCCAGGGCCATAGTGTCGCCAGAAAGTTTGGGTCAGTTTAAAAATCCTGACCCCACCGGGACTTGAACCCGCGACCTTCTGGCTTGTAGCGCAGTACCTTAACCACTACGCTACGGCGTGCCCCGTAACTAAAATTAGTATGGTTCAAATTCTTCCCTATAGGGGGAGAGCGCCTAAACCTCTGTAAAGGGAAAACATAGGCTTACAATACAATACAATACAATACAATACAATACAATACAATACAAAATATAGCGTTCTGCCATGAGGCAGGTCCTTCCTGCTAAACTTTGCAGCTTTACTATGGAATTGTGTGATAGCTTACTATTGTTCACCAGTAAAAGATGATAATGATAATGGCCAGATGATGTTCGGGGACTTTTTTGAGCCTTAAAGCTTCCTGACATTTGTCTTATAGGCGAGGAAAATCCCCGAAAATAAAAAAAAAACTTACCCAGATAGCTTGTCCCGACCGGGAATCGAAGTTGGGCCCGCTGCGTGACAAGGCAGCACGCTACCTCAATACCACAGCAGTGGACTTACTTAAGTTGTATTTAATTACTAGTTTTTTTTAATTAAACGCTACATAATACTCGGGTTGCGCTGCTACGCCAAAATAAATTGAATACGTGTTTTTATATTTGAATAAGAAAATAACGAAAATAATTTTAAATTTATGTCACTATTTTGAGACACCCCGTGCGTCTCACATTTCTTTTTTCGAAAACAGGTAATTAAATCACTTCCCAGATACATTATTTCCAACGATTCATTATACACACCTATATGAACGAAAACAACTTTTCTATTCCTGTTCAATTCGTATTGGTCGTAATGTGACCTGCAAAAATACAAACTGTGTCACAATGTGTATTCACGCACGTAATCGAATGCAAATTGTCAACATTTCATTTTAATATAAAAAGACGTCCGAATTCGAATGCAATCTTGTGTCAAAATTTTAAGTTAATTGAGGGACTACTTTTCGAGTTTTGCAGACACAAACATATGCAGACTGAATTTTTATATATAAGGATTTTGTGTGTTTTGAATGAACGAATAATGTTTTGAAAAATACAATAAATTTAGTTTTATTCTTAAATATATGAATAAAATACAATTATTTAATCATGAACTTCAAATGCATTTGCGAGCCAACATTTTGTTATCATTGTTGAAAAATGAACGTTTATAGCGCAGATTTAAAATTAATTCTCTTTGTAATAAGTTCAGCAGTAAGTTTGTGACTAATCGATACGCAAGGAAATTATCTCCTATACTCGTTAATGTAAAATGACACTTTATTTGGGCCTGGCAAATTTAAACGTTAGTTCCGAAGGAAGCCAAACTCTCGAATTTTTTTCCAACTGAATAATTCTTTCAAACATGAGATCCTCAATTCGGAATTCTGAAATCACCAAGGATGACGAGAGTAAAGGTGGAGATAGCCCTACTCTTTAAGCTTGCTTTAAGCGAATAAAATTAAATACTTACTCACTGGCACTATCGAACCCGTAGGTTCATGGCCGCACGGACACAAGCTCTCCATATATCCTATCCTGAGCTAATGCTTTCCAATCATTCCCTGTATAATTTACTTTCCTCAAATCATAGTTAATGTTATACTCCCACTTCATTCTTGGTCTACCAACTGGGCGTTTTCCCTCTGGCTTTTCTACAAGAAGCTTCCATGCAAGTCTTTCCTTTCCCATACGTGCAAAATTAAATATGAACTGTAAATCAAAAATACTTCCTATATTACTAGATCTCGAAGACTGCGATGGACAGGACATGCGGCACGAATGGGAAAAGAAAGAGGGGCATGGAGACTTCTGTAGGAAAATGAAAATCCCTCCCTATCATGAATGAGATGGGAGAATAATACTAACCATGGGTTTAGGGAAGTAGATTATACAGGAGGTAATTGGAAAACATTAACTCAGGATAGGGATGTATGGAGAGCTTATGTCTGCTCTGCCATGAACCTACGGTTCGATAGTGCCTGTGGGTTGGTTAATAATATAGCTTGGTGCTTCGTTGCCATGGTGTAGGCCAATTTTAACGCAAAAATTGAAGTGATGAAGAATAGCTTATTATCACCTGATTAATTAGTTTTTATTTTAGGGAACGTGTATTAAATTGAATAACTTCATTGTACAACTTAAATAAACCTCCCAAAAATCTGAATTAATTAATTACCTTATGGGAAACGAACTCGTATCGTAGTTTCAGAAGCAATATACTTTTCGGACTCAGAATGGGTCACATCGTTTTTTTTATTGAGTGTACTTTATTGGGGCGGTATTCCAGAAGTTAAACACGAAATGGCGATACTGAGGTTTTAATATTTATCGCAGGCTTGTATTTACGCGCGCTCTTTTCTGTTCATTTTGTTGTTTGAATTTAGTGTTATGTTCTACGTCGATTCGTTTTGAATTTCCTCCCCCCCAGGTGATTGTGGTTTTATATTGCATAGCTTAACAATGAGAGGGTATTTTACCCATTCAGTTGTTTTTGTGGAGGGAAAATTCATTTTTGTTTATATTTAATTGTCCCTGTATCCATTTCTATACAGCCAGTAAATAATGTTTATACTGAAGTTATCTCGGAATAGAATATAAATATTTTTTTATAGGTTTTGTATTTTTTCTTCCTTTTCTACAATTTCAGATTTAAACTCCAACAATTCTAGGAATGTTAATATATTTGGATTTTACTCGCAGAGATTTTGTTTATTTTTCTTCTGTATTATGTTGTTAGAACACGGGTTGTTTAAGAAAATTCCCAATATATTACATTTCAGTTGACAATAGTTATAAAATAATAATATAGCAACAATAATCCAGGAAATATAAATACTGTAGTGATGTATTTCCGGCGTTACATTATAGATTATTTTTATTTCATTTTATGACAATTGAGTGGGTACAAGAAATAAGACCGTGTGTGGGATTCTACACATTGTAATCATTACTAAAACCGTTACGATGTGTGTGTGTTTGAGGACGTTGCATTATTGTTACCAACTGAACTGTGAAGGTCAAACAAAAATGACAGTGATACCAACCTGTAAATTAGCCGCGTTAAATTCACTTATTACTTTTCAACTGTCGAGGTGGAACAATGGCAACTGATTACTGCAGTATTGTAGACAGATGAATAGGTTAGCAAGGACTAAATAACGCTAAGAATAAAATGTTACAACCGGAACTAATTAAAAACTTAAAAACATCGAAGTTCCTTTGATTAATAAATATGATGATGATGATGATAATAGTAATAATAATAATAATAATAATAATAATAATAAATGACTAAGGAATCTGGTTTCTTAATATAGCTATCCCTCTAAAATAAAATTTATTCAAAACAGAGAGAATGGCGGAAACTAAAGATCTTGCTATAGAACTGGTTAATCAGTGGAAATTGAAATAAATAATAGTTTCAAAAAACTAAAACAACACACTTTATTAGAAAACCAAACTAAAGAAATGAAAAATAATTTTAGTTTCAAACACCCTTGGGATAAATAATTTTACCTTGAAAAGCGTGGGGTGCTCTTTATCAATTAATATATTTGAAAATAAACAGATATTGGCAAAAGTAAAGTCTCTAAGAAGGAAATGTAAAAATTATGAAAAGCACCCCACGCTTTTGATGGTAAAATTATTTATCCCAAGTGTGTTGGAAATTAAAATTATTTTTCACTTTTTTAGTTCGGTTTTCTAATAAAGCGTGTTGTTATAGTTTTTTGAAACTATTATTTATTTTTTAGTTTTAATATTTTACAGAATAAGATAAAAATGTAAATATCTTTAACTTCGATACTAATGTAGTATGAGATAAAAGTAATATTCATCTAAAAAAATTCTTCCAGCCGGATATGAACCAGCGACCTATGGATTACTGAAATTATATACCACTAGAGTTCAGCGCTCTACCAACTGAGCTCTTACAACGATTGACTAAAAAGTCGACAAGTCCGCAACCTATTATATCATTTTTTTTATTTTCTGATGATTCTGGCCACGATTTTAGAATTAAAATATTAAATTATGGTATTGTCACGGGTCCTTTACAAGTATACAAAGCTTCAAGTCGATCCAATGTTTTTAAGTGGGTGAAAATCACGTTGAAAGATTCCGTTACATAGATAGATAGATAGATAGATAGATAGATACAGGTCAAACTAATATAAAGCGTGCAAAAAAAAAAAGAATGTGCTCATCTTGATTTCGTAATAAATAAATAAATAAATATATATATATATATATATATATATATATATATATACACACATACATAATGATGAAACCCCAAGGGCCTCCTGAGGCCTGTAGTGGCAATACTTTACTTTATAATGACGAAAAAACACTGAAGTAGGACCTACAACACTTGTGTGAGACCAGATATAGATAACAGTCCCTATGCATGTTATAAAAGGGGAGTTGTAGGCTGGCCACCCTTGTCCCAGGGGTAATAATTATGCCACCTGGTAATCCGGGTTGGTTGAATTGTAGAGCTGACACCTTATATCTAGAAAACAAAATTAGTCCTTTAACGCTTGAAAGACTGCGGGATCATTTTGATCCCTCTAAGAAGTTCCTCAACCTATGATTCAACTGGCTCGTAAGTTTTACTTTTTATTATTTGCTATAAATTTACTTTTTGTGACATTTAGAGGATGTAATTTCAGTATGATCGGAGTTACGAAAGTTAATATCGACAACAACTTGAGGTGGCAAAAATACCCCTATAGTATTTTTTTTCACCGATATGCAATATTTTAATATAAGTATATCGACATGAAATGCAATGTTGCACAACAATGTATAATTATTAGCACTTTCACAACAATAAAAATAATTAAAAAAAAATAAAAATCGTTCTACACATTACAAGAGCAAAATATCGAACGCTTGCCTTTGAAACTAAACTCAGTAAATTAACACTAGTCGATAAAGTATACTCAGTTCTGACAGTGAAATATAACTCCGGCAGTACTGTTTTGTTCAGTAATATTTACTTCTATTTCCCGATAGTTGCTGTCTTTTCAAGGCCTTCTAGTATTCTTTAATTTATCCTGTGTTCATGATTAAATACGTCATAGCATGGCGCTTGATGGTTGAAAGTTTATTACTCATTTTCTTGGTTATTTCTACCCGTATTTACACTTCTTTATATATAACATTTTGTGTTTTGAATACTCGGAATAGCAGCTATTCTTAATATTAGCTTTAACATTTTGCTATATCGCGATTTACAGTTATTAAAAATGTGATTGTTCTGAATTTATAAAAAATTATATTTCATCGACATTCTCCAGGTTTCCATTCTCGAATCTGGAATTCATTGGCGTACTATAACTTTTGTGCCTAAAGGAGCACGGGTAATATTTCCCCGTCATTTTTAGAAAATTCTGAAGTAATGACACTATTGATGTTGTTCTCATGAAAATATTTCGATATATATTTCAGGATTATTTCTGTTATTTACGCAGGTATCCTCAACCAAAACATACAATTTTTTTCTTCCACACTTCCCGATCTTGTGTGTCTGCTTTTGACATATTTCTCTTCTTCACGTCCACGTTGGCTTTGGTCTACCACGTTTCCGTTTTTCAGGCGGTATCCATTTCAATACTTCTTTGTTTGTTTCTGTGTCCCTTCTTCTCATTATGTGCCCATAACAATCGTAGTTGTGGAAAGCAATCGGAAAGCTACCACACGTATAATTCCTTAGTAAAGCTGCAAAGCATAGCATGAAATACTATGATTGCAGTGGAAGACCTGCCTTCTGGCAGAATTACTATAGAATAGACCATTTTAGTTAGATTTCTTCAATCTCTTGTGCACTATCCTTTTCTACTTTCATTGTTTCTCTTACTGTATTATTTTCTATTTTGTCTAATTTTGTTATTCTTGCCAATCTTCTTAAGTCAATTTCTGTGACTAATAATAATAATACTAATAATAATAATAATATTATTATTAATAGTAATAGTAATAATAATAATTTATTTCTGTGTTTTTGCTTCAACGTCCATGTTTCCGCACCATATAATACAACACTCTTCACAATTGTGTTATGTATTAATAATTGTATGTATAGGTAACGCTGTTGCGGCCGCAATTTTAAACCTGTCATATATCAATTAATATCAAAAGTACCGTCGAGGACCATTAGGTGTGGAGGCCTATTTGAAATTAAAATTTAAAAAGCTTTCTAGCGGTCGCAATTTTAGAAGTTTCGCAACGAAACTCAGTATACTGTCAAAATAAAACAAGGGAGGTATTCTAAAAAAATCGTCGAAATACGACCTTCAGAAGTGAGGTTTTATCTGAATTTAAAAATTTAAAAATCGCTCTAGCTAGCCGCCATGTTTACTTCCTCGCGTATATAACACAAAACCCTAAGTTGACAATTATTATAAATGCATCAGGCCCTAATTTCAGATATCATAAAAAATAAAGACAAAAGATGGAATATAATTCTATTAAAATAGTTAATAATTCTTGGTAAGAAAATCTTGTAGTTAGGAAATTTGTAATCAAATTTTAAACAGTTCGTGATAACCAAACAGTGTTATCATAGGGTCAAAGAGGGATGGTGACTCCTGTTCAACTTCAAGTTGCATCATCTTGACCCTTGGATGTGTAATTGTGACATGATAATAGCTAGTACTGGTATGAGAGTATTATCTTATGTTTCGAGATGCATAAAAAGAAGTGTCGAGAAAGGACACGAAGACAGCAGTGGGACTGAGGCGGTCCCCTCAGGAGGACCCTGCGGGCCGGTGGCATCTACATGGGTAACGTATTTGCACCTGACACTTTTGGGTCATTTTAAGACTTAGAACTAAATAAAAATAACTTCACTTAAATAAAAGTAACTTCACTTAAATAAATCATTTTAAGACTCAGAATTAAATAAGGACCAGATGGTCAAATAAACTTCAATTTAATATTACACAAAGTTGAACATTTTCAAAGGATCGGTTTCTATCTCTCTGAATTTAAACATTTTAATAATTTTGAATATTTTGACTGGGACAATGTGGCGATTTCAGCTGATTTTTATAACAGTTTTTTGACTTGATTTTATTTATGTTTGGTACTTATTTTAATAAATAATGTTATTTTTCGTTTACTGTGGTTTCATTTGGTTAATTATAGAACTACTCCTCCATAACCAAGGCCAACCGCTCGGGCCAAAGACCACTTAAACAATAGTGAACTTAACGCTATCGTTACGCTGGGGCTTAACAGACGCGTCGCGTAACATTCTGGTGGCTGGCGATGGGATATTCGTGAAAATAAGTTATTATTATAGTCACGAATAAAAAAAAATATCGAACCTTAGACCACAAATTAAACTTCAATTCACATACAGTAAAAAGTTATGTTTTTTTTCTTTCAATTGGGAAGAGAAGAGTCACATTGAATAAACTACGTCTTTTAAAAACAGAGAGAGACCAGAAAATATTCAACTTTGGGACATTATGGCTTTAGGTTATGTTTTTTTGGGATCTAATATTTGGGTTTTATATGTTTTAGGTTATATTTTAGGTATTGATGTTTTTTTTCTCCTCAACAAATGTTTTATTTTTCTAGGCATAATTAAAGTTTTTTTCAATGAGTACGACAATTTTGGTGTTGTTGATAATTGTTTTTAGGTGTTATTTTTTTTTGGGAGATATTAATATGTACATTAATTTTTTTCTATGTTATATGGTAGATTCTTTTTATAACTTGATTTTTTTTTGATACACCTAAGGTTTATGAATCAAATTGGTGTTGTTTCAGGTAGAGGATATTTTTTGTTTGTTTTGTTGTGGTTAACCTAGGTTATGATATTTCATTTTGTAGAGTGTTATAATTTTAGTTTTTTGTTGTGCGGCAATATCTCATCCAATGCTAATAATTGTGTATAATGACAATATTTTGGTGGGGTTGTACAAGACAAGCTTTTTACTTACGCGACTTGTGCCATTTTTGATGTACTTTAAAGTATTGTAATGTGTTAGTGAATCAGTTTGCTAAGAATTATAACCGCTGTTTAAATATGTATAATTAACACGAAACGAAGTAGTGGAAATATGATTTAACATGGTAATCGCCCGACATTTTGAATTTTTCATAGAGTAACAAATATGAAGATGTACTTTATTTTACGTATCAAATCCCTTTTGAAACGCGAGGAACATAAAAGCTAACGCAACCTAAATCAATTACTGTAACCAATAAATCATTAAATTCAAAACCTGGTAAAACTGCTCAGGCGAAAATCTGAAGTATTCTAAAATTTGGTATATTCATCAACCATATGTTTATTTAAGAATTAAGAATAATTTATTCTACAATTTTCCATACAACATTCTTATGATGCTGTTGCTCTAGGTACCTTTTTCTGTCTTTACTAATATTTCGAACTATTTTAATCGTTTTCCAACGACACTTGAAACTTTTTGATGAAGAATTTTAATATGTTTATCTATGTACACAAATTATGACTTTTCCTCTCAATTTATTTTCAAAGTTCTTTATTAGAATTGAAGTTGGCATACGTGAACGCTCATAAAATGAAATCCACCAGATGGCAGGACATTTGTGTGAATGACCAGCATTTGCATTTAATTCCAAACCATATTTTAAGAAATAAATGTTCAATCACTTAAAATTGTTAGATTCCGATTGGTCAATTTAGTGTGCATCAGATTAGTTTATAGTTTACTAAATAGGATGTATATAATTTATTTTATTAGGTTATGCAGGGACAGGCTTGTATACATTGGGTTTTGTAAACACATTTGGAAATGTATTATGAACGTTGGTCATTTTGATTTTCCATATATGTGGTGCCATCTGGCGACAATTCCATAAACATATGCGCTGTAACGTTTGCGCTCCATGTTGTACCAGCATCACGCCGAGCGAAACGCGAATTCGCGTCACGTCGGGCGCGACACGCTGTATAATAAACCGTAGCATTATAACTTATGTGGTCATGTCAGGAAATAGTTCCACTTTATTTTCACATTTACAAGTAAAATAATGAAGTGATAATTACATCTCTTAGCTAAATACGTTTAATATAGTGTTTTATTAATATTTATTGAAATTAGATACTCTTAACGTGGGTAGAGAAAAAAAAAAGCTTGTGTACTCCCACCCGGACAATATTTTATTATTTCGCCTATCGGTAAGACGTGGCACGATCATATATACACATAAATCATTTCTGAAAGCATCACCGCGAGAGATAAGCCCAAGGGATCATAGGTTGCTTTACACGTCACTAGATGGGAAATTTTTGTTATATTGAACCTTTTATATTTTTGGAAAAGGATAATAGATTTAAGCAAACAAGATGGCGGACACATCTTATACTTACGCCACTAATGCACTAAACACTCATACCACGTTTGCACCATGCAAACATTCATTTTTTTTATATATATATTCACGTAAAACGCGATCTTGGATATCTGGATAGAGATGGGACACGAAAAATTAATTTATGGTTTATTAACTAGGTAGTTTTTTTTGGATAAAGAACTAGGAAGTTGGCTAACGTCTATTATATTTTTGTTTGTTTCTCAAAATGGCCACGATGACTACAGAGCCTTCTAACGGAGTCTATATTAAACATTACAGCTACCCCGTAGGAAACTAATTCTATCCACTTCAATCAAATAAAATTCTACTTATATTCGGGCTAATAATCAAAAAATAATATTGAGATAAATACAAGAAAGATAAATCGATTGATATTTCAGTCCCCGTGTAGCAACTCGTGCATCCACACTGGTAATTAATCTTGGCCCACGTGAGGCTCGAGGAACCGCGTTATGACTTGCAATAAATGATTATATTGGAAAAATAAATGAACGATTATTATAATAAGACTATAAAAGTTTAATTACAAGTGAATAACCGAAAACTAGCAGGAAAATAGTTAGGGAGTTGGAAAACGTAAAAATCAGAGGATTTGTAAATAGAGTAATAGCCGTGAAAAATGAAGTAACATTTAAAGTAACATATTCCCCTACCGGAGATCTTGAGGTGGCGGAAATGTTAGGGCTCCCAATATTTCTAGACAATCGGCACTTAATGTCAGCCGGGTTATCAGCCCTGCGTGACGTCCGTCCTTTCCACAGAACAAGAGTCTGGTACTCGTTTCAGTTAAAGGCTGAATCGACCCCAGGGCCATAGTGCCGCCAGGAGGACTAGATCAGGTTAACAATCCTAATACACACCGGGACTTGAACCCCCGACTTTTCAGCTTGTAGCGCAGTACTTTATCCACTATGCTAGTAGAAATAAATATTCATACTAAATATATTAAAGAAATTTTAAACACGACTGAGGTTATGACCACCTGCCGTGCGACCTTGACAAGGCAGGGCATGAGGCAAGTAATACCGATTGCCGCCTGAAATGATTCTGGGATTTTTATGGTAAGGCGAGCACCATTATATTTAGGAACGTTTTCAGTTAAAAATCGAGGGAACTACTGGCTGCGCGATTTAAAATTAATAATAATAAAACACGATAAAATAATAATCGTCACACGAAGTTCGGGTACAAATCATACTTTCATAATGCGAGATAATGTAAAAGATTGGATGACCAATAAAATAATAATAAAATTAGGGAACGTTCAAGAAAATAGGAGTTTTCTGAATAATAGATATGAAATCACCAGCGTGGAAAATTGGAAAATGGAAAATCGCCATCTTGAGAGATATTGTGTTTTGAGACACGTCTTGCACGAAAACGGAGTGTCCCAGGAGGTCACATAGCGATGGGGGTGGAAATTAGGATACTTGACAAACAAACATCGACGAATAGGATACTAGAGACTAGTTAGGATATCCACGTGAGATTGATGGGATGTGACCAGGTAGATCGAGCTATTAATATTAATGAGAATCCTAAAACTTAATAAAAATATAATAATAATAAACCACCAAGAAAATAATAATAATAATAATAATAATAATAATAATAATAATAATAATGACAATAACTATGCTAATAATAATAAAAATGACATCAGTAATAACAATAAACCTTAACAATCATAATAATAATAATAATGGAATAAGAGCGAACTATCAGAAAATAATACTTATGTTTATGAATAAAAGGAAGGATAACGGAAAACCATAATCTCATTTTTAGCAATTAGGACTCATTTAAGTATGAATGGGTTCCGGGATAAGTAGTAGGCTAGTTCGCGAGAAGATAACGTGGAGGCAGTCCAGATAGAGGCACGTAGTACGTTAACCCATTCGCTTCAGGTTTAAATGATCAATGCTTTTCCTCAGAAACCGGATTAAGTTACTGTAAATTATATTGTATATTTTCAGACATACAAAACAAACAAAATATAACGGTACTTGAGATGAGAGTAGGGGCAAATTCAAAAAACACATTCTTCTACTGTTCATAAATGTTAACAAAAAATTACCCTGCCGAGGGATGTACAAATATTGCAAAATATATAACAACAGAGTTAAGCGAGTGTACCTCGTCTTTGAGGCGAATGGGTTAAGCCTATAACGGAAGACGAATGATAGGTTCAATTAACCAGAAGTTATGCCAACACGGAGGATAGAAATTATTTTAACATCGCGAGAAATAAGTAGTGACAACAGTTCAGATTAAGAAGGGAGGATGTGCATTATCCGACTTGGGTTAAAGAAAAATATATACGTATTGCAAAGAGAACGGAAAGGGGACATGGGAACTTAGGAAAATGTATAAACTTCTGGAACGCAATGAAGAATAAGACAAGTGTTGAGAGATTTTCCCAGAATTACCGAGTGCCTAACATGCAGGAATGATCGGAAACAATTTAATTTATTCCCAGAGTAATTTAGAAGATGGAGGTTAGGATACTTCACGGATAGTTAGGTGTCTTAATCGATCTAGTGGAAGATATTATCCTATAAATTTGGAATTTCAAGGGCTACACTAAATAATATTTCTAAAAGAAATTACACAACAACTATTATACCCAACTGATCATGACGCTTGACTGAGGTGCCTACAGGAGGATACAGAGATAGAATCAGCGGCCGAGATCTCTCCCTCTGTATACCTCGATAGCATGTCAGTTAGGACTAGTGACCAGTCGAGTAGTAGACACACACACATATGGGATATGACTTATTACGATAATATATAAAAACTAGATCGCTTAAGACTCTTCATATTTAGGCCTACGAGGGATAATACAAGGATAGGCTACAACTTAGGTCAATCTAGGCTAGGTAATGTTAGAAATACATAAACAGAGATGAAACTTTTACATAGTCGCACACAGGGATACGAGTTGGGAAGGACTAAGGACCCTTTTGGAGAGGTTTTAGCCTCGAAAATTTGGTGAGTTGCCTGAACACTTCACCAACGTACTAGGAAAAAAACTAAGGGACGTTAGGGACCATGCGGAACAAACATTGTAAAGAGATACAAGTTGGGAAGGACTAAGGACCCTTTTGGAGAGGTTTTGGCCTCGAAGATTTGGCGAGTTGCCTGAACACTTCGCCAACGTGCTAGGGAAAATACGAGTTGGGAAGGACTAAGGACCCTTTTGGAGAGGTTTGGCCTCGAAGATTTGGCGAGTTGCCTGAACACTTCGCCAACGTGCTAGGGAAAAATACGAGTTGGGAAGGACTAAGGACCCTTTTGGAGAGGTTTGGCCTCGAAGATTTGGCGAGTTGCCTGAACACTTCGCCAACGTGCTAGGAAGAATACGAGTTGGGAAGGACTAAGGACCCTTTTGGAGAGGTTTTGGCCTCGAAGATTTGGCGAGTTGCCTGAACACTTCGCCGACGTGCTAGAGAGATAGGCATCCGAGGAACTAGAAACAAATGAAAGCACAATACAATTACGGGCAAGGAGACCCACGGAAAACTGTCATGATACCCGGGTTTAGGAAGAGATGAGAGCGATAGGGGAACCCCATCAAAAGATTAGGATAGAATCCACTTTTCCGATGAGGCGGCGTCCATGAGTTCAAGAAGGCTCTCCCTAAGGTTACTTCTGAGGCAGCAGAATTAGAGAATCAGGATGGAAAGCGGTACAGGGGAATAAGGACCTGTTGATAAGATTGGGATTTATCCTGCTCTCCTCTTAGGGCAGATGCTCGTCGAAAGGCGGGACCCGAGGATGAGAATAGGAACCCAATCTCTGTCAATTTTGGCTGATGCCTGCCCCTCCCGCTTGCCAACCAGGTAGACGGAACTAGGGACCCTGTTGATAAGGTTGGGATTTCTCCTACCTTCGTCTTAAGGCAGATGCCCCTCGAAAAGTCGGGACCCGAAGACGAGGATGGGGACCGAACACTATCAATTTTGGCGACTGCCCGAACGCCGGTCTAAAAAGTCGGAAAATACAAGGATCGATGGACAGGGACCATCGAGAGTCAATAATGATGCCAGGGAAACAAAAAAGAGGCCACCGGTGGTTAGAGAAAAACAGGAAAAGGAAACCGCAATAAGAAAGCCGTACGCACACATAGAACATGGTCCTAACGAAGAAACAACGAATAACAGTCAGGGACGTCAGAAACGTTGAGACATAGATGAGAATACTAAGGGAAACACATAGATATTACGATTGTGCGATCGACGAGTAGAGCCAAGAGAGACAGATTGACCTAAGTAGGGATATTACATACAAAAGAAGATCTCGGGAAATTAGAAGTTAGACACATAAGGTAGCACATGAAGGGAGATCACAGAGATTAGAGGTTAAACACATACGGTAATACACAAAAGGAGATCTCAGGAAAAATAGAAGTTAAATACATAGGTGTACATGAAAATTAGAAGTTAAAAACATAAGTAATACAAGAAAGTAGGAAGGGAGTTTAAACACATAAGTAATACAAGAAAGTCGGAATATTACATACAAAGAGAGGTTAAATGCATAAGTAATACAAGAAAGAGGGATTATTACAGGAAATTAGAGGTTAAACACATACGGTAATACATAAAAGGAGATCTCGGAAAATTAGAAGTTAAACTCATAAGGAGCACACGAAATGAGAGGTTAAACACCTAAGGTACTACAGGAAATTAGGGGTTAAACACATAGGGTGATACAAGAAAGTAAAAGTTAAACACTTAAGGAAGTGCATGAAATTAGAAGTTAAACACATAGGGTTGGACATGAATTTAGAGGTAAAAACCGTATGTAAGATAGGGAATAAGTCTACACGTAGGAGACCAGGAATTAATTCGAAAACGTAAATGAAAATTAAGAGGAAACCAAAGGATAAGAAATGAAAAGGGAGAGGTTAAACCCATAGGTAAGCTGGGACCCAAGACTCGGAATAAAGTCCACGCATAATCGGGAGTTATGAAAAGAAAATTAAATACAGAAATTCAAGAAACCAGATGAAATATTGCCAAACGAATCAGGAAGGGATTAAGGAAATATTGCCGAACGAATCAGGAAGGGCTTAAGGAAATATTGCCGAAGGGATTAAGGAGATATTGCGAACGAATCAGGAAGGGCGTAAAGAAATTCTTGCCGAACGAATTCGGAAGGACTTAAGGAAACAACACCATTCAGACGCATTTTTTTTTATTAAGTTAACTCTGTGGGCTGTAACATGGGATATCGACAGAGGTATTAGAAGCGAGAAGTTAAGATGCAAGACGCATCCCGGGATAAAGAAAGGAAATGCTCTCCCAATCAGGACCTCACGAGGGAGGGAATGATGATTCGGAATTCAGGTTACATAATCGTACAAAGTAGTAATTACACCTTAAAGCCCTAGCGAATTATGTGTAGGCGAGCACACTCGGTCGAAACCCAGGGCTCTAGAGTAGGAAAGGCAAAATTGAAATTTTATCCAAGCAATGGAAAGTGAAAACCAGCGGCTACAATACCGGGAGATACTGACATTTTGAACCTAGTTAAAACCTGAATTGCAATAAGGGCATAAATGTGATTCATGAGAAATCATAAGACCAAAAACATAAGAGCATTTCCTTTGCAACTTGAGGCTAGCTAATAGGGACAAATAGGAACATGGGTGCACCAAACTACACGATACATGTTGATAACAAATAAATCTAAAGGCCAGAACGTCTAATACAATATAGTATCAGAGGTATGATGGCTGAAAATGAAGCCTCTAAGCAATGAAGTTAAATTAAAATGACCAGGAGAGTGATGGGAGGGATACGGACCCATGTGGTAGAGAGATAGCACCAAAACCCATAATCAATGTTATCGTTATCCTCCCCAGTTTTAATGCCAATGCCATGAGATTGCAGCTTCACGCTTGGACTGCGGCCACCACCACGACACCGCATGATGGAAGGCAGATTAAGATGGCCAGACTCGCGGAGCACCCTATACATCTGAGGACGAGGACATCATAACGCTGCACGGACCAACCACACCCTGTACATCTAAGGACGCAGGGTAGCTACCAGGATCAACACACATCTCGAGGCGGAGCGTGAGATGGATGAATATCCAGACTCGCAACCAGCTGAGACAAAAAAACACCTCATTAGTAGTAAAAACCAAACCCAGGCATTATAAAAATAATAACGACTTTCTCCAACGCCAACCTTGGCCTAACCTCCTTCAGCCCAATTTTGTCCTATAGAAGAGTTAGGAAAACAAACTCCACGTCAAGATTAATTCCTATCAACCCTTTCACAAGTTCTCCTTGGACCTAAACTGGGTTTTGATTAAAGAAACTAGGCATGACAAAAAGGCCTACCTGGACCAACGGCAGCTGAAACCGAACACGACCTCGAGCATTAGGACATTGCCTCCTCCATCGCGGTAAGCAGACACGAAACCTAACCTCCAGCTGGCCACAGCAGACACCACAGTTTTATAATTTTTTATCAATGATCCGCTTCACGGAATAGAACTGTCAGAGTGAATAACAAAAAAGGGGGAAAACGTCGGCGTACATAAAAACGGATCTTGCCGATATTTCGACGCAATTAACGGTATTCGGGGAGATTGACAAGTAAAAGACGATCTAACCTCTTAGGATGAGAACAAAATACTTCCAGGACAGATGGAATCGCCAATTGATGACGTCAGTTGCACTCCCACGTAAAGCTAAGTTGAGAAGATAATGTCAGGACCAACCCCCGAGAGGTGAGAGATATCCTGGAAGGAAAAAAGACTTTCGGTTTTTCAACCCTACAGTCTTATTTAAGGGGGGGGGAAATATTATAAATGCATCAGGCCCTAATTTCAGATATCATAAAAAATAAAGACAAAAGATGGAATATAATTCTATTAAAATAGTTAATAATTCTTGGTAAGAAAATCTTGTAGTTAGGAAATTTGTAATCAAATTTTAAACAGTTCGTGATAACCAAACAGTGTTATCATAGGGTCAAAGAGGGATGGTGACTCCTGTTCAACTTCAAGTTGCATCATCTTGACCCTTGGATGTGTAATTGTGACATGATAATAGCTAGTACTGGTATGAGAGTATTATCTTATGTTTCGAGATGAATAAAAAGAAGTGTCGAGAAAGGACACGAAGACAGCAGTGGGACTGAGGCGGTCCCCTCAGGAGGGCCCTGCGGGCCGGTGGCATCTACATGGGTAACGTATTTGCACCTGACACTTTTGGGTCATTTTAGACTTAGAACTAAATAAAAATAACTTCACTTAAATAAAAGTAACTTCACTTAAATAAATCATTTTAAGACTCAGAATTAAATAAGGACCAGATGGTCAAATAAACTTCAATTTAATATTACACAAAGTTGAACATTTTCAAAGGATCGGTTTCTATCTCTCTGAATTTAAACATTTTAATAATTTTGAATATTTTGACTGGGACAATGTGGCGATTTCAGCTGATTTTTATAACAGTTTTTTGACTTGATTTTATTTATGTTTGGTACTTATTTTAATAAATAATGTTATTTTTCGTTTACTGTGGTTTCATTTGGTTAATTATAGAACTACTCCTCCATAACCAAGGCCAACCGCTCGGGCCAAAGACCACTTAAACAATAGTGAACTTAACGCTATCGTTACGCTGGGGCTTAACAGACGCGTCGCGTAACAACAATGTATCCTAGAAGATAAATTAGTTTAATTAAATACTTATTTAAATAAGTTGGCATAAGAAATTGAAGCACCACACATTAAAAATAAACAAATAAAAACTTTTAACATAAGGTTGGTACTGAAGAATGAATACAGTCTTAATAGAATAATTAAAACAAACAAAAATGACAATTGAAGAAGAAAACCGGGAATTTATTAGATCAAATGCAGAGATAGTGACTATATATTTATGAAAAAGAAAAATAAATCTGAAAATGAGGATGAGAAAAAATCTTACGTCAAAAATTAAGTGGAAAAGTCAGCAGTAGCTGCTCAAGCTTGGTCTGAAAAACATCTAAATGATATGAAAAGCAGTTTAATAAAATAAATAGAAAAAGCAAAAGAGGACATGGTTTGGGGAAATTCCACATTCAAAGAAAGAAAGCGAATTTTTAAATTCCCGGGAATTCGGAGGTTCATCAGTTCAGCGATTTTTAAGTAACTATCAGTGGCTCCGTCTTCGGGGCCTGCCTCGAAAGAGACATGGACTCATCGCCACCCTATGACAGTATTATATTTTGTTACTTACGTTATGTGCTGCTCGTTCGAAAGAAATATTAGTGCAGCTGTTTCTATATGTTTGACTGGATTAGTCGCCTGATTTAATTACACTCCACTACGTAGATCGTGTACTTGTTGGGTAGAGATAAATATATGTTTAATTACCAGATTACCAAGTTGGCTCTTTGATCTGAGATTTAAAAGTTGAATCAGTTACGTCATGATTCTAAGCATGAGTTCCTTCGGAAGGGAAGTGAAGATATGGGTTCTATGTAATAAAAGATCTAATCATGAAATACATCAGAAAAAATTGCCATTCTGACTTACCTAAGAAGAATATTGATACCAATAACCTGAGAGTTTAGGGTAGTTAATCTATCGACAAACTCGTCGGGGATATGTTTCTACACCAGGGAATTTCGTCATTACCTTTGATTTCATATCCCAATAAATGTATTTCAGAAGTAATGGACAGTCAGGTTTAACTATGATGAATTGTCAGGTGCTTTTGTCCGCTCTGACCTTCATTTCACTGTGCATTGAATTTTAAAGCGATGTTGTTGAGCTTTGCCAGTCGGCGCGGCTGTTGTGAGATAATGTTGCACAACCTTCCTGTTTAGGTTCTTTTCCAAACAAATACGTGACTTCAATGTGCAATTTACTAGCTTTCTTTTCTTATAAGCAGATAACATATACCGATAAATGTAGGATGCCGAACAATTTATTACTTTCCGAATACTCCAGAATTTTGTTCATAATAATGGTTTCTATGGCAATTTCTCTTCTGGAGCACGTAGTTATAAACTGGTCCATGCAAGATTAAATACACTCACTGTATTAATATACGATGGAGGGACATGGGAACGTGGTTACAAGGATTTATGATTATTGGTTAATTGTGAGAAGGATATTGGGTGTCTAGCTCCACGTTTCGGCCGATTTATTCAAGAAAGTACCCGATATCTATATATAGAAAGCATTGTGGGTGTAGGAGCTATGAATGAGTGAAGAAAAATCTCCATCTCACTGCTGCCCGGATAGAACCCGGCCTGAATACCCTTGGTGCAGCTTACATGTCTTCTTATACAGGGAATCCATTTTAAGCGGAAACCATTTTACAACGTTGCAGCGGCTCTCAATTTGCCCGCTATTGTGCTTGCACAGGAGGGGAGCGTGTTCCGTTATTACCGGCAAATGAAACAGAAGCTACAAAATACAAATAACTCAACTAATTAAATTATTATAAGAAATAGGCCTACACATAGAGGTTTGTTAGTTATTACTCACCATTTACTTGAGATTTTATTTGTATGAGAAATTTCAGCAGTTTGGTCGCGGCGACAGAATGATGCGAGGTTTCCTCTTAAAATGGATTCCCTGTACAAGCTCAATTTTTACTGAAGAAATGTAATGCATTTTTCCAGTTCGGGTTGCCAATTTTTTCTGTTTTTGGGTACATATCCTGTGTTTCTTATATTGGATTTTTATAAAATCATCAACATTAAATGTGGTTTTGATAGCTGATTTTGATATGGGTCATTTGTAGGTTAGATGTTGATATAGACCTCTTCGGGAATGATTGTTTTAAACAGTAATGTTGGTAGTGATATTAATTTTTTAAGATCCGTTAAAAACTCCATGGCGCAACAGGCCTAGAATGCACTTGGCCTACCATCCAGCTGCTGGCCTCACATCCACACGTGTTCATCACAGAGGTGGACGATCGTACAACCAGTGAAGGCGTGACATGTGGTCAGCCTGTCGGGTACCCCAGCCGTTATAACTGGTCTCCTCAACTTGGAGTCGCTACTTATTGTAGCTACCCAAATGCCTCACGATACTGGTGGATACCGGTCCCATACTGGCCGAAATTACGTGAGAAAATTTCTTCCTCCATGGAGACTCGAACCAGCACAAGGCATTTTTCCTTAACCACTCGGCTACGACGCTTGACAAGATCCATTAAGGGTTGTTCTAAATAAACGAAGATATCCGCAAAGATCTCAACATCTGTCCCTTCCATGAATTTTTTTTTGGTTATTTAACCCTTAAATTTCGTTATGTATCTCTTTGGATACATCAACTGGTTTAATTAATTTATTATTTTGAATAAATCAGAAGAAAACGAACAAAAAGAAACCACTCAAATGTGTGTCTAATTAAACAATATACCTAATAATAACAGTTATACAAGATTCCGTTTTCACTGCTGTCCGCCACATTCAAATAAGACACAAGACATTTGTTTTTTGCCATTTTGACGGTTAAGTACATGGAATTTCAATGTATTGTAGATGCACATTCCAAGAAACTATAAAGCAATAGGAAGACGCAATCTAAGGCGACCAAGGAAGCGTTGGAAATAGTCAGTTTAACTGTAATATAGGCCTCTGCAGGAGGGTTTTCTAAACCTTGAAAGTGGCGGTGGTAGTGATGATGCGAAACATAAATTTTAAATACATTGTTGTGCGATAGATAATAAATCAGACGATCAGGAGGAAGTTAACCACGATACGTTTCGTTATCTAGCAAAGCGAGCTAGTTTAGAATGTCTTGTATATTTGAGAACTACTGGTTTTTAAATCGCTTGGCCAAACAATCTGATTGAGAGCTTTCGTGACATGCTGGGTTGGTATTTCTTTATGAGAATTAATTTCGCCATTTCATTCCATTCCATAGTAATTCTGCTCGGGGGCAGGTCTTTCACTGCAATAATAGCATTTTCATTCTTTGCTTTCCACACAGGTGAAGGATTGTGATGAGGATGATTATGATGGCCGGATTTTCGGGGACCGTTGGGCCCTAAGCTTCCAGACATTTGTCTTATAGGTGATGAAAAACCCCGAATAAAACCTCACCAAGCAGCATGTCCCGACCGGGAATCGAACCCGGACCCGCTGCATGGCAAGGCAGCACGCTACCTCGAGACCACATGGTTCACATATTTTATTTAAATCATGGAAATCTACAGATAGTGAGAGGCATAACTTTTGAATGCAAGATACAACTAACCAACTCACTGGCACTATCGAACCCGTAAGTCCATGGCCGCTCGGAAATAAGCTCTCCGTACATCCCTATCATGAGATATTGTTTTCCAATTATTTCCTGTATAATCTACTTCTCTCCAAACATGATTAATGTTATTCTCCCTCATTCTTGGTCTACCAAATGGTTTTTCCTCTGGTTTTCCTACAAGTAATTTACATGCCCCTATTTTATTTCCCATTCGCGTCTCATGCCCTGCTCATCGCAGTCTACGGGACTTAACTAATTCTTATTATATCTGGTTTTCTATAAAGATCATGTAGCCCCCTGATATATAGTATTCTCAATTCGCCTGTCTATTCATCATTATTTGCTGCAGAACTTCATTCTCAAATATTAGTAATATTTTCTCCTCCCTTAAAGTAAGAGTCCATTTTCCGCACCCATACAACTGGGTAATAACAGTTTTATAAAATGTCAATTTATCTTTTTTTTTATATAGAGAAGTGTGATGACTAGAGTCCCTATAATGTAAAAGACATGCATTTCCAGTATTGAGCCTATGTTTCATTTTTCTGTGCATCTCATTTGTCATTCATTCTCAATTTCCATTACATAATGTATTTCTTTGGGTGACAATATATTTAGTTTTATTGATGTTTGCTTTCATTCCCAGTTTCTTAGCGCTACTCAATAGATTTTGAATGGGCAGTATACTGAACACATTCAGGCATTCTATACCCCCAGCCACTGATTCTCCGGCGCTGACGTTTTCACGACAGTGTTGCTGATATGGATATTCAGTGGGAGGTGCCGCTTCATGTATGCGGTTAGCTGATATACAGCTGGCAACATCTCGGCAATTTCAAACCTCTTACTAGCGCGCTATAGCTGCGTCAAGTGCAGTGATTGGTTGTGGCAGACATCTACTTTCACTCAACCATTTCCTTATTGGCAGTAGAGGGCGATTTTTTCCCTTTTTCCCTTGTATAACCTAAACTTCAGAGCCGGAGATCTGGCGGCTGTGGTGTAGTCTAGATGTGATCATAGATGTTTAAGCATCTGACCTTTTGAACTATTCTACTTCCATTGTTTGCTTGTTTGTAAGTTTTATATAACTTAGTATGTTCCTGTGATGCCAAAGGGCAAATTCTTTTATCTGAGAGTTTTGCCAGTGATGTGCTTTTATTTTGAAAGTTTTTCTTAGTACACCACACATCACCTGTGGCTTAAATGTTTGAGGTTTTTAACATCCCCAACGGAGTCGTTAAATTTTTCTCATCTGACAAATTCTAATAAGCTTATCTATGACACTGTTCCCAATTCGGTCGCGCTTTAACCGTACCAAGTTCGGCTCTTAAAAATTGTTAATATTTTAAATGCTTGTACGGGGCAAAGTATTTTTTTTTTCTAACAGGAATAACATTTTCCGGAACATTGGAATATTATATTTAAGTAAATAAATTCGTGGCACAGAACTGTTCAGTCATAGCTGATAAAATAGGTTGCTATATCTCGGTACCAAGGAAACACTTTATGTAGTCATGTGACGCAATTCTTTAACCTCCGTTTTTATTTTTCTTAACTTCATTGTGCTACTTCCGATGTTACATAGCTATTCACTTGTCCTCAGGGAGCTGTGATGTCCCTGTTTCAGACCCAATATTAAAACGAAAGGTGATTCTAATGCCAACTACATAAATTCAAATAAAAAAACGAAAAAAATTGTTACAGTATGTGAATAATTACTGAGACTATTTAACTCATGCCCCAAAGGGAGTCAACGACCAATCACGTTTCAATGATTTCTGTTTTACAACCAATCAGAGTCGTGTTTCACCAAATATTTATCAGTGTTATAATTACCATATTAAAGAAAGCTCCTCCTTACAATATTGGGTTCCTTTGGCAATAAATAGTATGATCTGGTTGCAGTGATAAACAAAAGAAGCAGTAGAAGCGTACCTATCGTTTCTCATTTGTTTTCAAACATCGCCGTTTACATTAAATATATAAATATTTTAAAATAACTATAGTTAAATAATGATTTGTGAGTAAACAGCTTAATTTTATTCGTTAAATAGTCCTAACAAATGCCACTCTTGATTTCCAAATTCTCTAGATAAATTCACTCCTCACTTCGTGAGTCGTGAATTTATCGATAATTTGGAAATCACTCGTGGCATTACTTATGACTATTTAACTCGTGCTCCAAATGAGAGTCAATGACCAATCACGTTTCAATGAATTTTGATTTACAACCAATCACAGTCGTGTTTCGCCTGGAATTTATCAAATAAGTTTATCATATTAAAGAAAGCTCCACCTTTTTATCATTCTGAATAGGCCAGAGCATTAGTTTACAGCAACCCACTCTCTAAGAAATACGGCTACCAGATTTTATATATAGAAACAGATACTGCTTGCGGAATATAATAGAAAACCATTCGTAGTAATTGATTATACCACAATGAAAAAAAAACACTGTTTGCACTTTCTTAAACGTATTATTTCCCAGGAATTTACGTTTCAGAAAAATATAATTTACATCATAAGTAAAGTGTTCCCACAACAGGCCCGGAAGCCCTTGGGGTAGTAGGAGGTTAAGGCTCCCACTTTTTCTAGACAATCGGCACTTTATGTCAGCCGGGTTGTCAGCCCTGCGTGACGGCCGCCTTTACCCCCAGAACAAGCGTCTGGTACTCATTTCCGTTAGAAGCTGAGTCGACCCCAGGGCCATATAGTGCCGCCAGAGGGTTTGGGTCAGTTAAATCCTGACCCCAACGGGACTTGAACCCTCTACCATCCGGCTTGTAGCTCAGTACCTTAACCACTACGCTACGGGTAATTTACATCATAGGGCATCAAAAATTAGTTAATAACCCATAATGTTGGTTATAAACAGTTTGATGTTTCATTTTTTCTCCACTAGGGTGCATTATTACAATATTGCCATCCTTCGGCAATAAATATGATCTGGTTGCTGTGGGTGAACAAATGCAGCATAACAAACATTTCTAATTTGTTTTCAAACATCGCCGTTTGCATTAAATATATAAATATTTTAAAATAACTATATTTAAATAATAATTTGTGAGTAAATAGCTTAATTCTATTCGTTAAATAGTCCTAACAAATGTCACTCTTGATTTCCAAATTATCTAGATAAATTGGAAATCACTCGTGGCATTACTTATGATCAGTATATTTGTTGATTTTAAAAGAAATGAGATGACGTAAAATGAAGTGAGAAATTGAGCTCGATGTAACCTAAAATCACCATATTTGCAATGTAAATACGTATTAGTCATTGCTCAGACAGTATAGCTAACGTATCACAAAAACACGCTAAACTAATCTGGTGTAGACTAACTCGCCCATTTTCTCGCCCTAACTTAGCCAAACTAACGCTAACTTGCCCAATTTTTCACCTCGACTTGCTCAACAATGTAGGCGAATCCTAGGATAGAATCCTCTTACATGTGAGTAAAGATGTTGCCAATTGGTTCTAGCGGGAACATGTGTTATCACATTGGTCAACATGACGCTAGCAATCACTTCTTGTCTAATCGTAATCGATTGTTCACAGGTGGCATAGAATAGATGAATAAAATGTCTGTAGGAGTGTGTATAATCGGGAATCGAGCCCGGTGTGCTAGCCAGACATTGAAGAAGTAAATTGCTGCCCCACGTTGTAGTTGTATGAAGAACGACTAGTGCAATTCTTTTATAATTTTAAAGAACATTATTACATCACATGATGTTATATTTAAATTCTATTGGTTAATAGTTCTTTAAATACAAGGTTTAAATTGACTTGTTAAATAAGAAAGTTAATTGTTTTAACATCCAATCAGAGTTTAGTTTACTTTCATTTAAGAATATGAACTTAAGCAGGTGTTCTTATTACAGTTATAACAGAAGGATTTATAATTTTGACAACAATGACTTTAAACAATTTTAAAAGCATTATTTACAAAAACTTATGTAATACAGTTTCTTTAATTGTTACTGAGACAATTTTATTCAACAATAACTAACGATAAATTATTTAGATGTTTTTATTTATTTAAGTTATATTTAAATCTTAAAATAATTTTAAAATACAAAATTATTAACTTTAACTTGTATATTTGTTATGATATTAAATTCCTGCTATAACATGACAACTGTTACACCACATAGTCGCTCTTTTGTTCATAAATACGTATTTTACATACTTTGTTTTAACAAGGTTAATGTGTAGCAGATGTTGCTGAGCACCCTGTATGGTGGACCGTGCAGGTATAAATTAAATCTCAGGTTACCGGATAATGTGTGGTGCACCGCTTCGCCGCGGCCGATGTAATTTTGTTAAACAACAACTCGATAAGGCAACTAGAATATATCGATTACACGCGTCAAAAATACCAAATTAAACATGGCGCCGGCACCGATCAGTGGGAGGGAAATTTCTAAAAAAAAATACCTTTCAGTCTATCATTATAAACAGTTGTTATTGGACTACTGTGGAAATTATGCTAAATATTCTAGTTCTTGTTTTACAAACGGAAATTAAGTAAGATGACGTGCAAAATAATATTTTCGCTGAAATTCGGATGTAAAGGAGCAAAAAAGTAGCCCTTGGTTATGAAGAACAATTCGTAGGACCTATTATATAAAATTACTGTATTTAAGTTGACATAGGTAGTCATTATATTAGGTCAATTTGAAATTTGAATATCTGGTCAATATGAGGAAAAAAAAAACCTTAAGGACAGTGATACGAAGGTAGGCAGTTTCATATTTAACCCATTCTCCTCAGAAGACGAGGTACACTCGTTTAACTGTGCTGTTATATATTTTTCAATATTTTGTATATTTTGTATATTTCCGTGGTTATCTTTTGTTAACATTTATGGATAGTAGAGGAATACTTTTTGGCCTTCACCCTTCTTGTGATATCAAGTACCGTTATATTATGTTCGTTTTGAATATTTGGCATTATTAGATTGTGGACGGGAATTACAATGTATATAGAGAAAGATTTGCGTTTAGATCGGTACTTGCTCAGGTAGCTCAGTTGGTAGAGCACTTGGTCTAGAGAACCAAGGGTCCCGGGTTCAAGTCCCGGTCTGAGCGTATAATTTTCTCTTCAAATATGATTTATCCATCATTGAGATGTACGAAATCAATAATAAAAACTTGGAAAAAGCCGTACTGGCTGTAATGTATAATTCCCAAATATGTCTTCTTAATAAAGGAGCCGCCATTTGCAAGATAGAAGCATGGCTTCACAGCATTTGGTGGACGGGAATTATAATGTATATAGAGAAAGATTTGCGTTTAGATCGGTACTTGCTCAGGTAGCTCAGTTGGTAGAGCACTTGGTCTAGATAACCAAGGGTCCCGGGTTCAAGTCCCGGTCTGAGCGTATAATTTTTCTCTTCAAATATGATTTATCCATCATTGAGATGTACGAAATCAATAATAAAAACTTGGAAAAAGCCGTACTGGCTGTAATGTATAATTCCCAAATATGTCTTCTTAATAAAGGAGCCGCCATTTGCAAGATAGAAGCATGGCTTCACAGCATTTGGTGGACGGGAATTACAATGTATATAGAGAAAGATTTGCGTTTAGATCGGTACTTGCTCAGGTAGCTCAGTTGGTAGAGCACTTGGTCTAGAGAACCAAGGGTCCCGGGTTCAAGTCCCGGTCTGAGCGTATAATTTTTCTCTTCAAATATGATTTATCCATCATTGAGATGTACGAAATCAATAATAAAAACTGACAATATTAGGTCTATTTACTATGATTTAAATCAGATTTCCGGAGAAATATATTGAGCATTTAAACCTGAAGTGAATGGATTAATGATATGAAAGAGCCAATATATTTTGAGCAGAGTTATATTCTTTCAGATTAGAGGTTCTTTTACGTGTGATAAATGTATTAAAATTGAAACAAGACTTTTCTTTTCTTCTGAAGAAAATAATAATTAACATTTCCCCCCCCCCTTAATCAATGTGGTCTAGTGGTTATGTTCCTTGCCTCTAGTCCCGACGGTCGCCGGTTCAAACCCTGGATTTTTGGATGGAGAAATTCAAGATACAAGTCCTCCGAGAGGGAGGTCAAGCAGTGGGTCCCGAGTATGAACATTTTCGGTCTCGTAACAAAAACATGAAGCCTGAAACAAGACCCCTGAGCATAAATTGACCGACCTTCATCCTTCCAAGCTATACTTTATAGTTTTCTACTAGATATTTCATCAGGGTGATGTATTAACCACTTGTCACTCCTTGACATCTTGGGGAATTAAGTGTAACTAAACAAGTCTGGTTAGGAAACTTCCCACTAGCACCCTTCTCCCGATTTTTCGGGGTATTCTCAGGATTCACCTATTTCCCGAATTACATCCCACCAACACTCCACTTCTCCTCCCTCCCCTATTATTTAATTTGTATTCATTAATTCATTTATTCATAGCATCCTTCACCTCATCTCATTTAGGAAACATAGTCTGGTCCAACAAACAACGGGTGTTTAACTATGTGGTTATGGTGATCCGGAGGAGGGGCACATTCGTGTACTTCCTCATGACTTCTTTGAGCATATGTGACCACTTAGGTCAGGCGAGGGCGAAATGGCGGTTCCGTGTGGGTCCAATCCAGAAAATAGCGATGAGTCGTGTGTAAATGCTTGATATATCGAAACCAGGAACACCATAAGACTACGTAACACTGTAGAATATGTACTATTTTTCATATCAAATATTACCATGCGTTTTAGAAGGTTGCCATGTTCGGGCATGATAACCCGAGCCTATCGTTGTTCTAGTCTAATTTTGTATGACGTTATGTTACGATACTTTTATCATAAACTAGCTACTGCCCGGCTTGCGCTACAACTCCTAAATTAATGTATTTGACGATTACTTAAATAAGTAAAAAGTAATCTAATCACAAATTTACATCGTAATTATTTTTAGATACCCTGTGCTAATTACCCGGCATTGCCCGGGAATCTATTTATCCCTATATTCTTGGCATCAATGACCTGGAAGTCAAAAATGGTTATTGTGAGTTATTCGTAAAGATTGACATACGCTGTGAGGGACTTTTTTGCAGAACTTTTTTTTTTTGGGATATTCAATTTGATGTACATTAATTTGGTGCATTTGTTATGGTTTAGTCAGCATAAGCCATTTAAGCCTACAAAAACTACTTTTTTAGTGCACCGATGATTTTTTTTAATCTCCGGCCTATAATTTTTGTATTCACTACCCCAGGTTGTAATTTCGACATTTTTTATGCTCTCTCTTGGCATTGGCGTAATTGTAACCAATTTCAAAGATTGGGTCGCCTGGAAGTCGGGGTTAAGTTGCAGCGATGATATGATGGGATGATGATGATGATGGTGGTGCGCCCGGAGAGTGATTAATCCTAAACTTAATCTAAGGCGAATATAAATGTTGATGGTTATGATTGCCAGAGGTGTTTGGGGACCGTTTTGGCCTTAAGGTTTCCTGACATTTGTCTTATAGGCGAGGGAACTCCTCGAAAAAACGTCACCTAGGAAACTTGTCCCGATCGGGGATCGAATTCAGGCCCGCTGCATGACAAGGCAACGCGCTATCTTGAGATCACAGCATTGGACCCGATCCTATAGTACGTTCGATAATTTTTTATATACTGTAACTTAATTTAAAAATATCTCTAAATTATTGTAAAAACGCCATTAAAATCGGTGAAGTAGTTTTTGAGCCCGTAAAGGAAAGACCGACTCACAGTTCCTGATTTTTATACGTTAGATTTTAAAAAAAGTGTGTTGTATTATTATTTTATGATGTATTTAGGTGCGTATTAAATTCTATTTCCAGGCAATGTCATCATTGTGTATGTTATGAAGGGATCGTTTGTCTTTTGTAAATGCTACACAAGCTTCTCCGTGTGGCGTTTGTGTTTTTGTTGATGTGCATCACAGTTGAGTATTAAGATGACGTACGTTGTATAAAATCCGTGCGTGCCGTGTGCAAAACTTAAATAACAAACTTTGTAATAATTGTGATAGTTGTTTAAGTGTGTGTACAGTGTTTTAGTAATTTTTATGCGTGTTTTGATGCGTGTGAAATGGAAGCAGGACCTGGGATTGTCTTGAATTCTGCACAAGGTTTGTATATTTGTGAGTTTATTGCTAATCGTTTGGCAATTGATGTCGACAATAAATCTCCTTATCTCAACCTTAGTTTGACCTTCAACTAAAAAGCACATTGGTTCCATTGATGATTCCCTAGAGTTATAGAAGGACTAAGAAGAAATAATTGTTTTATTCTCATAACGATTCAAAAAATCGCTCCATTAATATTAATTTCATATACAATCAATTTTAATGGATTTATTATTTTAATTATCCTTACTTCAATTATTGTAGGAGCCGCAGGAGGCTACAACCAAATTTAAATTCGTAAAATCCTTACTTATTCATCAATTAATCATCTAGGATGAATAATTATGGCGATACAACAGGGGTCGGAGATTTTAAAATACCTTACACAGATTCTATTGTATTTTACTTTAACGTTTTAATTTTTATTCAACACTAGCTAACATCCGGTGTGCGCTGCTGCGGACAAAAAGAATGAAAATTGTGTTTTATGTTTAGTTGAATAAGTGAAAGGAAAATAATTATAAATTTATATCGCAGTTATTTTTAGATACCTCATGCTGATTACTCGTCGTTGCCCGGGAATCTACTTATCCCGGTCTTCTTGGCAGAAATGTGCTGACAGACGAAAATTAACGTGTTTTTATGTATAGTTGAATAAAATTTATATCGTAATTTTTTTTAGATATCCCGTGCTAATTACTCGGTGTACCCACGAATCTATGTATCCCAATTTTCTTGGCATAAATGAGCTGAAAGACGAAAATTAATTTCTTTTTATGTCTGGTTGTAAGAAGAAAAATGTATATCGTAATTATTTTTAGATACCCTGTGCTGATTACCTGGCGTTTCCCGGCAGTCTGTTTATCCCGATCTTCTTGACATAAATGAGCTGAAAGACGAAAATTAATTTCTTTTTATGTCTGGTTGTAAGAAGAAAAATTTATATCGTAATTATTTTTAGATACCCTGTGCTGATTACCTGGCGTTTCCCGGCAGTCTATTTATCCCGATCTTCTTGACATAAATGAGCTGAAAGACGAAAATTAATTTCTTTTTATGTCTGGTTGTAAGAAGAAAAATTTATATCGTAATTATTTTTAGATACCCTGTGCTGATTACCTGGCGTTTCCCGGCAGTCTATTTATCCCGATCTTCTTGACATAAATGAGCTGAAAGACGAAAATTAATTTCTTTTTATGTCTGGTTGTAAGAAGAAAAATTTATATCGTAATTATTTTTAGATACCCTGTGCTGATTACCTGGCGTTTCCCGGCAGTCTATTTATCCCGATCTTCTTGACATAAATGAGCTGAAAGACGAAAATTAATTTCTTTTTATGTCTGGTTGTAAGAAGAAAAATTTATATCGTAATTATTTTTAAATACCCTGTGCTGATTACCTGGCGTTTCCCGGCAGTATATTTATCCCGATCTTCTTGACATAAATGAGCTGAAAGACGAAAATTAACGCGTTTTTATATTTTGTTGAATTAGTAAGAGGAAAAAAAAAATTATACATTTGTATCGTAATTATTTTAAGACACCTCATGCTGATTACCCGGCGTTGCCTGGGAATCTACTTATCCCGATATTCTAGGCATAAATAAGCTGAAATACAAAATTATTGTGAGTTATCCGTAAAAGAATACCCGTCGTGCGTAGCTACGCTTGCCCCTATCTTCTTGGCATCAGTGAAAGACAAAAATGGTTATTGTGAGTTATCCGTAAAATATAAACATATGCTGTCCAAAACTTCTTTGTAGAAGTTTTTGAGATATTCAATTCTGTGTACATTAATTTTGTATATTTGTTATGGTTTAGTCAACGTAAGCCATTTATACGTCCAAAAAGCGACTTCTTTCACGTTTTTATTACAAAAGCTGATTTTTTAAGGATGTAGAAATTGGGTATCACAACTCTCTTATAGCCTATGTTCATCCCGGGAATCTCCTGAGTATTTTGCAAAAATCCCCATCATAATGGGATGAACGGTATGGTAGCGCATACAATACGATCAAACAAACATTCATTTTTATATATTAGGTAACAATTATGCACTTTAGATGCTCCAACTAAAAGTGATGTTTTTTTTTCTAATGCCACCAAGTTGTCTTACAATATTTCTGGCTAAAATGAGTTTGATTTCAATTTGTTTTTAGTTAGAACACCTTGAGAAATGGTATGAGTTCCAAAAATGACAAATAAGTTTGAAGTTTTATGAAATTCATATTTTCTGTTAGTGTTCTGAACTGCCCAATGCTGTGATATCGTGGTATTATCGCCTAACTCCGATGGTTTACCGTTTATATAAAAGCAGGTGCCCAGAGCCAATGCTTGACATGCGGTGTTGTCACGTTTCTCGTAGCGCTATGGGCGTTTATTACATAAGGACAGAAGACATTGATTATCGAAGTTATTATTTTTATTATTTGGTATAAATAAAATTAAATATATGCTTATTTATTAAATAATTTAATTCCAATATTATATAGCTTGTAGTCCACCGCTGTGGTCTCCAGGTAGCGTGCTGCCTTGTCACGCAGCGGACCCGGGTTCGATCACCGGTGTGGGCAGTTTTTCTGGGTGAGGTTTTTATCGGGTTTTTTCCTCACCTGTAAGACAAATGTCAGGAAAACTTTAAGGCCCAAACGGTCGCCGAAATCATACGGCCACCACCATCATCATCCTTATCATTATCATCACCGTCATCATCATCCTTATCATTATCATCATCATCCTTCACCAGTGTGGAAAGCAACGAGAAGCTACCACACCTACAGTCCCCTAGTAAAGCTACAAGCATAGCATGAAAATGCTATGATTGCAGTGAAGAACCTGCCCTCAGGCAGAATTACTATGCATGGATGGATATGGCTTGTAGGTCTACATACATTTAATATTCATACAACATCATGCTGAAATTTACATATTATTATTATTATTATTATTATTATTATTATTATTATTATTATTATTATTATTATTAACCATTCGGGTCTGAAACATTTTCCCATGGCCGCCACATGTTGAAATCACTTATATATTAAACAAATATAATATGTAGATATTGCATTATTATTCGAGCTACATATCACAATAAATCACTGATAATTATAACAATTAATTATGTATACAATTTTATAATGGATCGACTGCTCCACGTTCTGAGTTTTAATTGAAACTGAGGGAAAAATAGCGATGTGGCAACAACATGGTACTCGCGGTATTCGGCATCTTTCTATTCTAATAACATATAACAGCTGCAGGGAAACAAAGCGAGCCTCTTGTTAGCAACATAGTGAGGTGAAAATAGCATCGCCGCCGAGTACGCAGCGGGTCCGGGTTCGATCCCCGGTCGGGACAAGTTTCTTGGACGCTTTTTTTTTTAAGATTTTTCTTCACATGTAAGACATGTCAGGAAAATTCAAGGCCCAAACGTTCCCCGAATATAATCTGTCCGCCATAGTAATCATTATCATGTTTAGTACGAATATGTATGAATGGTGTGTTTCGTCTTGATGTTGTGTTGTCTCGGAGGAGGCCCTGGCATTGAGCTGATTACTCATTCGGGGAGGTCCTCCATGTTCTTGTGTGATCGAAAAAAAGTATGTACCGGTATTTAAAACCCCTCTCCCGACCAGTCGCTCCCCCCCCTACAGGGAAGAATATGAACCATTATTAAATTAGTATGGTTCAAATTCTTGCCTGTAGGGGGAGAGCGCTTAAATCTATGCAAAGGGAAAACATGGGCTTGCAATACAAAAAATTAATTTAGTTGCACTTGTTTTCGTATAGATGTCATTTTGAGTGGTCCGTGGTCAGCGTTCCGCCTCATACTGACATCTAGGAAACCAAGGTAGTACTAGGACCGGAAAATTCGGTAAATTTTGCGTAGAGGCCTTTTCATTCAGGCTTAAGGATTTTTACGAGCCTGAAAATCTTCAGACTCGGGACCCACGGCTTAAAGTCCCTCCCGGAGGACTTGCTCCTTGGATTTTTCCATCCTAAAAAATCCATCGACCCCGGCCGGGTTTGAACCCGCGACCCTCGGGACCAGAGGCAAGGAACATAACGACTAGTCCACCGTGGCCGATATTTTGGTTTTTATTAAACGTAATTTCTGATGTACCCAATAATTATTTATTCATACGCCTCCACCATCAGGGGTAGGGTAAGGAATTATGCACATTAGTTAAATTTTGGCACATTTTCAATGTAATATAAACCTGCGATACTGATAAATTCATTATTTTTTTTGCACACGTTATACGTTTGAGGTTAGCATTAGCTATAAAAGTGCCGAATAGAACTCAAGATATCACAAGACAAAATACAAAAAAAATCAGTCTTAATTACAAATGTTAAATATCAAGTGTTTACCCAATTTTACCCTAATGTGTGGGATGAAGATAGGGATGGTGCAGATATTCAAATTCTTCCGAAAGTTTTAGAATAAGCTATTATAAACCAAAGTAACTATAAAATACATCTTCCGCACCGAAATAAAATGTTTTAAGTCACGATGTCTTGGTTCGCATCCACGGTACTTACGTTGGTTCGATTCCCTATGGGAAAGCTTTTTTTTTTTTTCATGGAATTTCGACCAGTATCTGATCGGTGCCCACACAGCGGCTCCACGCAGAAAATAGCGGCTACAGACTGAGAAAATCAGCTGTAACGATTGGGAGACCTGGCATGCTGATAGTGCTTGCTTATGATCGTTCATATGTGATGCCAGCAGCCGACTTATAGACAAGGATCTTCTAGGTCTGTCGCATCGTGTACTTACTCACTGGCACTATCGAACCCGTAGGTTCATGGCCGCGCAGACATAAGCTCTCCATACATCCCTATCCTAAGCTAATGCTTTCCAATCATTCCCTGTATAATCTACTTCCCTCAAATCATAATTGTTATTCTCCCACCTCATTCTTGATCTACCAACTGGGCGTTTTCCCTTTGGCTTTCCTACAAGAAGCTTCCATGCAAGTCTTTCATTCCCCATACGTGCAACATGTCCTGCCCATCGCAGTCTACGAGACTTAACTGTTCTTATTATATCTGGCTTCCTATAAAGACCATGTAGTTCATTGTTATGAAGTCTTCTCCATTCACCTGTCTGTTCATCTCTTTTTGATCCAAAAATGTCCCTAAGTACTTTATTCTCAAATACCTGTAATCTCCTTTCCTCCCTTAAAGTAAGAGTCCATGTTTCGCACCCATATAATATAACTGGTAGAATAATAGTTTTATATATTTTCAGTTTAACGTTTTTTGAAAGGAGTTGGACATCAAGAGTCTCTGCAATGCATAATAGCACGCATTTCCAGAATTGAGTCTATGTTTAATTTCTTTGTGCATCTCATTCCTATTTGTGATTATTGTTCCTAGGTATTTGAATTGAGCCACTTCCTCAAAATTTCCCTCATTTGTCATTAGCTGTCCATTTCCATTATATAATGTACGTATTTCTACGTGTGGCCATATATTTAGTTTTATTGGTATTTGCTTCATCGTGTAGTACTATAAAATCGATGGTATTTTTAAGTTTGTATTTTTTTCTCTCTGTCGTTAGCTTTGTCTGTAATGTTAGAAATGGCTACACTTGTGTAACAATTGAAATGCGATATGTATCCCGTTGTGGAACGTTCTCTTGTGTTGCTTGGGCAGGCAACCGATACATGCCGCTTTGCAATTCTACTTCCTGTGCACATACACAAACATCTGTACCGTTCGGAACTTGTGGCCTAGAGGCTACAATACTCTTCTGTGGTTTCGAAGTTTCAGGTTCAAACCTAATTAACTATTGACTTTTTTCTCAATATAAATTCAGTGACTTGCTTTCTAGAGAAGGGTTAGTCATTCATAAAATATGTACGCGAGTTAGGTTTCAGAAGCCCATAATTTATATCGTTGCTCTAATATTGCAATGATTATCAAGTTAGGGAGGTTAAATGGTCGACAGCATGTTTTCTTTATATATATATATATATATATATATATATATATATATATATATATATATCAGGAAACCATATAAGGTAAGAAAGTTCTTTTTGACGTATACACGAGTCTAATAGTGCGATGAATAGGGGTGGATTCCTATGACGTCATATATTTTAAAAAAACCTTTATTTTGACTTTTGAGTAAGTAAATAACATGTATATATGTCATCCGATGAAAATTGAGCGATTTTTTAAATTGAGTCTTAAAACTCGCATTTCTCATGTTTTTTGAACATGTTTGTTCCAATTTGTTAATAAAATATTGTAATGATATTATTATAGATTTGTATATGTGGAAATAATTGTTAATGTTTGTGCCATGTCTCGAATAGTGTAGTGGTCTTGCAGGTTCGTACGGAATACAAGAGGTCCACGGTTCGTTTCCTGGTTCGGACATTAATTTTTCTTTTTCACTATAATATGATCCATTATTGGAACTGTGTTAAAATAACAGTTTTGGAAATTGTTAATAAATTTATAGTTTAGTCATATAACTAACTCACTGGCACTATCGAACCCGTAGGTCCTAAGCCGCGCGGGCATAAGCTCTCCATACATCCCTATCCTGAGTTAATGTTTTCCAATCATCCCCTGCATAATCTACTTCCCCTCAAATCATAGTTAATGTTATTCTCCCACCTTATTCTTGGCTTACCAACTGGGCGTTTTCCCTCTGGTTTTCCTACAAGATTTTTAAACTGACCCAAACCTTCTGGCGGCACTATGGCCCTGGGGTCGACTCAGCCTCTAACTGAAATGAGTACCAGACGCTTGTTCTGGGGTAAAGGCGGCCGTCACGCAGGGCTGACAACCCGGCTGACATCAAGTGCCGATTGTCAAGAAAAAAGTGGGAGCCTTAACCTCCTACTGCCCCAAGGGCCTCCTGAGGCCTGTAGTGCGATCACTTTACTTTACTTTCCTACAAGAAGCTTCCATGCACGCCTTTTTTTCAATTTAGTCATATTTCGAGGATTCTTCTCAGTTTTCGGCCAAGTTCAAATAACAAATATAATGTATGTAAGTCGAAAATTGCATGGTCACGTGTTCAAAGTCGCTCTCCATACATCCTTGACTTGAGCTAATGTTTTCTGTATAATTTACTTCCCCCAAATCATGGTTCATTTTAACCCCTACCTCAATCTTGGCCTATTTACTGGGCGCTTTTCTTGCAAGAGCCCTTGTTTTCCTTTCATCCCCCATTCGAGTCACTACACATCGTAGTCTGAGACTTAACTGTTTTCATTACATCTGGTTTTCCATAATGATCATAGGCCTACAACTCACCGTTATGTAGTCTTCTCAATTAGTCCAAAAACTTTTCTAAGAATTGTATTCTACTTCCTTAAAGTAAGGGTCCAACTTTTGCATCAACATAGGCCTTAAAATAACTAGAAGCATAACATTTTTATATATTTTTTCAGCTGATGTTTATTTAGAGAAGTTGGGACGAAAGAGTCCCTATAATGCATAATAGCAGGCGTTTTCAGAATTGAGCCTACATTTAATTTTCTTGGGCACCTCATTCCTGTTTGTAATTATTGTTTCTAGGTATTTGAATTCAGCCACTTCAAAATTACCCTCATTTGTTCATTAACTGTCCATTTCCATTATATTCGTAGTATTCATATGTCTGATCATATATATGCAGTTCTGTTGATGTTTACTTCCAGTCCCAATTTCTTAATGCTACTTTTTTATATTATATACTATCATTCATAATAAATTATTTTGGGTTATTTATATATTCCTTAAGGATGTTTTCGAATTTCAAACTATCTCTAATTCATTCTTGTTCTTCATGTCTTGTTTATCCCTTGATGCATCCCAACCATTTGCTTCCAACCTCTTAAACCTGTCCTTGTTCAAAATGAAGTTTTCCGTTACATAATATTGGGAGATATTTTTAGTTCATGTAACTTAACCCTTTTTCATGTAAAATCCATTCTATTAATGTTTGTCCAAGTATTTTATAAAATTTGCAGTGTTTTAGTCCATTCTGCACTCCTTTATTTTTCCATTTGGGTTGTTGGAAATATATTATTCCATATTTCATCTCGTTTCGTTGTTTTACTATTTTACCAAAAGGTCGATAAATGGAACATTACAGTATCAAGCAGTGTAACAGTAAAAAAAAAAACGGACGCCACTTTCGCCAACATATGAATAAACCGTGACAAACTTAGTTGTTACGTAAATAAGTAAGAGTAATACATTTCTTGTTCTTCTACGTAATGGAATTATGCTATAGACCTGTTTCCGCATCAAGAGGCCTCATCTCTCCAACTGGTTATGGAGCGCCCAATATTTCTTCTTCCTGTGGGTTGGAAGTCAAGCAGGATTTGTGGGAGTTTATTGAGTGTCAATCTTTGTACACTGTGTTCCAAAATGATGGACGGGGTTTTAAGTATAGCTTTACAAACGAAATTGGATGCGTGGTTATTTGCTATAATGAAAGAAAAACTGTGAAGGTTTCATATTCTGTATGCAGTAATTTGTTTCTTGTCATTATTACGTCACAGCGTTACATTTGTGAAAATGGCGACTCCTGTACATGAGTCATTCTCTGTGTTGCAATTTGCGAGGTGTGGTTCCACTGTTGCAGTACAGCGAGCTTTCCGACGTCAATTTGGAATTGATCCTCCGACAGATAAGATTCACCGTTGATGGTATAGACGGTAAGAAACAACTGGATGTGTCTGTAAAAGGAACACGATAATCTTCCACGGTCTTCCGATCTCACACCTTGTGATTTCTTCCTGTGGGAGTATGTGAAGAATCAAGTGTACGTACTACCACTTCCCGTCGACCTTCCAGACTTGAATCCATTGCTCCAAATATGCTGACCTATCGGGTAGATGTGTGCTGTGAAATGAAAGGTGTTCATCGAACACTTACAAAGTATGTTATTAAAACTCGGAAGAGTTTCTATTTAATCCCATGCAAGTTTTGTTCTGATATATATCATGTTGTCCACCGCTGTGGTCTCGAGGTAGCGTGCTGCCTTGTCAACCAGCGGGCCCGGGTTCGATCCCCGGTCGGGGCAGTTTTTCTGGGTGAGGTTTTTATCGGGGTTTTTCCTCACCTGTAAGACAAATGTCAGGAAAACTTTAAGGCCCAAACGGTCCCCGAAATCATATGGCCATCATTATCATCATCACCCTTATCATTATCATCTTCATCATCCTTCACCGGTGTGGAAAGCAACGGGAAGCTACCACACCTATAATTTCCTAGTAAGCATAGCATGAAAATGCTATGATTGCAGTGAAGGACCTGCCTTCTATGGATGGATATATCATGTAAGGGAAATTAAACAACTTTGAAACCCCGTCCATCATTTTGGAACACAGTGTATATACTGGAGGCAGTTAGATCTTGAATTTTTAATTCTATCCATAACACTGTACATGTTTAATTTGGTTCTTATTTCTTCATTATATTTCTTATCAAACAATATATAGCTTGCTACTGAACGTAAGAATTTATTTTCAGCTACTTCTGTATTCCCTTTATCTTATCTATCAGGTGTCCAATTTTCACAAGCATACGTTCACATAGGTACTGCCTTAGTTTTATAAAATTTTATTTGTATAATTTTTATTGTTTTATTTTTTAGCGTTCTTATTGTTCCACACATATTAGTAATATATGTACTTTTAGTATTTCTGATACAAAATTTAATTTCCTTTTTCCAGTTAGTAACTCTGATTGAAACATTTTTGTTTCATTGTTACAAGTAAAATTGCAAATGTTTGACTACACATTCATAACTCTAACTTTATGCAATTATTAATTTTTGTTCATTTTGGATATTAGACCCGGCCATCAGTTGCTATATATATTGTCTCGCCGTTTAATTCTAAAGCACCAAATTCTGACTCATTATTGTAAACAATTTCTAATAGCAATATCATCATGACGAAAATTAGTTTAAAACCAGGTCTCAGAAGTGTTGAACTGATTATGAATCTTTACATAATATCTGGAAAGAAAAAACAATCTGAATAAAAATCAACAATCATGGCTAATTTTAAACATCTCAGGGCTGCATTTTGTGATGAACGTTATGATTAATCATAAGATAAACAAAATCTATTTGTTTACTTGTATTATCTGCAGACACTAATGGAATGTTGACATGATTACATGGCATTTCTTCATTCTCATTTTCTGAATCACAAATTCGACTTATATATTCATCATCATCATCAAGGATTAGACCTCAAGGTCTATTCCGAACTCATTCTAGAATTCGTCTGTCCATCTTTTAATGGGTCTTCCAACATTTCTTCGTCCTAGTTGCTTGTAATGACATCTGATTAGGAATTATATTGCTATCCATTCAATTGATGTGGTGCATGTGGTAGATTTTCATATTCTCCGAAATATTTACTTTTTTGTGTTTTTAATCCGGTTGAACCGAAAGTGCGTTTTCGGCTCATTACTGCAGCGTCGTTATCCTCCCTAGACTGTGATATTCATGAACTATGCCAATATTCCTTTCTCTATGCATCTACCCCCACTCTCCCTCTTTACCTCTCATGGTGCGCTGTTCCTACGTTGCATCACCCCTCTACCTCGGAACCTTGAAATACGTTATGCGCAGGCAGAACGTCATCATTCATTCTTTCATTCATCGATCCATTCCGAGATGGGATTGGAACTCTAAAATGGACAAGGTCGTCTGAAGCCGAGAAGCGGCGCAGTTTTAGTTGGTCGTGTAGACCAGGGAAGAAGCCACACTGGCTTGGACGCTAGCATGAGTGTAGTATGAGGTATGGTGTGGTCTTTGTCTTGTAAAAGTATTATCATTTATTTATTTATATTATGTTCTTGAATGATCAAATGTTTATCTTGATTTTGTTTTTACTTCAGACTACTTGTTTGCATTAAATATCATTTTTTTATATAATTAATGTTCCATCTGATTTATGTGCACGTAGCTGTTTGGTATAATCCTATACGGAAACTCACTCACTTAGGAGATCATTTCCAGCTCCCTTTATTTTGCTGCCTAGCTTTCCTGATTGATAATCATAGTGAAAACAATCATTTTCAGTCACTCTGTGGGTTTGAGAATCATTATTGATTTATGTTAATACGCCTTGGAAAGAAAGATGAATCAATCCTTGCCTTCTATGGGCCCGAGGCAAGTAATTTTGTGATTAATAACCTTGGAGGTAATCAGATCTACGCTAATAGAAGCAACGGGAAACAAAAGACGATCCCTAAGCGGCATAGATTGTAGCGCAGTAGCGTGGTTTATTAATAGTGGTTTCCTTAAGCGGCACACGGTTACAAGCCCCTGCATCTTGAGTTTACACACTTTACATCTAGCCATTGCAAATGTTTTACCTGTTAATCTGGGTAGTTCATTGAAATATATCCATATATTCCGTTTCCGACCAGCAGATAACATTTTCTGTAAACTGTATGTAGTGCAAAGCAACTCTACTGAAGTGATATCGACATCCGACTACATTACTTATGTGGTCTTGATGACATTTTTTTATGCAATGTTGACTGTTATAAACATGCATTTGAAACTTATGAGTTGTCTCTTTATTATTCCAAATCCAGGCAGAATTAAAATCTAAACTACTGGATGCCCAAAGAATCAAAATAAGTGTTGCTATAAGATTTTATCTCTCCCTCGTTATGCTGATAAATAAAAGCAAACTGTGATTTAAATAAAACATAGTTAGATTTAAATTATGACCGACCCTAGGAAGGGCCGATATTCTTCTGCACTTATTCGAGTCCAGACTAACTGTTGGACCATTGAATCTCCAGGAACTTTTCTGAAGATAAATTCGGGTAGGGCATAGTATTAGCCACCCAACTTTTAAATTGCTAATTTTGTCAAAATTATTCGCTTTTGCGTTTAGGGGCCCTCATGTGCTTTCATGGTTGTTAACAACGTACCATCAGGTTTTATGAAGCATATATATATATATATATATATCCATCCATAGTAATTCTGCCCGAAGGCAGGTCCTTCACTGCAATCGTAGCATTTTCATGCTATGCTTGCAGCTTTACTAGGGAATTGTGTAGGTGTGGTAGCTTCCCGTTGCTTTCCACACCTGTGAAGGACGATGATGATAATGGTAATGATAAGGATGATATATATATATATATATATATATATATATATATATATATTTAAGTGGATATCGGTAGATTTGCATAGGGACCGGAGTCCAGAAACGAAGCTGTATTGTTGAATGTAAGGTAAATAATATGTGTGCTTGTAGCTGTGTACAACTGGGGACGTCAGTTACAGCTTATGTACGTTGGGAGGGGGGGGGGGTAATTTGTGCCGGCTGCGTCCCATACTGTCTCACGTGCTCTTAACAACGCCGATTTTCATGAAGATGCTGTAGCCAACTGCTCCTATTTTATTTTCCCTAACTTCCGCGTTTTGTTTGTAATGTATTTCTACAATACAATAACTGACGGTTCCAAATAAAAGAAATACTATTATAAATCTTTGTGATTTGCAAAATTATAATATATGTTACTATTTTTTATTTTTCTGCTGTCCGATTCTTCACTGCATACGGTTGAGATTTGGTTCAGAAAACAGATCTCAAAGGTCCCAGTGTATTGCAAATTTAACACACTCCATATCAATTTATGTCCACCGCTGTGGTCTCGAGGTAGCGTGCTGCCTTGTCACGCAGCGGGCCCGGGTTCGATCCCCGGTCGAGACAGTTTTTCTGGGTGAGGTTTTTATCGGGTTTTTTCCTCACCTGCAAGACAAATGTCAGGAAAACTTTAAGGCCCAAACGGTCCCCGAAATCATTATCATCATCATTATCCAACGGGAAGCTACCACACCTACAATTCTCCAGTAAAGCTGCAAAGCATAGCATGGAATTACTATGATTGCAGTGAAAGACCTGCCCTCGGGCAGAATTACTATGGGTGGATGGATATCAATTTATATGGCTAATGGGAAAACAAATCAACAAGTACTAGATGTAATAGAAGAAGATATTCTCCAAAATCAATTGTAGAAGAAATATTTTTTGGCCACATGTGCCTACTTCTTTCTTAGTATACCCTTAAGTTCCTCATGGAGACGTGGATGCCTCCTATCAAGAGATATGTTAACTATACTAATTTAGCTACACTTGTTTGCCTACAGATGCCAGTGAGTGACATGTGGCCAGCATTCCGACTTAAAAATTTTGCACATATGCCTTTTTTTAAGGCCAGCGATTCTTTTGGGGATCCTAGGCTTGAGGTCTCTACCGGAGGACTTGTTCCTTGGATTGTTGCATCGTTAAAAATTCATTGACCCCGGCTGGGTTTCAACGCGCGATCCTAGGGACTAGAGGTAAGGAACATAACGTAGGCCTACTGGGTATCAATAATTTCTTCTCCTTCTTCTTCTTCTTCTTTGGCTTTCTCCAATTACAGGTTTGCCGTCTTCAGTTTCCATTTATCATTCCAATCTCCCTCTTCCAAATTCCTATCATCCATTATGGTTCTGACGTAGGTTTTCCATTTCCATCTTGGTCTGCCACGTTTATTTCTTCCAGGGGTGACCGTAGGTATATATTTTTTGGCCATCTTTCATTTTCCATTCTTTGTACATGACCATACCATTTAAGCGTTTGATTTTCAATCCTCTTAACAGATGTGGTGACATTCATTTCTCTCCAAAGGAATTCATTTATTTTATCCTGTCTTGTTTTTTGGAGGCTTTTTCTAAAATAATCAAATTCAACTGTTCTAATTTTATTATTTTGTAATTCCGTCAAAGGCCAAGTTTCACTACCATATGACGAAATATTCTGTATTATGCTCTTATAAATTTTCATTTTAGTTTCCTTTGTAATATTTTTATTCAAAATTATTCCATGCAATGTCTTAGTTGCATTTTTTGCTATTGCAATTTTAGTCTGTACATCTCTCTCACAGTTACCTAAACTTGTAATTATTGACCCAAGATATTAAAAAAATTCACACTTTTTTATTTTACTTGTTTCAAGTATGAGGTCATCCACATCCTTTCCGAAACACATATATTCTGTTTTCTGTAAATTTATATTCAGTCCCCATTTTTTATGTTCTTCCATTAGTTTATTTATCATATATTTCATATCTTCATCCCATGCAAACATTATTTGATAATCTGCAAACAACATAAAACAATTTTTCAAAACTATTTGGTGTGGAAAAGAAATAACGGAAAGACTGTTTTGGTAGATGTAACATATATAAAGAGATAAAGGACTGCCAAGAAGCTGACAGAGAAGAGAAGGTATTGTCTTGCATAGCGAGCATACTGTAAGAATGTGCGTATCGATGGTGCTGGTAAAATATATTATACGAGTCATGTTGGTTTGTTTGATTACGCCGCAGCATCGATAAAGGTAATTTAGACGGAATCGAAAATACGTAGAAGTGATTATCTATCTAGCCATCAAACTTTTGACTAAGCACATATTGGCTGATGCCCCAATTCTAATCAGCGATAACGCAACTAATCAGCGATAGCGCAACCAAATAAGAAAAAAAAAAGTAGCATATTTTTATATACTAACTCACTGTCTGGGGCACGCCGTAGCGTAGTGGTTAAGGCACTGCGTTACAAGCCGGAAGGTCGAGGGTTCGAGTCCCGGTGGGTCAGGATTTTTAAACTGACCCAAACCTTCTGGCGGCACTATGGCCCTGGGGTCGACTCAGCCTCTAACTGAAATGAGTACCAGACGCTTGTTCTGGGGTAAAGGCGGCCGTCACGCAGGGCTGACAACCCGGCTGACATAAAGTGCCGATTGTCAAGAAAAAGTGGGAGCCTTAACCTCCTACTACCCCAAAGGGCCTCCTGAGGCCTGTAGTGGGGACACTTTACCTTTTAACTCACTGTCTGTCCCGCGCCGTAGCCGAGTGGTTAAGGCAGGAAGCCTTGGCGCAGAGCTACGGGACTTGCGCTGGTTCGAGTCTCCATGGGGGAAGAAATTTTCTCATGGTATTTCGGCCAGTATGGAACCAGTGCCCACCCAGCATCGTGATGCATTTGGGTAGCTACAATAAGTAGCGGCTCCAGGTTGAGAAAACCAGCTATAACGGCTGGGGGACACGACATACTGACCACATGTCACCCTACACTGGCTGATTTTCATCTACCTCTGTGATTGACACATGTGGATGTGAGGCCAGCTGCCGGATGGTAGGCTAAGGGCCTTGTAGGACTGTCGCGCCAGGAGTTAACTCACTGTCTCTTTCGACCCGTAGGTTCATGGCCGCACGGACATAAGATCTCCATACATCCCTATCCTGACCTAATGTTTTCCAATCATCCCCTGTATAATCTACTTCTCTCAAATCATGAATATTATTCTCCCACTTCATTCATTACCCACTGGCAGTTTTCACTCTGGATTTCCTACAAGAAACTTCCATGTACCTCCCCCATAACTGCCACTTATCCTGCCCATCGCGTTTTACTAGATTCTTTTATATACTACTGGCCAATATCCGGCGTACGCTGCTTCGCCTAAATAAATGAAACCTGATTTTTTTAATTTTGTTTCAGGTGAACTAGTATACCCTATGGTTTTAGAATATAATAGCCCCCATACCTGAAAACCTGCGTGTGCAAAGGTATACATTGTGATGAATCATGCATGGTGGTTACTAGAGCCAATTTTTAATTTCGGAATTTAGGTAGCTCCCACCTTCTTATTGTCGGATTTCGCTGATTTTTTAAAAAATAATGCTTATTTTAATGGTATATACTGAGTTTCGTTGTGAAACATTGAAAAATTGTTATGCAAGAGCGATTATTTAATCTTTGTAACAGATGAACTCCTACGCCTAAAGGTTTAATAGAATAATAGATGACGGCTAAATACTTCGCAGTACCTGAAAACATAAATTTACAAATTATAATGTCAATCGACCGACTGCTTTTCGAATTTTGCAAGTACAAACATACGAAGGGCTAATTTTTATATAGAGATATGATTGCCAGATCTAAGCTACCACGGTCGATTTAGGTGGATAATTAAGTTTTCCAGAATGTGAAACTCAGGAAGGCATTTGCGGTTTAGAGAGTTATTTATTATTAAGGGGAAACAGAGTAAATTACAGAATGCAGGGTTCTGTTATTCGCACATCAGATACCCTCTTCCTCTAAAATAACCAACTCACTGGCACTATCGAACCTGGATATTCATGAACGCCGGGCATAAGTTCTTGATACATCCCTATTCTAGGTTAATGTTTTCCAATTATCCCCGTATAATTCGAATCCCTAAAAATCATCATGATTTATTTTATTCTCCCACCTCATACTTGGTCTACCTGCTGGGTGCTTTACCTCTCGTTTCCATAAGAATTTTAATGCCCCTCTTTCATTCCTCATTCGTGCCACATCCGTATTTTATGACTTGTAATTCGACGCGGTTAAGACGAGCTAGACACGAGTCACTTTCCCCCTGGTTTTCCTACGAGGAGTTTCCAAGCTCTCTTTCATTCCCCATACTTGCCACATTCGTTGATAATTAATTACGACTCGTAAATTGGGGTTGAGGCGAGCAGGGCATGGGTTCAAAGAGTCCAATAATGCATAAAAAGAGTTTTAGTTAAAAGTCCGTGGATAAATTATTCGTACGGCCACAGATGGAAATACAATATTAGATCTTACGGAAGGTAAGTTATGCTGAAGATTGGATGAACGTACTCATGAAATGGAATGGCGGTTGGAGTCGATGAAACAATAACACTCCTATGAGATCATTTCCACGTGGGTTTGAATATCATTATTATTTCTGTCAGGGGGTTCACATAAGTACATTTACACATGTATTATACAACACACTTGGGATGACCGCAAACAGATGCTGGTCTCTGTTGGTTAGGCAGCCCACAACATGACTATAATATTATGCAACAACGCAAGGGTGCTTTAACAAATAACAGGTACTATTTGGAATTTTGGAATGGGTATCAATGGCGTCACACATAGTGAAAATTTCATTCACTCCGAAAGATCGAAAATGTTTTGGTTGGTTTTAGTGGACAATGTTATCAGTAGAGACCTGACTTTTATGCAGTATTATTCCATGAAATGTGTACATAATATCAAAATTACGAAGTGACATTAAAAAGTTAATGAATTTATTCTAATGGGCGAACATGAATTTAATCATTTTCCCAAGCGATTACAAGTTTAAAATGTGTTTTATATAACTAAAAAAGGTGAAAAGGATTTTACACTAATTACATATAAAATACAGCATGTCCCATCGGACTTGGTACAATTCCATAATCTATCATGGCACGAAACACAGAAAATCGCAACATGTTTTCGATGTGAGTTTTTTCAACGAGCAGATTTTTTTTTTAACTGGCAACCATCATAGTGAGGAGGAAGGCATAGGAAAAAATTATTCATTTGATAGTATGATATATTTTCTATTATAGAATTATTATTATTATTATTGTTTGTACTGAAAGCACACCTGCAACAATGGAAAATTATGTGTGTACGGCAAATCCTCTTTCTCTCACTTTAACTCACTGACACTATCGAACCCATAGGTTCATGGCCGCGCGGATATAAGCTCTCAATACATCCCTGTCTTGAGCTAATGTTTTCCAATCATTCCTTGTATAATCTACTTCCCTCAAATCATAGTTAATGTTATTCTCCCAGCTCATTCTTGATCTACCAACTGGGGTTTTCCCTCTGGTTTTCCTACAAGAAGCTTCCATGCACCTATTTCATTCCCCATTCGTGTATCATGTTCTGCCCAATGGACTTAACTGTTATTATTGTATCTGGCTTCCTATAAAGATAATGTAGTTCACTGTTATGTAGTCTTCTCCATTCATCTGTCCATCTCTCTTTGGTCCAACAATTTTCCTAAGAACTTTATTCTCAAATACTCGTAATCTCCTTTCCTCCCTTAAAGTAAGAGTCCATGTTTCGCATCTATATGATAATTGGTAGAATAGTAGTTGTTTATTTTCAGTTTTTTTTTTTGTGGAAAGAGTTGGGACGTCAAGAGTCTCTGTAATGCATAATAGTATGCATTTCCAGAATTGAGCCTATGTTTAATTTCATTGTGCTTTCTTTAATTCTTTGTCCTTTTCTGTGTTCTTAACGTTTTAGAAAATTGCCACGTCAGCTCTATCCACAGTAGTTATTTGAGGCGTTTATGCGTTAACGCGCTCACTGCGGATGTATCTCGCATTACTGTAGTCTCCAAAAAGAGGACACATTTCCCACAGGTCATGCTTTGCAGGGCATGGCGAAGGACAGAGTTAAATAGTCGTAATTGTATCATATTGCACGGTACCAACCACTGAATGCTTACTTCGTGTGTCACGTAGTTATATTAATACAAAATAATATTTTTCTTATACAAACATCGACAATCATTGATCTAGATGGGATAAATTATATCTTCAGTCGATTCTGGGTCATTTGACATATTCTGTCAAGGTTATTTTGTCTATTTTAAAAATAATGACCCCTGATGTTTACTTTCTTGACCTTGTCGTGGTGATGTCGTTTGCAAGCTTGTGTGATCCTCTCGAGAGGTATGCCTGCGGTGGCATTGTTGCCAAAAGGATTGCCCATATCAAACATGGCGAACCAGAATAAGTGACGATCTTTCATCATATAAATACAGTTATCATGAAAAGAGGACATGGGTTTCACTGGGGTGAAATACTCTGGACATAGTCTCCCATTCAGATCTCCAGGCCGGGGAGTCTTTTCCTGTTTTTTTTATATATATATATATATTGTACATATATATTTAATTCGTTAAATTTAGAGTAAATCAAAATACATTATAAATATTAATTGTATTGTATTCATAACTTGTAATCGTTTATATATGTATATCTATATGGTATGATAAGAAAAATAAATGCCTGGACGGGATTCGAACCCGGATCTCTGAGTCTGTACCTCAGCGTGATATCCATTACACTACCAGGCGAATCCAATTCAAACACTTATTTTTCTTATATATGTATTATACTCTCCATTATTACTAGATGTCGCGAGAACACTGTCTTCACTGCCATCTAGTAGCTAACTATATCAAGTAAGCAAATTAAAGAGAATATTTATTTTACTTTATAGCAGTGACGCTTTATCGATGTAAATAAATGTAAATAAATATTCTCTTTAATTTGCTTACTTGATATAGTCAGCTACTAGATGGCAGTGAAGACAGTGTTCTCGCGACATCTAGTAATAATGGAGAGTATAATACATATATAAGAAAAATAAGTGTTTGAATTGGATTCGCCTGGTAGTGTAATGGATATCACGCTGAGGTACAGACTCAGAGATCCGGGTTCGAATCCCGTCCAGGCATTTATTTTTCTTATCATACCATATTAAGCTTGCATTGCTCAATGTTAAACATTTAATTATAACATATATATATATATATATATATTGTAATTTAGATTTAAGACTATTTTTTGTTTGTATATTTTTTTTTTAAACCTGGTTGAGTGGTAGACAAGGCCTTAAGGCCTTAACTCTGCCAGGTAAAATAAAGCTATTATTATTATTATTATTATTATTTTATTATTATTATTATTATTATTTCAGAGATCCATGGCAAATGCGTTAATATATCTACTTGTTCCTAGGAATATGGAATGTTAGAACGCTATATAGTAATGGGGCAGTAGAAATGTTAACTCGGGGATTATGTGCATTTCCCTTGAAAATAGTGGCACTGCAGGAAGTTTGATGTCAGAGAAAGGTAGTCAGGAAGCTTTGCATTTTACTGCAAGGGTAGCGGGCCAGAATTTGGAAGGGGTTTTTAATCTGAAAGAGAATTTTCTGAGCTAGCCGAGATGTTAAGTTTATTAGTGATAGAATATCATACAATGTTCTAAAAAGTAAAAATTTTTGATGTTTTAAATTATCATTGTCTCCCAGAAGGTAAGAACACCAAGAACAAGGAAGAATTCTATGAAGAATTAGAATGGATTAGGCCTTCGCGATATTATATGAAATTTGTCTTAGGAGTTTTTAAAGCAAAAGTGGACGGGAAGATCTATTCACACCAACAACAGGCAAATCCGGTCTTCATGAAAGTACTAACTTCGCCATATAAAGAGCACAACATTACGGTATAAGGGTGTTCATAAATACACTTGGCATCTTCAGAAGAACCTGATATAGGTGGAGGATGGAAGACGGGTAAATATACTATTAAATTATCAGCATCAGAATACGTAAGTCAATTAATAAAATACGCGAAATAAATTGTTTGATGGGAAATGTGCTGACATTAAAAAAGAAAAGGCAATGAATTGGTTACATGAGGCAAATGCAGTAAATTTAGAACAATTGAGTAACGTCATAGTGAAACCATTAGGTTTAAAAAGAGTAAAAAAGGGAATACTGGAGAGAGAAGTTAATGATCATGAAATTAATTAAAAAAAGTGCGAACAACCGGTAATTATATCAGGGGATTTGGGTAGAAAGTAAATGGTTTTAGGTTAGAACAAATACAGTTTGGAATGAAAATGAATATACGATTACAGATTCAAATAAGCCGACTGGTTACGGCAAGATGCCCTAGCGCAGAACTACGGGACTTGCGCTATTTCTGATCTCCATTGCGAGAAGGAATTTTCTCATGGAATTTCGGCCAGTATGGGGCCGGTGCCCATCTAGCGTCGTGAGGAATTTGGTTAGCTACAATAAATAGCGGCTCCAGGCTGAGAAAACCAGCTATAACGGCTGAAGGACCCGACATGCTGACCACATTTCACCCTTAGTCTGGCAGAATGATCGTCTACTTGTGTGATTAACAAATGTAGATGTGAGACCTGCAGTCGGATAGTAAGACCAAGGGTCTTCTAGGCCTGTCGTGCCGTGGAGATTATTTTTTTTTTTAGGTTAGAGTATATCCTAATGCCACAAAAGGTAGGAAACAGTTTTCAGATACCTTTCAAATACCCAATGGGTTAAAGCAAGGAGATGTACGTCTTGCTGTTATCCAATATTAAACTAGAGCATGCAATGAAGTCTTTAAGAGGATAAGGAGGGCGTACGACTAGGTTGTATTAATCTAGTGTTGGTATATGGCGATTTAATATTGTTGGACGATAACGAATAATTGGAAATTATGAGTATTTGAGAATAAAGTTCTTAGGAAAATTTTTGAACCAAGGAGAGATGAATAGACAGGTGAATGGAGAAGACTTCATCACAGTGAACTACATCCTGGTCTTTATAGGAAGCCAGATATAATGAGAATAGTTGAGTCTTGTAGACTGCGATGGGCAGGACATGTGACACGAATGGGGAATGAAAGACGTGAATGGAAGCTTCTTGTAGGAAAACCAGAGGGAGAACGCTCAGTTGGTAGATCAAGGATGAGGTGGGAGAATAACATTAACTATGATTTGAGGGAAGTAGATTATACAGGGATGATTGGAAAACATTATATCAGGACAGGGATGTATGGAGAGAGCTTATGTCCGTGCGGCCATGAACCTACGGGTTCGGTAGTGCCAGTGAGTCATAACGAATAAATGCTAGAAGCCAATGTACGTATTATGTTAAATAACAGTAAGAAACTGTGACTTGATTGGAAGTAAAAGTAATACATGGTTACCCGTAGAAATACAATATATAATCAAAATTTACAGTTAATAATAAATGAGGGAATTTTGAAGAAGTAGCTGAATTCAAGTACCTAGGAAGAATAATCGTCTCGCGCCGTAGCCTAGTGATTTAAGGCGTGATGTCTTGGTTCAAAGCTATAGGACGTGCGCTGGTTCGAGTCTCATGGGGGAATAAATTTTCTCATGAAATTTCGGTCAGTATGGGACCGATCAGTCAGCTGGTAGACAAGAGGACCTTCTAAGCCTGTCGCATTATGGAGTTAAGGAAGAATGACCATAAACAGGAATGAATAATAGATAAAAGAAAAAAGTATGCTCATCCCTGGACACGCGTACTATTATTTTTTACAGGGACTAATGCCTCCCCAACTTCTCCCAAAAATAAACGGTAAAACAAAAAATGTATTATTCCGTTATATGTGGATATGAAAGAAGGCATCTTACTTCGAGGGAGGAGAAAATACTGTATTTGAGATTGAAGTTCTTAGAAAAAAATGTAGACGAAAAAGAGTGAATGGAGAAGACTTACATAATAGTGAACTTCATTATTTTTATGGGATACAAGTTGTGATAAGAACAGTTAACTCTTGTAGACTGGGACAACCCGGACATAAGCACGAATGGGGAATGAAAGAAGGTAATGTAAATTACTGGCAAAGTAACCTGAGGATAGCGCTCAGTAAGTACATAGGCCAAGAATGAAATGGGAGAATATTGAGGGAAATTATAAAAAAAATAATGAAAACAGCTCAGGATAGGAATTTACGGGAAGCATTAAGCGCACCCATGAACCCCTATATACATAGTGCCAGTAAGGAAGTTATTTTGAAAATAATGAATACCTCTGCTATAGTGATGGAATACTCTTTTTTCCCCTCACATGCAACGGGTTTCTTTCTCGCCTTGTCGAATTTCTGAGGTTTTTATAAGAAAATTTAATTAACTAATAGGACGAATACAAGAAATTTGTAGCATAGTTTCCTGAAAAATTACCGGGCTTTTCGGATTGGAATCTACAGAAGTCCTCACTGCCCACTGTGCTCCAGGAACGCCAACAAGGACAGAAACCACCTGCTACAGTGTCAGGCACTTCACTCTGCGACGCTGAGGGATAGATACTGGGAAGCAAGAGCCAAACTTTTTGTTTTGCTATAATGTTTTATTGTTTTAATGTATTGTATATATTATTGTTTTCTCATAATTATTGACAATGACCTCTGTCAAGTCTCCTGCATTTGTATAAATAAATACTGTAGCACTAGACCGGATCTTAGGTTTGATTTTTTTTATGCAGAAGGAATATACGAAATCTAATGATGTAGCCACAATTTTTATGAAATGTTATAGCAATATAGCAGTTGGTAGATCTCAACTGTGCCTGAAATCTATTTTACCCATTGATACCCGTTTCTGTGATTTTGAGCCTAAAATTAACTTAATTTTAAAATCAAATTTACATAATTTGTCCCAGTTTGTTACTGTCAGATCTCTTGTACATTGAAACTTCGTTTGTTTCGGGAGACCTGAAAATACTATGGATACGGGAAAACGACCAATGCTAATACATGTAAAAATATATGCATATATTCTGGAAACACAATAATAATCATGTTTTGACCATCTTCGTTTACAATACAATAAAGTATTTAATGAAACAGTCGCATCTTCACCAATTGGCTGTTGTACGTTACGGTATTTACCAACCTCCTGTCTAACTTCCCCTTTCTTTGCAATTATATGATTAAGATCTAATGAGATCTTGGAGCTTGGCAATATCAGACCTCTCTCCGTTGGACTCAATGATCGAAGTCTTTCTTCTAAAGTATGAACTTGTTTAACAGCAATATCTTAAAAAAAACCCGATGAATCTGTTAAGAAATGAGATCTCCATATAAAAGCAAATAAATGCATTGTAATATTCATAAAATCGTTTGTAAGTGCGCCTGTGATGGGTTAAAAACATATAGACACACAATGTATTAACAATGCTGCCCAGTTAGTATTTATAATGTTTTTAAAACATTAAACCTCATATCTCAGAAGGAACAATATGTAGCTTATCATGTTATTGTCCTAAGCCCTTCAATTGCAGAGTCGATAATCACGTAACAAGTTAAAAATTGCTTAAACATAGGAAATGTTAATTCAGTAGAACTGTGTACTTGTATGATTGACAACAATAGTTTTTAGAATAGATTTCATTGTCTAGTAGTCAGGTATGGGGCACGCCGTAGCGTAGTGGTTAAGGCACTGAGCTACAAGCCGGAGGGTCGAGGGTTCAAGTCCCATTGGGGTCAGGATTTTTAAACTGACCCAAACCCTCTGGCGGCACTATGGCCCTGGGGTCGACTCAGCCTCTAACGGAAATTAGTACCAGACGCTTGTTCTGGGTAAAGGCGGCCGTCACGCAGGACTGACAACCCGGCTGACATCAAGTGCCGATTGTCTAGAAAAAGTGGGAGCCTTAACCTCCTACTACCCCAAAGGCCTCCTGAGGCCTGTTGTGGGATCACTTTACTTTACCTTAGTAGTCAGGTATTCCATATTGCAACTTGCTATAGTACGTTTAGAAAACATCATAGTATATCTATGAGAAACATAAAATGTTTCCACTTAAAAACGATCAATCCGGAAATTACATGGTTTTAAACTGAAAGTTCTAACCAATAAATGTGGGGGAAAAGGTATATTGGGGAACGATAAATGCGGTTTTTTTTTTCTCGTAGTTTAGATGTAATTAGTAGAGGGACTAGAAATTCACTGATGGATCCGGGAAAACTATAAAACCGTGAACGATAAATCGAGTTTTACTGTATTGTGGATTTTATCCAAATAATAAAAGCATGACAGTGATTTCACATTGTGATCAAAAATATATTTGCTATAGTTAATTCTATTTTATTAATTCCAACGTTTTAGTCAACTACTGTTAACGACTGTGGCATTAAAAGTATGAAAAAAACTAAATAGTATTTTAAAATCTCTTTTAAATATACAACTTGTTATATGTTCCAAAACCTCGATATTTTTAAATTCTAAAAAAAAAAAGGTAAGTTTGAATGTATCTGTAAAGAAAAGTAAGCTATCCCATTCACAATGTTTTCATCAAACATATAGATGGTGTCAAACTGTGTGGCGCGACAAGTCTAAAATGCTCTTGGCTGGTGGTCTCTCCAGATGTTTTAATGAGTGGACAACCGGAATAGAGGTGCATGATCAGCATATCGAGTCCTCAGTCGTTGTAGCTGGTGTTCTCAAATATGGAGTTCAGCGAGATTTTAAATGCCCGGGGACTACTTCAGGGAATCCATGTCAAAGGCTCAAACACAAGGACATGTTCCTAAGAACATGGAATGTTAGGACTTTATACAATAGCGGGGCGTTAGAGGTATTGACGCGGGGATTAGATAATTCAGGCGTCTACCGGGACATCAGATTTTTTTAAATCATGGAATACAGTTAGTATCTACAAAGTTTCAAGTTCGGTAGAGTATGCATGGGAAGCATCTGTCATGTTCAGCTGTCGTGGCAATGTAGTAAAAGAATTCCTTTCGCCTGGAAGTTATATACGCAGAATTTCACAGGACCGGATATATATATTTTTTAAATGTTGATTTGGAGTTTCTAGTAAGTAAAAACATTTATATAGGTCTTACAAAGAAAATGTAGTGATTTCTATTGTCTTAAAAATACATATTTCTCTCTCTCTCTCCCCCCTCTTTTTTTTTATAGATTTTTGGTCATTTTTCTTCTAATTTGTGTTATTTAAGTCATTCAAGTTACTTTATAGCAATTTTTATAAGTTGTCAGCCAAGTTTAAATCCAACATAATGTATGTAAGTTGCAAATTGTATTGTTACTTGTTCGCGAAGGTAGCTTTTTTCTTGGAAATTACTTGGAAGTCCGGACCATTACGACCCCCGCTTTTAATTAATTGTGGAATTAGAAAATGTGTACCAATGAACAATTAGTATAAAAAGTTTAAAATATTTGTTAAATTATAAGTTCATGTTTGCCTTTTTTTGGCGCCATTGCCGAATAGTTACGGAACTTGAACTGGTCCCCATGGGGGAAGAAACTTTTCTCATGGAATTTCGACCAATATGGGACCGGTGCCCACCCAGCATCGTGAGGAATTTAGGTAGCTACAATAAGTAGCGGCTTCAGGTTGACAAAACTAGCTAAAACGACAAGAGAACCCGACATACTAACCGCATGTCATACGATAAAATTAAAAATCTACCTGTTGGCAGGTGCCGTCGTCTTCAACTCTGTTAAAATGATGCATTTAAAATATTATTTGGGTACCTTTCGGAACTTTCGTCAGCAGGATGAGAATGCGCTACTAGTTGATGTATCTAAGATGTTGATGTTGATGGTCTTGTTGCGTCGCTAGTAGCAACTTATGTCACCTCTACACTAGTTGGAAGATCAGCTTTGATTAAGATATGTGGACATGAGGCCACCAGCCGTATGGTAGGCCAAGGACCTTCTACGCCTGTCGCGTCATGGAGAGAAGGTTATATTTAATCAATTTTAGGTCATAAATGCATGCATATTTTCTCATTTTTATTTAATAGAAATACGCTCTTTAATTGTAAGTATGTAGAAGTTAAGATAAAATCATTGCATATAAAGCTCAGATAGAAAACAAAATTAACAAGTAGATGTGTTGTAGGTCAGAGAGTGTAGTTGAGTTTTCATTTTAAGATGACTGAACAAGGAGCAAGCTCCGTTTGTATCGTTAACTGGGATAAAGACGCTCCATTATGTGGTCATTTCGCAGCACAAATTAGATTAGGGGTCGTCTTTTGTGGGACCATCTCATTCATAACCGGAGACCACTCCAGTTTTAGCTTTAAATTATGTATTCCTTTGGCCCATTGTGGACAAGCTTATATTGGTTGTGTGTAGATAAATCACCAGCTACTCGTTATTACGTGCCATTGCACTTTAGTTAAATCTATCTCCACTACAAATTTGCCATTACTTGCCTTTTTTTTTATTTTGTTTCCTGAACTCGTCGGTTACTTCGTGTTTAACGAAATTTGGATATATATTAATAAGTTGCTAGTTTTCGGTTTTAAGTACCATGAAAATCATACCTGTAGCAAAACTTTCAAATAAAAAAGTTAACATTTTCTTCGTTTTATCGACTTCAATTTTCAATTCATTACATCTGTATATTTTATGACACTTCCAGCTTTTGATGTTTTCTTTGTAGAGCGTTTAATGAGAATGCTTCTGGTAATCTCCAGCAATTATTAAGAAATGCTTTTATTTAGTCCTAAAATATATACCGGTAGTGGCTGAATTCAAATGCAATGGAACAATAATTACAAACAGGAGTGAAGTGCACAAAGAAATTAGCATAGGCTCAATCTACTGCATGCTATTATTCATTACAGGTAGTTAAGTCTCATATACTGTGAAGGGCAGGACATGTGGTACGAATGAGGAATGAAAGAGGGACATTATACAAGTATGTTCCAAAGATATTTTTTTCTAATGCCACCAGGTTGTCTTTTATGACATTTCTGGCTTTCTCCCCTGGTATTGGCGAAATTGTAATCCATTTCTTAGGTTGGGTCACCTGGGAGGCGGAGTAACGTTATTCCGATGATATGATGGGTGATAAATGATAATGAAGTGCCAGTAGAGTTCTTAACCTAAATTCCAGACCATGGACAACCATATGAATAATTCCCTTTAAGAAAAAATCCTATGGTCTGACCGGAAATCGAACCCGGGACCTCATGAACAGTAGTTAGTAACGCTGACCACTAGCCCATGAGGCTGGTCATGTTTAAAATATAACTTAGGTTATGATAGGCTTGTTGTTTTCTGTAGTCCGACACATATAAATAAGCTACTAGCATAAGAAATTAAATGTCTCTAATTTAACAAAAGAAATATATATTCCGCAAAACAGCGAAATCGGACCATAACTTTGATTTGCTGAGGAATTTGCTTAGTTTACGCAGTTCCTGCGTGACGGATTTTATTCTTTTTTTTTTTAAGTGATGCAGCTGATCTGAACCAACGCTCGAGTGTTTGTGTTACATGTTTTTAATTATAAAGTGATGCAATTAAAAGTATTTACGTTATTTCGCTTAGCAATCCTCTGTATAGCGCCATTTCAACATTTCTTGGAATTACGGTTTAGATTGTGTTTGTAATAGCCAATATTTAGCAGAAATTTGGAAGAGAGGGGATTTAATGCAATTGTTAACGTAAGCTGATTATACTAACTCGCCAACTGCGCAGAGTTAACACAAGCTGTGGGAGTTATCAAATCAGAGACTTATTCCATTCTCTTTGCCTATCCCTTAATCACTTCACCTAACTAATAACTGTATTATACAGGTTAAATGCAATAACAATGATAATAAATTCAGCATTCCATAGACAATACCATAACAAGAATCAATCATACATCGAGAACTATTCACTCATACAATCCATATAATGCCAGAAATATTATTTGTCCAATTGAAACATTAAAAACCAGTACATCGCTATCAACGAGATTTAACAAGGTGTAAAAGTTAAACTCAAGGAATTTATCAGGTTTCAGAGGAAATGCAGAAAAGTTTGTTTTTCTTTTATTTTATCATCGGAGCAGCGTAACTCCGCCTTCTAGGCGCCCCAAAGTGGGTCACAATTACGCCAATGCCACGACAGAACACCGGGAATGTCGAAATGACCTGGGGCATTGAATAAAAAAATAATTTATGAGATAGTGATCCCAGGTTGTCCGTAACCGAGTGGTTAAGGCATGATGCTTTGGCGCAGAACTACTGGTCTTGCGCTGGTTCGAGTCTCATGGGGAAAGATATTTTTGGCCAGTGAGGGACTGGTGCCCATGCAGCATCGTGGGGCATTTGGGTAGCGGCTCCACGTTGAGAAACCAGCTATAACGTTTCGGGAGCTGACATGCTGACCACATGTCACCCCTACACTGGCTGGATGATCGTCTATTTCTGAGAGTAACAGTTGGATGTGAGGCCGGTAGTCGGCTGGTAGGCCAAGGATCTTCTAGTTCTATCGCGCCATGGAATTTGATCCCAGGTTGTAAAAGTTGATTGGATTAATACATTCCAGTATAAAAATAAAATGGGCGATATGGTATGAAGTCACTTGTAAGTCATTAATTGGAGACTGGAGAAAGTCCAACTACTTAAAAATTAACAGAATATTTTACTAATTAATTTATATTTTAAAGAACCGTGAATAGAAGAATATATTGAAACATGTTCGAACAAAAAAAAAACTTAATCAGTAACTATGTTGATACTTCGCAGTTGCATCTTCTATTGCTGACATGTTTGCTAACTTATTTTGCTTATTTCCCCCCCCCCCTTACCTGGTGAAGTGGAAGAGAAGACCTTATGGTCTTAACTCCGTCGGGTAAAATAAGTAAATAAAAATAAAAAATAAATAACACTTAACAATAACATATGCTACACAAATGAACAAATATGCTACACAAAAATTCCGACAACTTTGACAACTTCGGGTATTTTCCGTCTTGATACGCATGAATTCCATGTCGAAAATTAGCAGTGATTACTCTGTAACCAGACACATTGACAGGAATGGCGGTATTGATGGAAAATAATCTAATTTCTTTATTTTTAACTTCACAAATTTTTCATAAGTAATGCCACGAGTGATTTCCAAATTATCGATAAATTCACGACTCACGAAGTGAGGAGTGAATTTATCTAGAGAATTTGGAAATCAAGAGTGGCATTTGTTAGGACTATTTAACGAATAAAATTAAGCTGTTTACTCACAAATCATTATTTAACTATAGTTATTTTAAAATATTTATATATTTAATGTAAACGGCTATGTTTGAAAACAAATGAGAAACGATAGGTACGCTTCTACTGCTTCTTTTGTTTATCACTGCAACCAGATCATACTATTTATTGCCAAAGGAACGCAATATTGTAAGGAGGAGCTTTCTTTAATATGGTAATTATAACACTGATAAATATTTGGTGAAACACAACTGTGATTGGTTGTAAAACAGAAATCATTGAAACGTGATTGGTCATTGACTCCCATTTGCGGCATGAGTTAAATAGTCACAAATAATTTGGTGCTATAATACTCTCTTCTTTCACAATTTATTTTATGACTGTTCTTCACTTGCTGACGTTCAGTTGTCATAATTGATTGTTCCTCGCTGTTCAACATTCTTTCACATTTTCACTGGTCTACCACAGAACATGATAGGACTAGTCAGACCCTCGCACCTCTTTCTATATTCAAGAATTGGAATTATCCGAAAGTTTTTCATCAATTTTACAGAACAACATTCCAAGGAAATTAGGGTTTTCCTTATATGTTATAAATGGATGTCCGTCCATAGTAATTCTTCCCGAGGGCAGGTATTTCACTGTAATTATAACATTTTCATGCTATGCTTGCAGCTTTACTATGGAATTGCAGTTGTGGTAGCTTCCCGTTGCTTTCCACACCGGTGAAGGATGATGATGATGATGGCCATATGATTTCGGGGACCGTTTGGGCTTTAAAGTTTTCCTGACATTTGTCTTACAGGTGAGGAAAAACCCCGATAAAAACCTCACACAGAAAAACTGCCCCGACCGGGGATCGAACCTTAGCCCGCTGCGTGACAAGGCAGCACGCTACCTCGTGACCACAGCGGTGGACTTAATAAATTAAATATATACAATAAATCAAATGCTTATTATTTAAACGAAAATTAAGACGAATTCAACATTTTCGTTAGAGAAAAACATGCTAGTTAACAACATAGGAAATGTTCTCCCTGCAATAATACATTTGAGTCTTCAAATTAATGTTCTTCCAGTTCCTTCTAAGTTTTCTTTAGTTTAAGATTGCATTTGGGAGGCTTCCAAAAATATTGCTGCGCTGCTAGATTCGTTCGTACATTTCTTTTTAAGCTCTTGCAAGTCAGAGAATTCTTCTTTCGAAATAGGTAGTGCACACATTATTGTAGAGAAGTAAGGGTTTAGTTGTAATATTGGAGTTAAGAACGGCAGATAATATTTTGGACACGGGCTTGGTACATCACAACGCTTCTCGGAAAAAAAAAATTAAGGTTGATTTCGACACGCAAGGTTGACGGTTCCCTTGTTAGTTTACACTCTGTACAGATGCATAATTTGGCTTTAACCTTTAGATCCCTATAATGAAACTTAAGCTTACTCTTTGTTTACAGCAAAATAACGACTATAGATTGCTTCCCACAAATTTATGAAAATGGACAAGATGTTCTGAAAATTTACAGATTATTACTGAACCAGTCTATGCCTAATATTTGTTTAATGCCTCTGCATTTTAGATACAATTGAAGGCGGGTAACAATTTATATCAGATTGTTATTCATATCGCGTATTTAAGACGGCTTAATGTGTAGGGATTATTCTAGAACACGTGAGCTGATTTTTAAAAAATAACCAACCATGGAGTTAGTTAACACGGTCCGAAGTGCGATCGTGCGTGGAGCTGTATGCAACCCGCATAACAACGTAGCTCCTCTACACATGGAATAGAATCGTACGTTAGTATCTTTTCTCAATCATTATTTGTTTAATCCCGATTTTTTTCATTGTATTATAAGTAATGTATTAGCTAGTGATATATGAAACCGTCTCTTTAGAAAATTGCCTTTAAATTCTATTTAAAAAATACAATTTAAAATTCTAATAAATGTTAAAGTATTTTGCATTAGGAAATTGTGTTTTTATGTGGAGTAATTATTTTGCATGCTGATTATGCTAGTAAAAGCACATCCCATGCCGGGAGGGTAAACTACTGTAATTTACATAGTGGGATTGATACGTGAATGGGGTTACATCCCCTTGCATTTAACGAGTTTACAGACAGTATAATGCACATAACTAACCCCTTCATGTTGATGTATGTATTAACTGAAATAATGACACGCTAGCGATCGTCAACTTTTTAGTCATTGCTTTCATGTATAACACGTGTTACAAACATTTGAATGTTGTCCTCAGTTATGGAGTTAGTACGTTTATTTACAGTCATTCTGAAAGGTATCATTCCAACTTGGTAACGCTTTTTTATCAATGTTATCTACATGGTATTTTTATTTGTAAGTAAGCATGATTTTCTACATAATAATGATCCATTTATTGGGCCTAATTTCATTCACTGACGCTATACGTTTGTATTAAATTTTGGACACCAACCACAGTGGAATGTAAGGAAATACGCCATGTCCCATTCAAACCTCCCACATTTTAATTAATTATAACTCTCAGAGTATGCGGAATTATGAATTGAGGTTGGTATTAAAAGAAAGAGAAACTCAAAAGAATTTTGTTCTCTTTATTGCAGTTAATTCATCTGTCGCATGTTGGACAGTAATGACATAAAACTAAATGGCGACTCCTCAGCAACGAGCATAAATTGTTTTTTTGGTATGTAAAAGACCGTGTGTTTGCGACTCCAATACAAGATCTTCATGATTTACGAACCCGTGTCCTTGACACAATTGAAACGTTACCAATGGAAACGTTGGACAGAACATGGCACGAAATTGAATATAGACTTCATATTGTTCATGCTGCTAATTGTGCACATATAGAGGTGTTTTAGTGTGTGGCAATGAACATTTTTTGAGTTTGTTTACTTTAATACCAGCCTCATTTCATAATTCCACATACTTTGTTAGTTATGATTGATTAAAATGTGAGAGGTTTGAATGGGACACTCTGTATAATGTTTTTGTAACTCGCTAATACCCGGCGTGGCGTTGCTACGTCTAAATAAATGAAATACGATTTTTAAATTTTCGTTTCTGTCCCCGAAAATCATGCGATCATCATCATCCTTATCACCATCCTTCACTAGTGTGGAAAGTAACGGGGAGCTACCACACCTATAATTCCCTAGTAACGCTGCAAAGCATAGCATGAAAATGCTATGATTTCAGTGAAATACCTGTCCTCGGGCAGAATTACTAGGGATGGATTTGTGTATTTATTTATAGATATATTGAAATTATATGTGTAAAAATTATAATATGGTACAATTTCATGTAATTCCCGTCGGCCAATGAGAAGCTAGAGTAGACTTTATCGTGGATTTTTTTGGCAAGCCCAGGCTTTGAGGTTCTATGTTTGCAATAATATAAAATTGTGTGTGATTTGAGATCGACCATTTGAAGTTCGCGCGCTTATATATGATAAGGCTGCAGCTGAGACCACGTAGTAGAAGTTAAATGCTTCACTTACCTCCCCGCCTTTTCTGGCTACAGGCGTAAAATCGGAACTTACCAGAAATGGCGGTATGAGTCTTGAGGGATGAACCTGGTGTGCCGGACCAGGAAGACGACCTGCAACTCACATAACACCGTACAGTAGACTCAATTCCATTCTTCCACAATGTACTGGGATAGCGCAATACATTTTTCAGGTCACTGTGATGAGGACAGTCTGCACGCCCATACCGCGATATAGTAATAATAAAGAGCAAAGTAAGGTCCATGAAGATTTGTAAAAAAAATGTACGATATTTCCGAATTCCCAAGAAAGTGAGAAAGAACTAAAGAAGCGCCGCTTTCAAACTTCCATGGAGGCTACAAGCCGTCGATCTGTGCATAAGGACTCGTCCCCCCATAAGTTAAACACCACATACTCTCTGGGAATAAAAACAAATGAGGCAGCCTTTTATTAATGGGCTGATACCTGTAGGGGCAATGATGAAATACAAGTGCACACCGTGGGGTTTTGAATAGTGAATAGAGAACAAAAAACTAGCGATCACCATGGCGATGATATTGAAGGGTGTTAATAAAGGCAGTGGCGTGAGGGTGGTAGTGTTGTAAACAGCCATTGCGGTAATCTGTTTACCCCTTTGTGCGGGGTTGTCGATACGTGGACCGTCAATCCGCTCTTTGTTCCTTTGTACATGAACAACAAAAAAATTGTGCAACTAATTGTCTCTTGATACCATAAAATGAACATTAGTTATTCAAACAGTATACCGTATACACGGCTTCTTGAATGAATACCTGGTGCCATTCCCTTGTTTCACTCCACGGACCTTTCTACTAACATATTTTCCTCAACTAAATGCAAATTGTCCGCTCTTTACGATTCCAGGATTTTTTAATTGAGCCAAGACCAACTAAAGTAAACATACTACCAAATATAATAGCCTCAGTTCCATCATGTAGTTAGAAAACAACTGCTACCTCTTTACTGTAAATACCAGGAGAAAGTCGGTTCCTTGATCGCTTCTGATTCAATATAATAGCCTCAGTTCCATGATGTAGTTAGAAAACAACTGCTACCTCATTACTGTAAATACCAGGAGAAAGTCGGTTCCTTGATTACTTCTGGTTCAATACAATAGCCTCAGTTCCATGATGTAGTTAGAAAACAACTGCTACCTCATTACTGTAAATACCAGGAGAAAGTCGGTTCCTTGATCACTTCTGGTTCAATACAATAGCCTCAGTTCCATGATGTAGTTAGAAAACAACTGCTACCTCATTACTGTAAATACCAGGAGAAAGTCGGTTCCTTGATTACTTCTGGTTCAATACAATAGCCTCAGTTCCATTACGTAGTTAGAAAACAACTGCTAGCTCATTACTGTAAATACCAGGAGAAAGTCGGTTTTTTGATCACTTCTGGTTCAATACAATAGCCTCAGTTCCATGATGTAGTTAGAAAACAACTGCTACCTCATTACTGTAAATACCAGGAGAAAGTCGGTTTCTTGATCACTTCTGGTTCAATACAATAGCCTCAGTTCCATGATGTAGTTAGAAAACAACTGCTACCTCATTACTGTAAATACCAGGAGAAAGTCGGTTTCTTGATCACTTCTGGTTCAATACAATAACCTCAGTTCCATGATGTAGTTAGAAAACAACTGCTACCTCATTACTGTAAATACCAGGAGAAAGTCGGTTTCTTGATCACTTCTGGTTCAATACAATAACCTCAGTTCCATGATGTAGTTAGAAAACAACTGCTACCTCATTACTGTAAATACCAGGAGAAAGTCGGTTCCTTGATTACTTCTGGTTCAATACAATAGCCTCAGTTCCATTACGTAGTTAGAAAACAACTGCTAGCTCATTACTGTAAATACCAGGAGAAAGTCGGTTTTTTGATCACTTCTGGTTCAATACAATAGCCTCAGTTCCATGATGTAGTTAGAAAACAACTGCTACCTCATTACTGTAAATACCAGGAGAAAGTCGGTTTCTTGATCACTTCTGGTTCAATACAATAGCCTCAGTTCCATGATGTAGTTAGAAAACAACTGCTACCTCATTACTGTAAATACCAGGAGAAAGTCGGTTTCTTGATCACTTCTGGTTCAATACAATAACCTCAGTTCCATGATGTAGTTAGAAAACAACTGCTACCTCATTACTGTAAATACCAGGAGAAAGTCGGTTTCTTGATCACTTCTGGTTCAATACAATAGCCTCAGTTCCATTACGTAGTTAGAAAACAACTGCTAGCTCATTACTGTAAATACCAGGAGAAAGTCGGTTTTTTGATCACTTCTGGTTCAATACAATAGCCTCAGTTCCATGATGTAGTTAGAAAACAACTGCTACCTCATTACTGTAAATACCAGGAGAAAGTCGGTTTCTTGATCACTTCTGGTTCAATACAATAACCTCAGTTCCATGATGTAGTTAGAAAACAACTGCTACCTCATTACTGTAAATACCAGGAGAAAGTCGGTTTCTTGATCACTTCTGGTTCAATACAATAACCTCAGTTCCATGATGTAGTTAGAAAACAACTGCTACCTCATTACTGTAAATACCAGGAGAAAGTCGGTTCCTTGATTACTTCTGGTTCAATACAATAGCCTCAGTTCCATTACGTAGTTAGAAAACAACTGCTAGCTCATTACTGTAAATACCAGGAGAAAGTCGGTTTTTTGATCACTTCTGGTTCAATACAATAGCCTCAGTTCCATGATGTAGTTAGAAAACAACTGCTACCTCATTACTGTAAATACCAGGAGAAAGTCGGTTTCTTGATCACTTCTGGTTCAATACAATAGCCTCAGTTCCATGATGTAGTTAGAAAACAACTGCTACCACCTCATTACTGTAAATACCAGGAGAAAGTCGGTTTCTTGATCACTTCTGGTTCAATACAATAGCCTCAGTTCCATGATGTAGTTAGAAAACAACTGCTACCTCATTACTGTAAATACCAGGAGAAAGTCGGTTTCTTGATCACTTCTGGTTCAATACAATAACCTCAGTTCCATGATGTAGTTAGAAAACAACTGCTACCTCATTACTGTAAATACCAGGAGAAAGTCGGTTTCTTGATCACTTCTGGTTCAATACAATAGCCTCAGTTCCATGATGTAGTTAGGAAACAACTGCTACCTCATTACTGTAAATACCAGGAGAAAGTCGGTTCCATGATCGCTTCTGGTTCAATACAATAGCCTCAGTTCCATGATGTAGTTAGAAAACAACTGCTACCTCATTACTGTAAATACCAGGAGAAAGTCGGTTTCTTGATCACTTCTGGTTCAATACAATAACCTCAGTTCCATGATGTAGTTAGAAAACAACTGCTACCTCATTACTGTAAATACCAGGAGAAAGTCGGTTTCTTGATCACTTCTGGTTCAATACAATAGCCTCAGTTCCATGATGTAGTTAGGAAACAACTGCTACCTCATTACTGTAAATACCAGGAGAAAGTCGGTTCCATGATCGCTTCTGGTTCTGAAATTCTCGGGTTCAAACGCGGTTGGGGTCGATAAGTTTTTTATTGGAGTAAAAACTCAAATTATGATCTATTCCGGAACGGTAGTAAATCCAACGTTCCCATGTTACAGATTTGCGGGACTTTGAAGAAGCTAAAGTCTGAATTAAGAGATTTGGGTAAAATTTGTCGTCCGGTTCACTCCGAGATTTGAATCCGGAGTTTTTCTCGGGATTCTCTCGTTTGCCGAATTTTATCCCACCATCATTCTCACTTCCCACCCTTACATATCATTTCATTTCTCATGCATTCATTCCATGTCACTCTCTTCGCCTCATCTTATGTTTTAGAAAAATAGTTTGGTTGGCACACGCAGGTTTGAAAATATGTGATTACGAGGATCTAGTGGCGTTTAGGGTGCTGGCCCATGACTCCGAGCTAGAACAATAAAATAGGGCAGAATTGGCCAACGGGAGGGTTGTAGCTACTCTTCGCGGCCAGGGCCCAACCCAAAAATAGATATATGGATCATGAGAGAAGAACCTAGTGTGCCGGAAGACCTACAACTCACATAACACCGTCGAGTAGATGTCAAACTCCATTGGGCGACAGGCCTATATGGCCCTTGGCCTACCAGCAGAATGCTGGCCTCACATCCACACGTGTTAATCACAGAGGTAGATCATCCAGCCGGTGCAGGGGTGCCATGCGCGGTCCTCTGGAGCCACTACTTGCTGTAGCTATCCAAAATATTCACGAAGATACTCTTACTGGCCGAAATTCCATGAGAAAATGTCTTCCCTCGTGGAGACTCGAACCAGCCCAAGTCCCGTAGCTCGGCACCAAGGCTTCTTGCGTTAACCACTCGGCAACGGCGCGGGACAGACTTTTTACCATTCATCCATAATATACCGGAATAACGCAATATAGAGTCCGGCGCCGTAGACGAGTGGTCAAGGCAGGAATCCTTGGCGCAGAGTTACTGGACCTCGCTGGTTCGAGTACCCACGGGGGAAGAAATTTTACTCATGGTACCGGTGCCCGCCCAGCATCGTGAGGCATTGGTGTAGCTACAATAAGCAATGACTCCAGGTTGAGAATACCAGCTAAAGGTTGCTTTGGTATACTAGCGTTATTAGTTATGTTTTGGACATTGTGCAACGGCACAGGAGTGAATGTTTATTGAATTTTGATGTATTAAAAGAAGTGAGGATTGAACCTACAGAATATTCCAACCCAATATACTAGGGCATTCGATAAATAATGGCAATACTGCTATATAAAAAATATATTATTTTTGACATTATGAACTTCATTTAAAGTATTCTGTCAAGTCAACTATATGCTGCCAAATCCTTGGAAGATGGCGTACTCCATCTACAGCTCCATTTCTGGATATCTCTTTCAGCTGACCAATCTAGAGCTTCCAGAATATCAACTTTTGATTGAAATCTAATGCCTCGTAGTAGAGGTTCTTTGGTCTTTGTGATGATTCATAGTCACAAGGGCTCTTGTCCGGTGAATTTGGTGGATGTTAAGAATACTCAAATTCCACCTTCTAAACAAATTCTACTGAACAACTTTTTAGGGAGGGATTACTTACTAAATGTGAGACGCGGTGAATGTATTGGCAAAATATTGCTATTTCAAGGTTTTCTATATTACAGATTTATACAAGAAAGGCAGCTCCTTATCGTACAACAAGATTACAATAATCACCACTAGGATCGCTGATTTACAATAGTGTTGCATTACTTATCGAATGCCCTAGTACCGACATTCCAATGCAAACACTATGTCCGGTAATGCATACTAAATACATCAAATTAAAACCACCAGGCGTTTCAGTAATAAGATAAAGTTTACCTGTTTGAAAAAAACAACACTTCAACGTTAAAATTCGTCTTAGAACATATGCAATGAGTTACTTGTAAAAGTGTTAAAAATGATCCCAATTGCAGGTCTTAATCGGGCTTTAGGTAATAGGATGTTAGACTTACGCCTTCTAGACAATCATGACACGATATCTGCTGTTGTCTTCTGCGTGGTGGCCATCTTTATCATCCGAGTACACGCTGATACTCATTTCAGCTAGAGACCGAGTCGACACCAGGGTTATATGGCGCCAGAAAGTTTAGACCAGTTTAAAAATTCTGACTTAAAGGGACTCGAGTCTTGGACACCCCGGCTTGTAGCTTATTTTCTCAATCGACTACGTTAGGCACACCCATAGAGTTGGGGTACTTGTGCACCATTTTTAGACATTCTGTAAATATGTTGTACATATTAATAAAACATTGTAATTAATTTCTTTGTCTGTTGCAGGTAAAATGTCGCTAACCAGTTAGTGGAAGTGAGAGCTGCGCTTCAAAATTGGCAAGTTGCAGTGGTTTATTACATTTTGTATTTCATTGGTCCTTTTCTAATTCATTATATTAACTATTTAATTAGTGATGTATATAAAAACAGGAACTTAGACAGGTATTCATTAGAGAAGCCAACATTTTGGATTGGTATTGTTAATAATTCAAATACCCACAGACGATTCGATTTTGACAGGTCACATTGTCACAGCGATCTAGTCAATTGCATTTAGTATCAGTGGTATATTCGGACGTTTAAATTTGCTGTCTTTTTTAAAAATGGCAATACTGTACATATTTTAAGATTGGATTTATTATTATTATTATTATTATTATTATAAATGTAATTCTGCCCGAAGGCAGGTCCTTCACTGCAATCATAGCATTTTCATGCTATGCTTGCAACTTTACTAGGGAATTGTAGGTGTAGTAGCTTACCGTTGCTTTCCACACCGGTGAAGGATGATGGTGATGATGATGATGATGATGTTGGCCATATGATTTCGGGGACCGTTTGAACCTTAACGTTATCCTGACATTTGTCTTACAGGTGAGGAAAAACCCCGTTAAAAGCCTCACCCAAGAAAAACTGCCCCGATCGGGGATCGAACCCGGGCCCGCTGCGTGACAAGGCAGCACTCTACCTCGAGACCATAGCGGTGTACAATTATAATAATATAATAATAATAATAATAATAATAATAATAATAATTGTAACATAATCATAATAAATAACAATCATGATTGCCTCTGTGGTTAACGGTTATATCTTAACGTCCCGGATTCGATTCCTGGCTATATAATACATTTTGTTGTTTGTATATATTTGGAATGTGTCCATAGAACCTTGTGAGAACTCATTAGGTACGTTATAACAGAAGCTAAATCGGGTAAAGAAAATTGAAAGTAAAGTTGAGGGACTACTTCACTCTAATCATGTAATTCTTTGTACTGTATCTTGCTAGCCAGTGATAACCATTTCAGCCGATCTAGGCTCTTTGAACCTGTCATAAAGCATAATAATAAATAATAATGTCGTTACAGTATGCGGTTGGGAGTCACGCCGTAGCGTAGTGGTTAAGGCACTGAGCTACAAGCCGGAGGGTCGAATCAAGTCCTGTTGGGGTCAGGATTTTTAAACTGACCCAAACCCTCTGGCGGCACTATGACCCTGGGGTCGACTCAGCCTTTAACGGAAATGAGTACCAGACGCTTGTTCTGGGGTAAAGGCGGCCGTCACGCAGGGCTGACAACCCGGCTGACATAAAGTGCCGATTGTCAAGAAAAAGTGGGAGCCTTAACCTCCTACTACCCCAAGGGCCTCTGGGCCTGTTGTGGGATCACTTTACTTTTTAGTATGCGGTGATATGGATTCGTATTTTTGGACTTCTATATATTATTTTGTTTTGCAATGCAGAATGAGCTTTCTTTTTCTAAAAAATAAAGTGATCCCACAACAGGCTCTTGGGGTAGTAGTTCCTACTTTTTTCTAGACAATCGGCACTTTATGTCAGCCCTGCATGACGGCCGCCTTTACCCCCAGAACAATCGTCTAGTACTCATTTTCGTTAGAGGCTGAGTCTACCCCAGGGCTATAGTGTCGCCAGAGGGTTTGGGTCAGTTTAAAAATCCTGACCGCAACGGGACTTGAATCGTCGTCCCTCCGGCTTTTTTCTAAAAAAATACTTTATTTTATGTATTTTGAGGATTGGGATATTATTGCTCTCGAATAAAGTAATTCTTGAGAGTTGGATCAGACAGCTGGTCCCGGGTACAAATCCCACTGCCGATTAACACGAGTGATATTTGTTTCTGGTTTTCCTAAATTAGAAGTTTTTTTACCTTGACCTACTTAATTGTAATCACTCTTTCGTAAGTCATTAAAAATAAAAATTGATCTTCTAGACCAGCGGTTCCCAACCTTTTTCGACTAGCAAACCCCTTCCACAACGATCTGAGTTGGGTGAACCACTGACTTTTAAATATAGGCCCTACATACAGTACATGCATAACATTTAATTCCAAGCAAAAGGTTCAATACCCTTAAATTAACTTAACCCTTAATGGTTAAAACCTAAGGTTACCCTAGTTACGGCTTAAAAGTTACATTTTCATTGTAGCGAAATCAAATGCATTCCTAACGTTGTTACATGCCTGTAAATCAGGCATTCGCGGTAAATATTAATTTATTGTGGAAATAACGTGATAAATTCCCGAAGTTATACATAGGCCTATATTATGTAAACAAGGGAGATTGTAAGGTTAATTTTATTTTAAAATAATAATAAAATTATTATTTTAAAATAAAATTAATATCCAATGTTAAACCACGATATGGAAGACATTACTAGAACCAGATACGATACCAAACAGCCCCCGATCAATTGCAGTTGCATCATTTCGTCTTAAAACTGGTCATGATTGCTTGGCAGCACAACTACATAGAATTAAGCTACTAGACTCTCTACACTGCATAGTATGCAAGGATACAAATACGATAATGAACAAGGATCACTTGATGTTCTGAGCTGATCTTCAGAAAATAGTTGGAACACCATTCCAAATTGCTGAATATTATTCGGAAGCCCGCAAGCAAATGATGACAAATCAAGAGCTTCAGAACATTTGAATACTACTACTAATTATTTTAAAATTATATTATTATTATTATTACTATTATTATTATTATTATTATTATTATTATTTTGACAATGCCGCAGAAATTAAGGAAACAATAATAGGCCTAACCTCGAAACCCGCCATTGCGGAAAAGTTTTGGCGAACCCCCCCCGGCGGTTCGCGAACCATAGGTTGGGAAACGATGTTCTAGACCAAATGTATGGATGGCACACAATTTATTGAATGTAACAAAAACATTCTAGAACATGATATGTCCTATGTTGTTAAAGAGTCTAAATGTACTTTTATTTATAGACGCTGTTAACATCTGAGATCATGTAGCATCTTTACTATTTAATTTGTTACTAAGAAATGATGAATATGATGATAGGGGTTGTGATAATGCAATTCCAACATATCATTTTTCTTGACGAGGAAAACCACGAGAAGCAAAATGTGTCCGGTTTGTCGATAAGGGATATTAACCCAGGTCTTTTCGAATATGCTACCACTCGGACCAATTCGCTCGGTAATTTAAACAATAAACAAAACAATTATAAACTTATTTTAGTTTATTTCTTCTTTATTTTATTCTTCTCTCTTCCGTATTATCTTATTAAATAGCCATGAACTAACATTACTGCAAACTGCATTTTAGGTAAATATATTTTCATTTTTCCCCCATGGGATGTCGCATCGAATTTGAAACAATAAACATTGAATTGTACGAGTATATCAGACAATTGAAAAGCGTGCATACGTTTTTATCGCAGGAGTTTAATGTAATGTTTTTATGGTACGAACTGACGCGATAGGGAGGTTAGCATTGTCCCTGGCAACAATGATACAGATTTGTTTAGATCCACGGAAACTGTATAATTCTGAGATCCAGTCTTTGCAACTGTTTAATATTTCCGTTGTCAGTTTGAAACTACGAGTAAAGCCGGTATCAAATGCATTTTTACATGTAACAAACTATAAACTATGTCACAATACAGCGAGATCAGTTTAAGAGATCTTTATTCTATTCTTCTCTCTAGACACGTTCTAAAATAGAATTATCTGATAAGTTGATGCACTTTTGATTTCTTTAAAATCGTGTTTTTCAAAGTGTATTTCGCGAGGTGCAAGTGGTACTCGGTGATATCAGTGATCTTGGAGGCATTATAATCCATTGTCTTGATTGTTAAATATGTCCAATCGTCTAACGTATCATGTCTAGGTGCAGAGCTTCAAAGACATTTTTCTAGACCCCATGGGGAAAACATTTCTCATGGAATTTCGGCCAGTATGGGACCTGTATTACGTAGTGTCGCAGATGGCCTTAAACTTCTCATTATTCTATTCAACTGTTTGTATGTGAAACTAAAACAAAAGACAGTCGTTACTCTAACTTATCATTGTACTACCTTGCAATCTTACCTTTTAATACATAAAAATCCTAGTTCTACTTATGATACAGACCATTCCAGTATGGAAATCTCTGGCTATCGATCCTTCCCGAATGGGAAAAGAGAGACTCGTAGAGATCTCTGGAGTGAGAGCCTAGACATTTCGATGATTTGCGCTGGTCTTTCGACTCGCGAGTTGGCGACTCGTTAATCTATTTCTACCAATGCGAGACCACTGTTCACGCTTTCGTCCGCGAAATTCAAAAGTCGATATTTCTACTCGTCACAGTAGTATGTCGAGGAGCATGGGTAGCAATAATGTGTGTCATCTCCAAATTGAGAAAAAACCGGCTATAACGGCGGGTATCTGACATACGACCACGTTACCCCTATACAGGGTGCTCTATAATTCCTCTTACAAACTTCTAGGACTTGTAGGACCGAGTTGATAATATTTAGAATTGGAAACCATTTCCGGAAACTTACCGTTTCCGTGCTACAGCCGTTTGAAAACATGTTTTTAATGCGTCCACTTTTACAAATAATTTATTATGAGGCGTGACACAGTACATAACTTTTTACAATTCAACTCATTAATAACCAAATAAACAAAGTGGAAACTGAATCATTTCTCGCAAACGCTTTTGTATAACATTCCAGACGGTGCTAGGAGCGACATCCATTACACGCGCAATTGCTCGTGTACTCGTTGACGGGTTCCCTACAACTTGATGCCGTATGGCCTCTTCAAGTTCGGGAGTGCGGCGTCTCCTTGGAGCACAACAGTCATTCCTGCTGGCGGTGAAGGTACCCCTTTCTCGAAGCCGTTGCGTAATCATGGCGAAAAGAGTATGCGATGGAGTCGGTCGTTGTGGAAAACGATATTGATGACTATTTAACTCATGCCCCAAATGGGAGTCAATGACCAATCACGTTTCAATGATTTCTGTTTTACAACCAATCAGAGTGTTTCACCAAATATTTATCAGTGTTATAATTACCATATTAAAGAAAGCTCCTCCTTACAATATTGCGTTCCTTTGGCAATAAATAGTATGATCTGGTTGCAGTGATAAACAAAAGAAGCAGTAGAAGCGTACCTATCGTTTCTCATTTGTTTTCAAACATCGCCGTTTACATTAAATATATAAATATTTTAAAATAACTATAGTTAAATAATGATTTGTGAGTAAACAGCTTAATATTATTCGTTAAATAGTCCTAACAAATACCACTCTTGATTTCCAAATTATCTAGATAAATTCACTCCTCACTTCGTGAGTCGTGAATTTATCGATAATTTGGAAATCACTCGTGGCATTACTTATGATAAATGTGACGAGCAGCTCTTCCATTACCTCGAGCTTCGCCATACAGAATGATCATATCGGTGTATTCAGCAAAAGTACTCAACCATGTTGCTCTAAAACTGAATGTCACATGAATGAGGCTCCGAGAGGTAGGGTAAACATCAATTGATTTCACGTTATCCGATGTAAGTGCCCCTCATCATGTAACTCTGCAGGCAGACGAATCGCGAAGCTATTACTTGTTGAGACATGTGAAGTACGTTCAGGCAATGCGTGTTTTCAAACGGCTGTAGCACTGAAAGTTTACGGACATGATTTCCAATTCTAAATATTATCAACAGAGTCCCCTCTACAAGTCAAAAGTTTGTAAAGGGAATTTTAGATCACCCTGTATACTGATTAGATGATCGCAGTTCTTTGTAAATGGGACAATCTACGGCGCAGATAACAAAATAGAGTTACTGTATTCTCTATTTTGTATCATTGTTTTACATTGTGTAAATCTTGGTTGAAATAGATTTCAAAAGTTGGACAGTGAGTCACATGGAATGAAGGTAGTCAGTAATCTATAGATCATCTGATTGGGCAGATTACACAAGATACAAATTGCATCTGATCGTTGAGTGAAACGATTATATATGGCGTTAACCGATGTGGCGATATTCAGATCAAGCTGACCGCTGTTTTCATATCACATTCCAATATCGTGGTTAGTGTGGCAACACTGTCACAGTTGGCAAATTTACAAGGCATTTATCCGCTATTGTATTCTTGAATAATACGACAGGACATGTAGCAATTCACACACACGCTGTAAGAGAAACACGTCCCACCAGTTTTTAGTTTCAGATTCTCATAATTCAGAGAATATAGAATTTTTCTAATGGATTAAATTTATATCTAGAAAACGAATGGATTATCTATCAATATAATCCATTGCGTGACAGGACTATAAGGTCCTTGGCCTCACATCCATATGTGTTAATCATTGAGGTAGACCATCATCCTGCCAATATAGGGGTGACGTGTCAACATGTCGGGTTACCAGTCGCTATAGCTGTTTTATCAATCCGGAACCGCTACTTACTGTATCTACCCAAATTCCTCACGATTCTGGGTGGGCACCAGTCCCATACTGGCCGAGATTCCATTAGAAAAAAGTCTTCCCCCATGGAGTCTGGAACCAGAGTAAGTTCCGTAGGTCTGAATCGAGGCCTCTTGTCTTAACCACTCGGCTACGGCACGGGACCAATATAATACAAGTAAATCACTAAATATAACTAGAAGTACAAGCTAACACATTATAAGACGACCGTTCTAAATGTTTATATAAGATAGACTGCACGTAGTTGATAATCTGTTCCTATAGGCAATGCAAAGAAGACCCAAGCTATAATCCAAGAATATTGCATACCATTAACAATATCAAAATGCCGGTCATCATGCTAGATAACGAAGCAATACCTTGATGATCTTGAAGATTTCCGGGCTGTAGGCCGTGGTCTCGAGGCTTGAAGTTCCCCTATGTTTCGCCAGAGACAACCCCTGAGGGTACCAGACGCAGTCTCTGGCGAAACGTCGGGGAACTTTCAAGCTTCGAGACCACGGCCTACAGCCCGGAAATCTTCAAGATCATCATAGCAACTCCGGCCGTGAAAGCTTAAGTCAATACAGAAGCAATACCTTATTCGTTATTTGTTAGAATTTTGGGTTTCTATCTTGACTACCATTGAAACTCAAATAAAGCAAATGTGAAAAAATACATTCTCGGTAATGAACTCTTTAACATAAATTTCGATTGTTGTGACAACTTAATAACGATACACTAGTACATTTAAACACACATGTATCAGATATGTTTTAAATATTTGTAAATGTAACCATATTACTTCATACTTCCGCGAACTATGCTGACTCCATCTCCATGATCATAGAAAAATGCATTCTCTTATTATTCTGCTATTCAAAATTATTCATACTTCTGCACCAAGCTACTTAACGTCTCGCTTTCTTCTCCTATCCTCCAATCACAATTAGGGAAACACCTCTGAGACAACCGCGTTATCCCGAGCTACAGCTATAAACTACTTTGTTATGCTAATTTAGTGTTTATTAAGTCGAATTATTTTAACGCAAATCACCCATTATTCATAGAAGTAGCTTGACCTCTATACCTGTTCGGTGTTACATGTGATTAACACACGTGATTCTGATGCTAGAATCCGTCTGGTAGACGATGAGCCATCTAGGCCTGTCGCTCCAAAAGAAAAGGAGCCACAGGAATAACGCATTTTATTCCAACCACCTATTCATTACTCAAATATCTTTCTAGTTTCACAAAGAAACTATCAACCGTTGCATGCCGAAACCTATATTGAAATGATGTCTCTCAGAGAAGCGTTGTGATGAATCAAGGCGTGTCCATAAAGCTATCTTCCGTTTTTAACTAAAAGGCACAGAAATCGAAGCCAGAATCCAGCAATGTCAACCTACTCTACGAAGCAGAAGTACATTCCTGCATGAGTTAATAGAGGAGTGAAGTGAGGCCGATGGTGCGCGGACAGGTGTACCCGAGCCGTCATATCTCCGGCTCTGAAGTTTAGGTTATACGAGGGGTAAGGGAGAATTCGCCCTCTATTGCCAATAAGGATATGGTTGTAGTGTGAGTAGATGTCTGCCACAACCAATCACTGCTCTTGACACAGCTATAGTGCGCTAGTAAGGTTTGAAGTTGCTGAGGTGTTGTCAGCTGTTTGTCTGCTAACCGCATACATAAAGCGGCAACTCCCATTGAATATCCATATCGGCAACACTGTCGTTAAAACGTCAAGGCCGGAGAATCAGGGGCTGCAGTATAGCGAGGGTTAACTAGTCTGCCAATACAGTAGTTGTATTACTTCCCTACAGTTCAAATGAGAGATTTGGCGCTGGAGTTTAGTGTCTTGCAGTTAAGGTAGACAATTATTTTTTGGACCTGGCCTTTGTATAGCATGAGGCTTATCTGGAAGAAATGCAATGGTTGACAGTTCCCTCGTCAGAATCAACTGTTACAGTTATTCAATTATGTGTGTTCAAATGTTTTGAAACTCCTTTTCTATAGAATGAAAATTGAGAAATTCCAACCAAACATTTGTCTTGAAAAGAGAAAACACGAAAAAAAACCCAGCTATTAGGTTAGGACAGGCATTTGAACTCGGGACGCTAGCTAGTCGGAATCCGAATTTTGTTCTACCTCCTATGCCAGTTCATTCGGTGTGAACGATATTTAAGATTTATGAGGAAAATTGTTTTAAATAATGTAACTTTGAAATGAGTTGTTCTGTTAGCTTGGATATATTGTAGGATAATATTTGGCCTATATGTTTGATTTGTGCATTGTACGCCGCTATGACATGAAGCACATGTGTGTGTGTATTATGAACTGAATTTAATGAAGAGAACAGTATCACTGTCAGAATGGGACTTGAACCGGTGACTGGCGGCCGGATGACATGTGGTCATGATTCCATCAATTAGTTCCCCAACCTGTCGCTGTCATGCTGGGTTTTTTAAACATGTCAGGATTTCTCGCATGCGTTCTACTGTAATTGTTTCTAAGAATATAAACTATAAAGGTCTAAATATAATCTCATTGTCATATGTTTTGTTCCCAAATATAAAAAAGAAGTTAAATTTTGGAGATGAAATGCCTCCATGCTAACTACATGAAAAATTTGTTACAGTATGTGAATAATTACCCGATATAAATAAATAAATAATATATATATATATGTGTGTGTGTGTGTATGTATCTTCTTCTTCATCACGGTTTAGGCTTATTTACTAGCCTGTTCTGGCTCCAAATTCCTGCTGTTTCCATCTTTTCTTTGGTCTTCCCAAACTTCTTCCTCATGGTGAATAGCTGTATGCTGCTTGTGGTATTCTGTTCTCAGTCATCGTTGCCAAGTGTTCTTTCCAGTTTGTTCTGTATTTCACTATTGTTGTGTTTAATTCCCCTACTTTTAGTTGTCTTATTTCTGTGTTATGTTTTGTGTCTGTTCTTTGATATCCTGCTATTGGTCTGAGGAAACTCATTTCAGCAGCTTGTATTCTGGCAGATTGTTGTATTGTCACTGTCCATATTTCGGATCCATAAGTAATAATAGGCACTACCATTGTCTTGTATAATTTCATTATATAGTCTTTCCTGGCTTTACTTTTCAAAGTTCTCTTTAGTGTTCCTGTTATATAATTAAACTTATTTAGTTTGTTATCGCATGGAACGAACTTTTTTCCACAATTGACAAAATTCCGCATTATAAAAACGAAAACTTATTAATAATTATGCATTTTTTACATACCTTGGATTAATCGTAGTTCCGCTGCCTTTGAAAAGTGAAGTATAGTATGTATGAACGACTTCGACGGTAACGCGTAAAAAAAAAGTCCGTTTTCGTCAGCGTTAAAAATGTCTCTTAACCCCGTATCCTGTTTCGGTGCCCGCTCACTAACTACACTTCCACATCCTTTGATTCCCCGCAAATTTCATTCCACACTACATTGTGTCGTCTTTTAAAAGTGTCCAGCCATCCTTAATATGCCATGAAATCGTAAGGGATTTAGCAACAGCTAGAGCTTCACTTTTTTTTTTCACTTTTTCGTTTAATGGCAATAATATATACACTACATTGTGTCGTCTTTTAAAAGTGTCCAGCCATCCTTAATATGCCTTGAAATCGTAAGGGATTTAGCAACAGCTAGAGCTTCACGTTTTTTTTTTCACTTTTTCGTTTAATGGCAATAATATATACACTACATTGTGTCGTCTTTTAAAAGTGTCCAGCCATCCTTAATATGCCTTGAAATCGTAAGGGATTTAGCAACAGCTAGAGCTTCACGTTTTTTTTTTTCACTTTTTCGTTTAATGGCAATAATATATACACTACATTGTGTCGTCTTTTAAAAGTGTCCAGCCATCCTTAATATGCCATGAATATCGTAAGGGATTTAGCAACAGCTAGAGCTTCACGTTTTTTTTTTCACTTTTTCGTTTAATGGCAATAATATATACACTACATTGTGTCGTCTTTTAAAAGTGTCCAGCCATCCTTAATATGCCATGAAATCGTAAGGGATTTAGCAACAGCTAGAGCTTCACGTTTTTTTTTTTCACTTTTTCGTTTAATGGCAATAATATATACACTACATTGTGTGTCGTCTTTTAAAAGTGTCCAGCCATCCTTAATATGCCTTGAAATCGTAAGGGATTTAGCAACAGCTAGAGCTTCACGTTTTTTTTTTCACTTTTTCGTTTAATGGCAATAATATATACACTACATTGTGTCGTCTTTTAAAAGTGTCCAGCCATCCTTAATATGCCTTGAAATCGTAAGGGATTTAGCAACAGCTAGAGCTTCACGTTTTTTTTTTTTTCACTTTTTCGTTTAATGGCAATAATATATACACTACATTGTGTCGTCTTTTAAAAGTGTCCAGCCATCCTTAATATGCCTTGAAATCGTAAGGGATTTAGCAACAGCTAGAGCTTCACGTTTTTTTTTTCACTTTTTCGTTTAATGGCAATAATATATACACTACATTGTGTCGTCTTTTAAAAGTGTCCAGCCATCCTTAATATGCCTTGAAATCGTAAGGGATTTAGCAACAGCTAGAGCTTCACGTTTTTTTTTTCACTTTTTCGTTTAATGGCAATAATATATACACTACATTGTGTCGTCTTTTAAAAGTGTCCAGCCATCCTTAATATGCCTTGAAATCGTAAGGGATTTAGCAACAGCTAGAGCTTCACTTTTTTTTTTTCACTTTTTCGTTTAATGGCAATAATATATACACTACATTGTGTCGTCTTTTAAAAGTGTCCAGCCATCCTTAATATGCCTTGAAATCGTAAGGGATTTAGCAACAGCTAGAGCTTCACGTTTTTTTTTTTTTCACTTTTTCGTTTAATGGCAATAATATATACACTACATTGTGTCGTCTTTTAAAAGTGTCCAGCCATCCTTAATATGCCTTGAAATCGTAAGGGATTTAGCAACAGCTAGAGCTTCACGTTTTTTTTTTCACTTTTTCGTTTAATGGCAATAATATATACACTACATTGTGTCGTCTTTTAAAAGTGTCCAGCCATCCTTAATATGCCTTGAAATCGTAAGGGATTTAGCAACAGCTAGAGCTTCACTTTTTTTTTCACTTTTTCGTTTAATGGCAATAATATATACACTACATTGTGTCGTCTTTTAAAAGTGTCCAGCCATCCTTAATATGCCTTGAAATCGTAAGGGATTTAGCAACAGCTAGAGCTTCACGTTTTTTTTTTCACTTTTTCGTTTAATGGCAATAATATATACACTACATTGTGTCGTCTTTTAAAAGTGTCCAGCCATCCTTAATATGCCTTGAAATCGTAAGGGATTTAGCAACAGCTAGAGCTTCACTTTTTTTTCACTTTTTCGTTTAATGGCAATAATATATACACTACATTGTGTCGTCTTTTAAAAGTGTCCAGCCATCCTTAATATGCCTTGAAATCGTAAGGGATTTAGCAACAGCTAGAGCTTCACTTTTTTTTTCACTTTTTCGTTTAATGGCAATAATATATACACTACATTGTGTCGTCTTTTAAAAGTGTCCAGCCATCCTTAATATGCCTTGAAATCGTAAGGGAATTTAGCAACAGCTAGAGCTTCACGTTTTTTTTTTTTCACTTTTTCGTTTAATGGCAATAATATATACACTACATTGTGTCGTCTTTTTAAAAGTGTCCAGCCATCCTTAATATGCCTTGAAATCGTAAGGGATTTAGCAACAGCTAGAGCTTCACGTTTTTTTTTTCACTTTTTCGTTTAATGGCAATAATATATACACTACATTGTGTCGTCTTTTAAAAGTGTCCAGCCATCCTTAATATGCCATGAAATCGTAAGGGATTTAGCAACAGCTAGAGCTTCACGTTTTTTTTTTCACTTTTTCGTTTAATGGCAATAATATATACACTACATTGTGTCGTCTTTTAAAAGTGTCCAGCCATCCTTAATATGCCATGAAATCGTAAGGGATTTAGCAACAGCTAGAGCTTCACGTTTTTTTTTCACTTTTTCGTTTAATGGCAATAATATATACACTACATTGTGTCGTCTTTTAAAAGTGTCCAGCCATCCTTAATATGCCATGAAATCGTAAGGGATTTAGCAACAGCTAGAGCTTCACGTTTTTTTTTTCACTTTTTCGTTTAATGGCAATAATATATACACTACATTGTGTCGTCTTTTAAAAGTGTCCAGCCATCCTTAATATGCCATGAAATCGTAAGGGATTTAGCAACAGCTAGAGCTTCACGTTTTTTTTTTCACTTTTTCGTTTAATGGCAGTAATATATACACTACATTGTGTCGTCTTTTAAAAGTGTCCAGCCATCCTTAATATGCCATGAAATCGTAAGGGATTTAGCAACAGCTAGAGCTTCACGTTTTTTTTTTCACTTTTTCGTTTAATGGCAATAATATATACACTACATTGTGTCGTCTTTTAAAAGTGTCCAGCCATCCTTAATATGCCATGAAATCGTAAGGGATTTAGCAACAGCTAGAGCTTCACGTTTTTTTTTTCACTTTTTCGTTTAATGGCAATAATATATACACTACATTGTGTCGTCTTTTAAAAGTGTCCAGCCATCCTTAATATGCCTTGAAATCGTAAGGGATTTAGCAACAGCTAGAGCTTCACGTTTTTTTTTTCACTTTTTCGTTTAATGGCAATAATATATACACTACATTGTGTCGTCTTTTAAAAGTGTCCAGCCATCCTTAATATGCCTTGAAATCGTAAGGGATTTAGCAACAGCTAGAGCTTCACGTTTTTTTTCTTTCACTTTTTCGTTTAATGGCAATAATATATACACTACATTGTGTCGTCTTTTAAAAGTGTCCAGCCATCCTTAATATGCCTTGAAATCGTAAGGGATTTAGCAACAGCTAGAGCTTCACGTTTTTTTTTTCACTTTTTCGTTTAATGGCAATAATATATACACTACATTGTGTCGTCTTTTAAAAGTGTCCAGCCATCCTTAATATGCCTTGAAATCGTAAGGGATTTAGCAACAGCTAGAGCTTCACGTTTTTTTTTTTTTTTCACTTTTTCGTTTAATGGCAATAATATATACACTACATTGTGTCGTCTTTTAAAAGTGTCCAGCCATCCTTAATATGCCTTGAAATCGTAAGGGATTTAGCAACAGCTAGAGCTTCACGTTTTTTTTTCACACTTTTTCGTTTAATGGCAATAATATATACACTACATTGTGTCGTCTTTTAAAAGTGTCCAGCCATCCTTAATATGCCATGAAATCGTAAGGGATTTAGCAACAGCTAGAGCTTCACGTTTTTTTTTTCACTTTTTCGTTTAATGGCAATAATATATACACTACATTGTGTCGTCTTTTAAAAGTGTCCAGCCATCCTTAATATGCCATGAAATCGTAAGGGATTTAGCAACAGCTAGAGCTTCACGTTTTTTTTTTTTCACTTTTTCGTTTAATGGCAATAATATATACACTACATTGTGTCGTCTTTTAAAAGTGTCCAGCCATCCTTAATATGCCATGAAATCGTAAGGGATTTAGCAACAGCTAGAGCTTCACGTTTTTTTTTTTTCACTTTTTCGTTTAATGTCAATAATATATACACTACATTGTGTCGTCTTTTAAAAGTGTCCAGCCATCCTTAATATGCCATGAAATCGTAAGGGATTTAGCAACAGCTAGAGCTTCACGTTTTTTTTTTCACTTTTTCGTTTAATGGCAGTAATATATACACTACATTGTGTCGTCTTTTAAAAGTGTCCAGCCATCCTTAATATGCCATGAAATCGTAAGGGATTTAGCAACAGCTAGAGCTTCACGTTTTTTTTTTCACTTTTTCGTTTAATGGCAATAATATATACACTACATTGTGTCGTCTTTTAAAAGTGTCCAGCCATCCTTAATATGCCATGAAATCGTAAGGGATTTAGCAACAGCTAGAGCTTCACGTTTTTTTTCACTTTTTCGTTTAATGGCAATAATATATACACTACATTGTGTCGTCTTTTAAAAGTGTCCAGCCATCCTTAATATGCCTTGAAATCGTAAGGGATTTAGCAACAGCTAGAGCTTCACGTTTTTTTTTCACTTTTTCGTTTAATGGCAATAATATATACACTACATTGTGTCGTCTTTTAAAAGTGTCCAGCCATCCTTAATATGCCTTGAAATCGTAAGGGATTTAGCAACAGCTAGAGCTTCACGTTTTTTTTTTTCACTTTTTCGTTTAATGGCAATAATATATACACTACATTGTGTCGTCTTTTAAAAGTGTCCAGCCATCCTTAATATGCCTTGAAATCGTAAGGGATTTAGCAACAGCTAGAGCTTCACGTTTTTTTTTTTCACTTTTTCGTTTAATGGCAATAATATATACACTACATTGTGTCGTCTTTTAAAAGTGTCCAGCCATCCTTAATATGCCTTGAAATCGTAAGGGATTTAGCAACAGCTAGAGCTTCACGTTTTTTTTTTTTTCACTTTTTCGTTTAATGGCAATAATATATACACTACATTGTGTCGTCTTTTAAAAGTGTCCAGCCATCCTTAATATGCCTTGAAATCGTAAGGGATTTAGCAACAGCTAGAGCTTCACGTTTTTTTTTTCACTTTTTCGTTTAATGGCAATAATATATACACTACATTGTGTCGTCTTTTAAAAGTGTCCAGCCATCCTTAATATGCCATGAAATCGTAAGGGATTTAGCAACAGCTAGAGCTTCACGTTTTTTTTTCACTTTTTCGTTTAATGGCAATAATATATACACTACATTGTGTCGTCTTTTAAAAGTGTCCAGCCATCCTTAATATGCCATGAAATCGTAAGGGATTAGCAACAGCTAGAGCTTCACGTTTTTTTTTTTTTCACTTTTTCGTTTAATGGCAATAATATATACACTACATTGTGTCGTCTTTTAAAAGTGTCCAGCCATCCTTAATATGCCATGAAATCGTAAGGGATTTAGCAACAGCTAGAGCTTCACGTTTTTTTTTTTCACTTTTTCGTTTAATGGCAATAATATATACACTACATTGTGTCGTCTTTTAAAAGTGTCCAGCCATCCTTAATATGCCATGAAATCGTAAGGGATTTAGCAACAGCTAGAGCTTCACGTTTTTTTTTTCACTTTTTCGTTTAATGGCAGTAATATATACACTACATTGTGTCGTCTTTTAAAAGTGTCCAGCCATCCTTAATATGCCATGAAATCGTAAGGGATTTAGCAACAGCTAGAGCTTCACGTTTTTTTTTTTCACTTTTTCGTTTAATGGCAATAATATATACACTACATTGTGTCGTCTTTTAAAAGTGTCCAGCCATCCTTAATATGCCATGAAATCGTAAGGGATTTAGCAACAGCTAGAGCTTCACGTTTTTTTTTTCACTTTTTCGTTTAATGGCAATAATATATACACTACATTGTGTCGTCTTTTAAAAGTGTCCAGCCATCCTTAATATGCCTTGAAATCGTAAGGGATTTAGCAACAGCTACAGCTTCACGTTTTTTTTTCACTTTTTCGTTTAATGGCAATAATATATACACTACATTGTGTCGTCTTTTAAAAGTGTCCAGCCATCCTTAATATGCCTTGAAATCGTAAGGGATTTAGCAACAGCTAGAGCTTCACGTTTTTTTTTTTCACTTTTTCGTTTAATGGCAATAATATATACACTACATTGTGTCGTCTTTTAAAAGTGTCCAGCCATCCTTAATATGCCTTGAAATCGTAAGGGATTTAGCAACAGCTAGAGCTTCACGTTTTTTTTTTCACTTTTTCGTTTAATGGCAATAATATATACACTACATTGTGTCGTCTTTTAAAAGTGTCCAGCCATCCTTAATATGCCTTGAAATCGTAAGGGATTTAGCAACAGCTAGAGCTTCACTTTTTTTTTCACTTTTCGTTTAATGGCAATAATATATACACTACATTGTGTCGTCTTTTAAAAGTGTCCAGCCATCCTTAATATGCCATGAAATCGTAAGGGATTTAGCAACAGCTACAGCTTCACGTTTTTTTTTTTTCACTTTTTCGTTTAATGGCAATAATATATACACTACATTGTGTCGTCTTTTAAAAGTGTCCAGCCATCCTTAATATGCCATGAAATCGTAAGGGATTTAGCAACAGCTAGAGCTTCACGTTTTTTTTTTCACTTTTTCGTTTAATGGCAATAATATATACACTACATGTGTGTCGTCTTTTAAAAGTGTCCAGCCATCCTTAATATGCCTTGAAATCGTAAGGGATTTAGCAACAGCTAGAGCTTCACGTTTTTTTTTTTCACTTTTTCGTTTAATGGCAATAATATATACACTACATTGTGTCGTCTTTTAAAAGTGTCCAGCCATCCTTAATATGCCATGAAATCGTAAGGGATTTAGCAACAGCTAGAGCTTCACGTTTTTTTTTTCACTTTTTCGTTTAATGGCAATAATATATACACTACATTGTGTCGTTTTTTAAAAGTGTCCAGCCATCCTTAATATGCCTTGAAATCGTAAGGGATTTAGCAACAGCTAGAGCTTCACTTTTTTTTCACTTTTTCGTTTAATGGCAATATATATACACTACATTGTGTCGTCTTTTAAAAGTGTCCAGCCATCCTTAATATGCCATGAAATCGTAAGGGATTTAGCAACAGCTAGAGCTTCACTTTTTTTTTTCACTTTTTCGTTTAATGGCAATAATATATACACTACATTGTGTCGTCTTTTAAAAGTGTCCAGCCATCCTTAATATGCCATGAAATCGTAAGGGATTTAGCAACAGCTAGAGCTTCACTTTTTTTTTTCACTTTTTCGTTTAATGGCAATAATATATACACTACATTGTGTCGTCTTTTAAAAGTGTCCAGCCATCCTTAATATGCCATGAAATCGTAAGGGATTTAGCAACAGCTAGAGCTTCACGTTTTTTTTTTCACTTTTTCGTTTAATGGCAAATAATATATACACTACATTGTGTCGTCTTTTAAAAGTGTCCAGCCATCCTTAATATGCCTTGAAATCGTAAGGGATTTAGCAACAGCTAGAGCTTCACGTTTTTTTTTCACTTTTTCGTTTAATGGCAATAATATATACACTACATTGTGTCGTCTTTTAAAAGTGTCCAGCCATCCTTAATATGCCTTGAAATCGTAAGGGATTTAGCAACAGCTAGAGCTTCACGTTTTTTTTTCACTTTTTCGTTTAATGGCAATAATATATACACTACATTGTGTCGTCTTTTAAAAGTGTCCAGCCATCCTTAATATGCCTTGAAATCGTAAGGGATTTAGCAACAGCTAGAGCTTCACGTTTTTTTTTCACTTTTTCGTTTAATGGCAATAATATATACACTACATTGTGTCGTCTTTTTAAAAGTGTCCAGCCATCCTTAATATGCCTTGGAAATGTAAGGGATTTAGCCACAGCTAGAGGCTTCACGTTTTTTTTTTCACTTTTTCGTTTAATGGCAATAATATATACACTACATTGTGTCGTCTTTAAAAGTGTCCAGCCATCCTTAATATGCCTTGAAATCGTAAGGGATTTAGCAACAGCTAGAGCTTCACGTTTTTTTTTTTTCACTTTTTCGTTTAATGGCAATAATATATACACTACATTGTGTCGTCTTTTAATAAAAAAGTGTCCAGCCATCCTTAATAGC